>ML794847.1:27875-99832 GCA_009831015.1 Picea engelmannii | reverse complement strand
GTGCATGGTTGATGCTCTTGTTTATGGTACAGATTGATATCTGTTGAGGATTGTTGCCTCATCTCAGTTGGTGCTGAGAATGTAAGATGAGTCTTGCATATAGAGCTGGTTCTCTTGTAGAGTTGTACTCTATTCAGTTGTTGCTGAAAAATCCCTGGATTAAAATCCATAATAAAAAGAAAAATTGTACATACATCTTGTGTTCCTTGTGTTCCTTGTGGAGATGATTTGTTGATGATATATTGCTGATATATGTTTCTGATATGTATTCACATATAACTGATTATTAATGACAACAATGAGTAATGAGTAAATGTCGAATGCTAACTAATGAGTTTTGTGTAAGAGGGAAGTTTTGGGAAAAAGATCCCCACACTCATTCATCCCCCCCCTCTAAGTGTGGTAGGTGTGTCCAACAAATGGAATATCCCTTAACTAAAAGTTAGGACACACCAAGAAACCACCTCTCCAAAGTCGAAAAATTCAGGGACATAGGTTGCACGTGAAATTCCAGAGGCCCAAATTAGTCCATTCTGGGTGGAAGGAGATGACTAGTAGGAATATGTCTTGCACCAATGGGAGTTCTGGTCCTCATTCCCTAAGTTGTTAGTTGTATATCCAGAGAAAAAGATCGTAGTTCCATAATTGAATAGTTTTTTGGCTTGAAATATATCTTTGGGAGCATCAACATATCATTTCCTTACAGTGAAATTCTTCTGCCTAGAACAAACTAATTTGGACCTCTAGAATTCCTACTTTCGAGATGCAAAGCGGATATTGCGCTCAACGTTGGTTTGTTTTCTAAAACCCCTTTTTTTGGTGTTGTCAGGACCACCATCGCTGAGCCGAGAAGTTCCGCCTGTTATGGTTGATTACAATTTGAGCTTAGGAGTGGGAAATGTCTCTGCATTGCCATCATCCATTGCCATATCATCGTCCATCATATCATCTTCTTTTGGCTCGAAATCCATGGAATCAACCTCTGCGCCAACCATCAATGCAACTGGGCAGGTTCTCTGAGTAGGCAGGGTTGCCTTAGAATTATTTGGCTTGAAATATATCTCTCGGTGTACCAAGGGACTGTCTCCTTTTTTTCTCCTAGTCGTAGGGAGATGAGTAGTAAGAATATGCCCTGGAATACTAGAACCTCTGGCCATCATGCCCGAAGGTGTTTACATTATCTGGACAGAACTGCTGCCACAAGTTAACGAGAATTTCCATTTTCTCTAGATGATGTTTGAAATGAAAATTGGGGAGGGATAATATAACCCTCCACAAATACTGGTTTAATGTGTATCAATGGAATATCTCCTCGATCCTTTTGCTGATCAATGACAATCTCTAGGGTCCGTGTGTAATAATTTGTTAACATTAAAGCTCACTAATTGGATATTTAGAAAAAAGTGTGAAGGTGGCGGTTACGACGAAGAGCGATTAAGAATTAGATATTTCTTAAAGGATCCAACCAGCTGATGCATGAAAGATATTGCATCATATTTGAAATGAATACTTGGAAAGGATAACACTCTTCTCCGCAAAATCTTGGTTTAATTCGTAGTAATGACAAATCTTCTCCGGACTTCCAGACATTAATGAAAATATTAACGGTTCTTGCATGATGAACTACTAGCATTAAATATTAATAATTGCATATCTAGAAAGAAGTACGAAGGTAGCGGCGATGGCAAAGAGAGACCAATCATTGTACATTTCGTCCACCAGCCAACCTGCAAAACAGATTCCAAGAAATGCCCAAGTATGGAAAGCAGTCGAGCGGGTTACAAAAACAAGGGTCACAAGATATACCCAAGAGGAATGAGGGGCCGATGGTCAAATTGTATCTCAGTGACAGATTTTGGTCGTCAATTTGTATATCGCGGAATTTCGGGTGCTATTTGTGCATAGGGGAGCAGTGGAAGTGCAATGTTGAGAGAGAAATTTGTATATTGCGGAACTTTGGATGCTGTATATAAAAGCACGAGACATTCAGAAAAAGGACCAAGTAAACAGAAAGTGAAAGCACACGAGATGAAGGGGAATTTTTTTTCTAATTTGTAAATCGTGGAAGTCCGGGTGCTATTTGCAGGCGACGAAACAATGGAAACACAATGTTGAACCCGCCTATGTGGGAACCCGTGATTCAAAAAGTTTGTTCAATATGAAACAGGGAAGCGGTCGATCAGGATGGTGATGTAAAAGTAACAATGGAAATATGAAGACGTGAATATGCCAAAACCCGCACGTAGACATTTTTCAAAAAATGAGTAAGTAAAGAAAGGGAAAGCAGAGGGAAAAAGAGAAAGAAGATGGCAATTTTCAGAAGCGGGAATTGCTATAAGAAAGCCCCATTGATGGTATTACCAATAACTATGAAGTGCATTAAACATGTTAACAGGTTCTTCAATCAAGGAATAGATACAACGAACGATGCTTATAGTTTCCAGGATCTGTTTGTATAAGAGAAGCGTCGAAAAGTTACAAGAAAATAAATTTTTAGATGTTTAAGTAAAGTTTTTGTACTGTTAGCTTCACCGCAAGAATAACAACGATGAATTTGAATTTTAATGTCCTCTCATTCATATGATTGTTTCATTAGACTTTGCATAGTATATATTCTTTTATTTCAATTTGTTTGCTAATTTGTAGATTGGGGAAGTCCGGGTGTTGTTTGCAGGCGACAGAACAATGGAAACACAATGTTGAACCCACCTATCCAGTAACCTGCCTATTCGGAAACCCGCGAGCCAAAAAGTTTGTACAATATGAAATGGGAAAGCAGTTGGCCGGGTTGGTGATATAAAAGTAAGTGAAATCTGAAGACGTGAATCTGCCAACTTCCGCACCTAGAAATTTTCTGAAAAATGAGTAATACATACTAAATATGTACTTTTATAAAGTATGGACATGAGATTTTATAGAGCATGTACGGATCCCTCATTCCATACTTAGCCACTTTTTGGATTGCAGGTTCTCGAGCTGGCGGGCTCAAAATTGGGCCTCTATTGTTCTGTGTTCTACAAATAGCACCCAGAGTTTCGCGATATACAAATTGACAGAAGGGCTTGCGGGCTAGATGGATCAACATTGCACTTCTATTGTTCAGTGTCCTCCAAACAACACTCAGAGTTCCACGATATACAAATTGACAAACAAAATCCAAGGCTGTCAGGCTCAAGATTATGATTGCTTACGGATGGTGATCCCTATCAACTATCTAACATTATCTAAAAACATTATTTTCAATACTAAATTATTAATATTAAATATTGATATTGTACAATTTAATTACATAAAATTATTAAAGGATGTTAAATATCTTATTTAAAAAAAAAACCTGCCTATTTCGAAACCTACGATCCAAAAAGTTTGTACAATATGAAACAGAGAAGCAGTCGGTCGGGATGGTGATATAAAAGTAAGTGGAAATTTGAACACGTGAACCCACCAACTTCCACACCTAGAAATTTTACAAGAAATGAGTAATACATACTAAATATGTACTTTTATAAAGTATGGACATGAGATTTTATAGAGCATGTATGAATCTCTCATTCCATACTTAACCACTTTTTGGATTGTGGGTTGTCGGGTTGGCGGGCTCAAAATTGGGCCTCTATTGTTCCGTGTCCTACAAATAACACCTAGAGTTCTGCGATATACAAATTGACAGGCGGACTTGCGGGTTGGTTGGCTCAAGATTGCACTTCTATTATCCCCTGTCCTCTAAACAACACTCGAAGTTCCACGATATACAAATTGAAAGATAGAGTCCAGGGCTGACGGGTTCAAGATTGCGATTGTTTATGGATGGTCATCCCTATCAACTATCTAACATTATCTAAAAATATTATTTTCAAATACTAAATTATTAATATTAAATATTGATATTGTACAATTTAATTACATACAATTATTAAAGGATGTTAAATCTCTTATTTAAAAAAAATGAAGTAAACAAAAAAAAGATTTTTTAAATTCTATCACTGCAAGTGTAACAATGACCAATTTGAATTTTAAGGGCCTCTTGTTGATATGATAACACCAATGAACTTCACACAGTATATATTCGTTTATTTCAAATTATTCCAGGAGATTAATTTTACCAAGTTCATCGATCAAGGAAAAGTGCTAAAACAAGCCACATACTACATTTGCGTCACAACGCTATACAAATCGACAGGCAGGTTTGCAGGCTAGCTGGCTAAAAAATTGAAATTCTATTGTTCCGTGTCCTCCAAACAACACTCATAGTTTCGTGATATACAAATTGACAGACGAAGCATACAACCAAGAACCAAGTAAACTCCAAACATGCCGCAAGCAAGATCCGACAAGGTTCCATAGAGCAGCACACATTGACCTTTGCATCAAACATTTTGATATATAAAGAAAACACATCGCGACATTGGTTTTCTCTTACATCTGGTATATGTTCCCACGAGAAAATAACCGGTGCCATGGGATATATGGGGTTTTCTTCCATGCTTCCTATTTTTGGACCGAACAATCTTATGTGCATGCAATTTCTATAGCGAGATCTGAATATCTCAAGCCAATGTTTCAATCTATGTCGATTTCCTTTTTGTTTTTCAATTAGGGCATCAAGAAAATGAAGATACCATACCATAAATGTATAGTTGGAGACACTTTTTTATTTTATTTGGGCACCTGAAAGAAAATTGCATAAATTTTGTCATGGCTAAATAGTTGAAAAAAAATTGTCGAATTTGGGCACCCAAAAAACGTGCAGGATCCTCCATCAAAGAAACAACCACCCACCATGTTGTTTTTCTTTTATTTGCACACCGAAACAAATATGCAAAATCCTCACTGGGAGACGCAAGAAAACATCAAAATAACAACATCTATTGCATTTGTAATTAGATTCTCAAGTACTCGAGTCCGACAGACATTCATTTGGGTGTTAAAGAAATATTGTAGAGACACACTGTAAAATTCTTACTGGGAGATGCAGGAAAACATAAAAATAACAACATCGATTGCATTTGTAATTAGATTCTCAAGTACTCGAGTTCGAGGAACATTCATCTGAGTGTTGAATAAATATTACAGAGACACATGAGATATTTTTTGTTTCCTGCCAAAGCTTTATATGTTCAGCTGATATGCAATATTGCATTGTTCTCATTTAAGGTAAATTTTCTATGTATCTGAATGTCACACAACATGTAGACATTGCTTGCATTTTTATGTATATATGATTCATACGACAATTCTGCTAACCTAGAAAGCACATATTGTAACAAAGGCTTCCTAATTGTACAACACAAAGTTGTGTTTCCCACATTTCAGATAGAAGCATTGATGCAATGTCCATATATATATGGAAATTTTTCACTACATCGCAGACAATCAATCGTATCATCACTTATCAAAGAGGAAGCATAAGCAAAAGAGTTTCATTTCACACATACAGGCTCAAAGGGAGTCGAGTACGAATTCGCTGCAACCAAAACACCTTTAACCTGGAAATGTGAGCATAGGAATTAATACACTGAACAATATAATACAAAACTGCACCCCCCCCAAATAAAATAAAATAAAATAAAACAAGACGCAAAAAATTGGTGAAGGCTATTTGTACGAGCAAAGGGAGAATGATTCTATAGATGTATACACACAACAACTGTAGAGCTAGTTAGTTTCTTTAGATCCTGTACTATGTCCACTTGCAACTCTGTTACAAATGTTGCTTGGGTTGTGCGAAAGATCCTTTCTCTAACATCCCTTTTCTTTGTTATATTTTTGAAGAGCATAAGTGGAAATTTCCCTTTATGCAATTCTTGTTCCATTGACGAAAAATTTTTGAATAGGTATCGAATAATTGCAGCTACAACATGGAACAATGCAATATTTTTGTAACTTACCCGAGATACATGCACATGCGAAAGTAAAGGACAAAAATGGATATGGAGAACGGTACCATTTCCTTGTCGCTGTCCGAATCTCCATCTTTTATATGGAGAATGTGTTGTGAGACAAGTTTTCTCGCCAGTGTGACAACTGTGCCAATGGTTCTAATTGGGTAAATATCATTGCTCTGTGCAAGTTGGATGATAGTTGCGTCCGGTACAAAACAATATTCTGAACAAGCAATGAGATTTTTTTCCACAATACTTGTTTCGTTGCGAAATAATCCGTTCACAATCACCATGGTCATATACTGTTTTGGGAAATATATTAAAATTTGTAATGGATATCCTATTACCCAACAATATCTTTTCTACATGTTTCTGGACAAGTTGTGTAGGAATAGTCAGTGTGACTATCATCATGGCCTCCTTGTCTATCATGTCAACACACATAATGGATCTAGTTTTGTTTTCCTTGTCCAAGTAGGTGCTATAGATGATCATTATGTCCCCGATGAATACTTTTCCAGTTCAACGACTGTTCAAGCCCTCTATTGATAGTAATTTGGGCATTACAATTCTAGACCTGGTGGCAATTTTTGAACGGGAAAACCAAAGTGAATGGTAGTGTGCATTATTTTTTTGTATTTCTTTTTTCCTGGAATGAACCTACAAGTAGATGCATAGCTTCAATGAACTATGGAGCCAGAGTTTTGCAACCACACCTCTTAGTCTACAGAACCTGCGCTATGTTCGACATCTCTCTTATACTTGTTGATACTTCTTATGAACTGCAAACCATGTATTGCAGATGACATCAACATATTCATCATGCCATAGATGAATAAATAGCCAAGGACATTTTTTTGGTAAAAATACTAGGAACATAATGTATGCATATTCACCTTTGGCCTTGTCGGTCTGCTGATGTCTGGGATGACTGACTGCTCATGGCCATGTTAGTAGTCCAAATTTTTCTGATGCAAGTAGGGTGGAAGGATATGGAATACAAAATAGGGTGTCAAGGGATACTCAAGAAACATGAGGACCCAAGGGTCAAATTGTATGCCTCTGATTGTTTGACTGAAAAAATGTGTAACAGTAAATAGGGCATGATAGAGGGGCACGACGACCAATCTGTATATCGTGGAACCTTGGAAGCTAGGGATAAATCTTGAACCCTCCAGCCCGACACCCAAAATTGACAAAGTGGGTAAGTATGGAATAAGGTAGAAGCATGATAATAAATGTGAACCCATGAGTCCACCAACCCACGCATCAAGGCATTTTCAGAAATACCACTAAGTAGAGCAATTATAAAGAAAAATGGATAATAGAAAATGGAAAAAGTAGAAATGGGGAGGGCACAAAGGCCCATTGCTGCCAAGTCATTGTTTTCTAGTCTAATATTATATGCCCCCACCCGCTTTGTATATTTAATTTACTAGCACAGTTGGTATACCTTCTCAAAGATTGTACGATAAAACCCTCTGCTATTGCATAGAAGAATTCATCTTCCTGTCCAAACAACTTGTTTCTTCCAAGGTAGCAATGCCAAATATACAATGGACATGAAGGCAAGTTAGTATGAAGACAGACATGTAAAAGAAAGAAAAAAAGTTCTATTTATTTCAATGTAACAACAAACAAAATATGATTCACATGAGAATAAGCCGAAAGATACGTAGTATATACATACAAGGAAAAACAAAAGGGTGCAAAGTAGTAGAACAAGCACAACAAATACACAGACAATAAATGAAATACTGAACACTGGAATATGAAATAAGAGTACAAGTATCCACCTCTATAACTCCTAGTTTACATTCGCACCAAAGAGTCCATCGTCCTCTCCAACCATTTTGTTTGTTTAAATGTAGCAATGCAAGAAAAATACAATAGACATGAAGGAAGTTAGTATGCAAGAAGACATGTAATGAAGACAAGTTATTATGTAGGAAGGTACGCAACATATACATACAATAAACTAGGTGAACACATATACAGACAATAAATGAAATACAAAACAATGCAATATGAAATAACAGTACAAGAATGCACCTTTGTATCTCCTCTTCCACCGCTGCAGTCAAGACTCCATCGTTTTCTCCAACTATTCTGTTTGTTTGAATGTGGGAACACACAAAATACAATGAACATGAATGGAAACTGGTATGCACCAGAGAACAAGTAATATGTACATATAGTAAATGAGACTCAATGAATATAATAACATATAGGCAAAAACATGAACCTTTTCTTTTCTCCATCCATGGCTGTAAATTTATAAATGTTTTCCCTGCCCAAAGTATATTACAAGCGACAAAATATTACGAAATTGCATGGCCATAGCTAAACGATTTTGGTTTTCCATGGAAAAGTATCCAAATATGCTTCCAGTCATGGAAATACATGTTCTTTATCCTCTACACAAACTGCTGTGCCGATAATACATTTTGATTTTCCGTGTCAAAGTATCCAGATATGCTTCCAGACATGGAAATATAATTTTGCAATATCTTTGTTGTACATATCATATCTCAAGCACAAGAAAAATTATATCGTGGTCACACCAGTCTGTGTAGAGGATAAAAAAAATGTATTGTGATATGGGCACATTCCACCATACATGGTTTATAAGTGCAGCTTGCACATGTTTTATTTTAACAAAAAAACAGTGGATATTGCAATTGCACATGTACTTCTCTAACTATTTTTTATGCAACTATTTTCTATCATGTCAAAAATGAAGTACCAACAAAATTTCACAGCATAACAGATATCGAACTCACCAGAAACGAAAAATAACACAACCGCATGTCCACTTGCGGGTGCAGGGTTAAACACCATAAAGCGCCCCCCCCCCCANAAAAAAAAAAAAAAAAAACCAGCTCCAACTGTTGGAGCAAGACCCCAACCCTGCAAAACCGAAGTGAACAAAAGAAACAACAAGCACCAAACCAACGAGAAAGCATGAACATGCCCAACTGCATCCCCAGGGCCCCAAATCGTAAACTCGATCCAAACAAACACAATCAACAACTGACGAACCAACGAACCAGTGGACAAGAAACAACCACCGAACCAGTAAACAACATATGTATCTCCAACGATTACAAAAATGAAGCTGAAGCACAGAAGGAACCAAAAAAATATGACAAGCATGCCAATAGAAATAAGCAAACATTCTTACTTGCAAATTGCAGACACTGAACAATAAAGAAGGAATAGAAAATGAAATTATGGCATCTAAACTTACTCCAAAATAATGAAAGGCAGAAGCACAAGTCGAATTGTGAACCAAACAACAACGACAAGCAACAACCAACAAACCAATGAAGAAGAAGCACTCACTGAACCACTAAACAATGTATGTAGCTTCAACGATGACGAAATTGCATTCCAAGGCTAGAAGAAGTATGGAACATAGAATGCCTATTCAACTGGCGGTGGACAACAATATTGTCCCAATTCACTGCAACATTGTATGGAAAATTTCGAGGAAAAATGTACTTTGAGAATCCTATTTAGATAAACATTTAAGGCTACCAGGATGTCTAAGGGCCTCGCGGTATGCAAACATTTAAGATTTCAGGCCTGTTTGAGGACCTTGCATCATGTAAACATTTAAGTTGTTAGGACTATTCAAGCACCTCAAAAAAAGTGTCAATACATTTCAATAAAAATACAAAGGAGTAATAATAATAGTAGCACAAAGGATGATGATGGCACCTTGTTTTTTGGAGGGTTTCTCCAATTCAATGAAGCTAGTCTGCACAGGGTTACTATCTGACCTCAAATTCTAGATCCGCACACCTAATCCCTCGTTATCAGAACACTGGTGTATTAGGACGTGGTTATAGGATTTCTCAGAGCTTGTAGACACTACAAGACAAGAACCCTACCTTGTCTTGGTAGCTGTAGGGCACCCCTCCTTTGCACAGACACCTAACTGATCTCTGAAAAATGACAGATGGGCACTTTCTTTAACTCCACAGGGCCCGCTATGATGGGCAACAGATCAGGTCTATAGACACGCGGTGAGGTATCTGGAGGCTCGGATTTCTCAGTGGTGGACTGGATAGGTCCGATAACCCCGTTTGACCAGCAGACTACTTGAACAGTCTTTCTTGAAGTTTGGGGTGGGAGTCTTCCTTTTGACTCCGAAACAGCCAGCGTATTCGGAGGTAGCTTGGGTATTACGGTTAGGGAATATTCATTGGCTATAAGTGAATCCTTCACAGATTTTAATGATCCCCAATGTTTCAAGCCACAAATTGGGGCCACAGTCGATCTCACGACCACACAGGACTTCTCTCCCTCAGATTTCTTGGAGGTTACCGATCAACTGGACATTCTGACTATCGGGCTGGAGCGCAGAACAACCAACCCTACTATTTGGCTGGACCAACCGTCGACCTCTCCCCCTTCTCTCAAAAATAACTCCTCCTCCATCCAAAAGGGGGAACACCCTCACAACACACATCACAGCCCAGAAGGCCGATTGACGAAAGCTTACCGGTGTACAAAGGAAAGACCGGGTGCAGGGCGACTCAATTTCTGGGAGGAAATGGATATGGACATGGTCTTGTATTTCTTAGAACATGCAGTGGTGGGCTGGGTCAAAGGAACAAAACTGGGCATGGCGTACCTCAAAAATTGGGTTCACACTTACTGGCTCCCAGAGCTCACCAAGATGCTCCATATCAGGTTACTCACCAGGGGGTGGTTTTCATTTGTATTTTCTTCTTCAGCTGAGGTGGATTGGGCACTTAAGAAGGTCTGGAGCATTGCTGCTACCTCGACCCTCCTCAAACGCTGGATACCCACCTTTGATGCGAAACGTGAGCGACTAGACAAGGAACCCATTTGGGTAAGACTTCCGGGCCTTCCGATGCAGTTTTGGAACTCCCATCGTTTTGAAGCAATTGGAAATATTTTAGGATGCTACCTTGAGGCGGACATGTCTTTTGAAAACACCGAGATCATGACTATGGCTCACATATTAGTAAAAATCAATATGCATAAGGTTTTATATCAGGAGCTCCTTGTTTAATCGACCGCGGGGGAATTTGTACAGACCTTGGATTACGAGAGAATCGCCTTCCGTTTCCATAGATGTCATGTATATGGAAACGGGGTGGCACACTGCCCTCTCAAATCCAAAGGAACAACCCAAAAGACAAAGGGGTTTATCTCCCCCAACTCTCCCCCGTGGAAAAAGTGGAAAGCCCAACAGGTAGCAGGGGCCAACAACAGCCATGCCCCATAGACCTCGGGCGATCAAAGCTCGGACAGACATGATCCAACCAGTGAACACAACTGGGGCTCGGGGATACACGCACTTACATCCACTGCCCCCCTCTCCTCACCTTATTTGGAACATCTTCTTAGACGTGAACACGCTTTATCAGGTATGACAACTTTAGCTACTTCACATATTCCTTTGGTTTCCACTACTCCTTTTGTTTTTTCTGAGTCTGTCGTCATTTTGGGTGGGAAGTCTCTCTCTTGTAGTAGGCTGGCCTCCTTACACTACTCTCTCCCCTCCACTTTGTCGGTCTTTACACCCGCACTGGTCACACCTTCCCTAAACTTGGGGGTCTTGGGCTCCTCTCTGCTGATTGGCCCTATACCCTCAACTGGCACTGTACCTCCACCTACTGTAGCTACCCCCCCTTTCTTCACTGCTCCCCTCTCCCCATCCTCTCGGGTACCCTTTTTACCCTCCTCTCTCCCCTTCTCCCCTGCCTCTCCCTCGGCCTCTCTGGACTCCTCTTCAGAAGACAACATGGTACGATATCACCTTAGGAGCAGATCTGTGATCAAAGAGGCCCCCAAGGAAAGTGGTACTACTTGGGCTTTAGGCAGGGGACTGGGATCACTCTCTCAGACACACTCCTTGGGAAAAGTTAGAGGTCACAAATAACACCTATACCTGGCAAAAGACAAAGAAAGAATCGACCTAGCATCGGGCAGACAATCTTCGATTGAATGGGTGCTTAGAGAAAAACCAACCCAGGACAGAGTTACCCCATGAAAATCCTCTCTTTCAACTGCCAGGTACTAGCGAACCCTAATAAAAAATCATCCTTACGAAGATTGGTTGACCTCCATCTATCATATATCTTAATTCTATAGGAAACACTCAGGGAAAATGTCACCGTAGTCAAGACCATTGAATCCTTACTCTTGGGCTGGTCATTCACAACAATTGATGCTCGAGGCCCACTGGCTGGAAGAAGAGGAATTGTAAACTAGAAAATGCTTGGGGCTTCCCCTCAGGGATTGACCTTACTTTCTTCTCTACTGACCTAGGTCGGTCACTCACTGTCATTAATATATATGGACCACACCAGGATAGGAAACTCTATTGGAACTCCCTAACTAAATGCGAATGGTTTAAAAAAAAATACTTCATCTTGGCTGGCGACCTAAATTTCTCTTTAGGCACCTCAGAGGTATGGGGACCTTGAGTCACACCAGATCCCTTAAATAGTTACTTCCTCAATTACCTGGATCAGTGGGGGCTGGTGGATGTAGAACCACAAAAGCTCTCCCCTACCTGGTGCAACAGACGGGTAGGACCGAACAGATTGGCCAAATGCTTGGATAGATCCCTTCTCATAGACGATCTTCTAGATTCATCTTCTCTAGTTCGAAAATGAGTAACTTTTGGGGGAGAATATGATCACGATCCAACATTTTTCAAATTTGGGAACTCTACTAGAAGGTCGTCCAATGCCTTCAAATTCTTTGAGGGTTGGTTAACTGATCCAACCTTCCTAGAACTAGTAAAGGAGAAATGGGTTAATTATTCAGAACCTTCCTAGACCCCAACAACTGTTCATTTTGTCGAAAACCTAAAGGGGCTCAAGTTAGAAACCAAGCAGTGGGCCACAGAAAAAAAACAAAAGGATGATCAGTCTCTAAATAAAATAGAACATAAACTAAATGAACTACAAGATAGGACCGATCGGGGATACCTTAGTCAGGACACAAAAAATATCCTCTTTGGATTAGAAAAAAGCCACAGGGTAATTCTAGTTGAGCGAGAGGAACAATGGAGACTAAAGAGTCAGGCACTTTGGCTTACTTGTGGGGATGAAAACACAAAATTATTTCAGGCTTTTTCCAAAGGCAGGAAGTTGGCCAACATAATCTGGAGTCTTCAGAATCAGAGAGGGGAGGAAATAACCAAATACAATGATCTAGACGACCTGGGCATTAATCACTTTAAGACTCTCTACAAAGCTCAAGAGGATACCTCCATAGAAGAAATTATAAAAGTGGCATAACTCTTTCCCAGATTTGTAGAAGAGGATGCAACTGCACAACTGTTGAGCCCGGTCACTAAAAAAGAGCTGCTAGAAGTACTAAAAATGTTCCATAAAGGAAATAGACTTGGTCCTGATGGGTGGCCAATTGATTTCTACCTGGGATGTTTTGATGTACTTGGACCTGATCTTCTGAGGGTAATTGAAGAATCAAGGGAAATGGGCCACATACATAGTCCTATCAATGCTAATTTTATAGCACTTATACCTAAATATGATAACCCAACCTCCTATGAATACTTTTGGCCCATATCACTTTGCAACTGCCTATACAAGATCATATCCAAATTTATCAGCAGAAGGTTGAAGACAATCCTCTCAAAACACATCTCGGGGGAATAGTTTGGATTCCTTGAAGGTAGACAAATTCATGAGGCTATCGGTGTAGCACAAGAAGGCCTACACAACATCAAATTAAAGAATATGAGAGTGGTAGTGATTAAGATAGACATATCCAAAGCATTTGATAGGGTCAATTGGCTATACATAAGAATGCTTCTAATTCACCTAGGCTTTGGCCTGGATTTTGTCAACTGGATAATGGATTGCTTAAACTCAGTCTCCTTTTCCATACTTCTAAATGGCTCCACCACAGATTTTTTTCAAGCAGGGAGGGGAATCTGGCAAGGTTTCCCTCTCTCCCCCCTACTTTTCCTTATTGTAGCGAAATGCTTAAGCCTGTTCTTTTCAGAGGCAAGATTGGGCGGACAATTCTTTGGTATCAAAATCTCAATTGGACTTGCTATCACTCACCTACTCTTTGTAGATGACATACTCATCCTTTGTGATGGATCGAAGAGGGATGCAGATATAATTTTCGAGGGGATCACACTCTTCAAATGAACATCAATAATGTTCATCAATGCTCAGAGGTCCAATATACTCTTCTCTTGGCTAGATAATGAGGATATCTGATACTATTTAGACCTTTTTCCCTTTCATTCTCTGGAACTGGACAAAGGCCTCAAATACCTTGGTTTCCACTTAAAGCCTAACGATTATAGGAATAATGATTGGTTATGGCTTCTGGAAAAGATGGGAAAAAGATTAAAAGTTTGGTGCTATAAATGGTTATCAAGGGCTAGCCGGCTGGTACTAATAAAGACAGTCCTGGAAGCAATTCCAATTTATTGGATGTCTCTCTCCTAGATTCCAAAGGGAATACTTGAAAAAGAAAGAAAAATGTGCTTCTCTTATTTGTGGAGGGGGAAATCAGATCACCGAGTCTTGCCCTGGGTATGTTGGGAAAGAATCGCAAAACCAAAGGCTTTGGGTGGTTGGGGTCTCAAAAACATCTTTCTCTTCTCAAAATCTCTAGCGACCAAATCTGCCTGGCGTTTAATCATGACAACAAGATTGTGGACCCAAGCGACACAAAAAAAGTACGTGGCACCACTCTCTATAATCTAATGGATCCCGATCCCTGGAACCAGATCTGTCGGGATTTCTGTAATGTGGAAGGCAGTTCAACGGGCCTTTGATGTGGTGGGAAATTCCTTAGCTTGGAAAGTAGGGTCTGGAAAATCCCTCCATATTGGACAAGATCCTTGGGAAGGTTGTATGAGGGAACACCTTATACTAGACGACATGCACAACTCTTGAAATAAATGGATATTTCCACCTTGCCCAACTTGCCGATCCCACCCACACAACCCTGTGGCAACAAGGATGGAAGTCTGGGAGAACCTTGGAACTTAGTGTCCCCTAAACTATTTACTGGGATCAATATCTCACCACACTAAGGAAGGCTAACATACATTTAACAGATGGAGCGGATGAACTCATCTGGGATGGAGACCCACGAGGCACATACACTCCTAAAGCAGGTTATGTACTACTCAGTATAACACAGGCACAACAAGAGGAAAAATGGTGGTGGAAATGATTGTGGAAATTACAGTTCCCAACCAAGGGTAATCTATTGGTATGGTCTATCCTAGAAAAAAATTTCCCCACCTAGGATATTCTACAGAAGAATCTCTTTCACGGGCCTAGTTGGTGCCCCCTCTATCATTCGTAGGAATAAACAATAGATCACCTTTTCATGCGCTGTCCCTTATCTTGCTCTGTCTGGTTGGAAGCCTCCACCTTAAATCCCGACATAGACAATTGGCACATAGACACCTTTGAAACAACTCTAAAGGATTGGCTAAAACTGACAACCCCAACTTACTTAAAAGCACTTCTAGTAATAACAACTTGGGGGATCTGGATAGCCAGGAATAATACTATCTTCCAGGATGCACCACAATCTCCACTAAGGGTGGCCACTTCATCCATAAGTATTGTATAACATTTAAAATTTAAACACCCCTTGGGATAGGACATGAATCAAACTTCTCAGGAGGAACAGATAAATAAAGAGATACGCTGGGCATATTTTGATGGCGTGGCCTCGGGTGATCAACTCCACTGCGGGGGGGGGTGGATTCATATACCTTTCAGAATGACACTTCTTCCTCCTCTGAGTTGGGTTGGGGCCTAGATCTAATAATTATGCCGAACTACAAGCCTTAAGACTCCTTCTACAATTCGCGACAGAAAAAGGAGTAACCAATCTACAATCCTTTGGGGACTCTTTGACTGTTATACAGTGGACTACACAAACACACCTTTGTCACATAACTAGTCTCAGACCCTTACTGGCAGATATATTGAGGACCACTCCTACTTTTGACACTTTCTTTCTCTCTTTCTCACATTTACAGGGAAAGGAATGCCATGGTTGATAAGCTTTCCAAAGAAGTATCGCACCTAGCTTTCAGAAGCTGGCATATCACAGAGCATAATGAGGCTGGCAGTTTTGAGTTCCATAGGCCGTTCCAGGAAGAGAAAGCATAAATAAAATACATATGGAAGCCAATTTTGAGTGCATAAGTAGGAATACTATGATGATAACCGAAATACCATTTTGAAACTCACTATTTTTTGAATATACAGCATGTGTTGAGGCGGATGCCCACACATAATATGTAATATTTTGTATTGAAGTTTGTATAGTTTCTGAAGATTCATAGAATTGTATGAGATGCTAACAGACAATATATATTCATGCTAGCCATACAACAAATATATATCTGCGAATGTAATTTTATACCCCTTTTTTAATAAAATTACGACTTTTTTCCTTGAAAAACAAATAGTAGCACAAATAAAAAAATAAATCACAATAGAAGGTTATAAACTTTGGAATTATCGATCACTATAAACCTTGGATATCTAAACATTTCAATATGATTAGTACAAATAAAAAAAATACCGTACATGGTAAAACTTTGGATATGACAACATATAATTCATTGGGAATAGAGAAGCTGGCAATAAGAGCTCAAATCTATCATCCAATCAGATCATAACATATATAGTTTTTTTTATTAAATAAAAAATAATGCTTTTAGTTCTCTATGTCGAACATTAGAAAGTATGCAAAAATTTGTAGTCAAACGACAAACTAATATAAAGTCAACGAATTATCGATCGCTATAGTCCCTCTACGCCTTCAGCAGGGACTAATAAAAAATTTATGCAAACCCACAAATCTAGAGTATAAATAAATTAAATCAAATACATAATATAATATTATGTATTTGTGAAACATGAAATATAAAAAATAAATCAAATACATAATATAATTAATATATTTGTGAAACATGAAATATAAAAAATAAATCAAATACATAATATAATTAATATATCTGAAACATGACATATCAAAATAAGTTTAAAAAATCATTAATTAATATATTTTTGAAACATGAAATATAGAATAAGTTAAAAAAATCATATACATAGAGATATATATTTGTGAAATAGGAAGTATAAAGAATAAGTTAAGAAAATCATATACATAAATATATATACAATATCATGTCTTACACGTCCTAGACAATTAACAATATGATCATATTGACTATGTTTAATAATCATCCCCAATATAATATTCATCATCTAATTCATTGTCTCTAACCACAATCCTAGATCCCTACAAAAACAAGTGCTGCATGACAACGTAGTCCCTGCTGAGTTGGAATGGGAATAAATGCACAAGTATGGGGGGACTATGGGAGAATGAGAAGCTCGAAGTACCAGAGACACATGGAAATTGCCGTGGACACGTGGAAAGCAACAAGCAGTACGGGTGGTATCCATGCATAAAATGACACGTGGCATTGTGCGACACACCAACCATAATACGTCAGGTTGCTACATCGCTTCAGGATAATGTCACTCTGGGAGAATGTCAGAACAAACACAGTTCCCGCGAAGCCCGGAGCCCGAAAGAGCCGGAGTCTTGCATTCTTGAATTAGTTAATGATAATATTATATTAATATTGGGTCAACAAGTAATTAGTGAGAAAGTCACTTTGTGAGAAATTTGTTCCATGACTAAATATGGCCAGGGGAGTTCTAAAATTGGCAGGTCAGTAAAACTTTAGCAGGGATGCTAAAGTGCTAAGTTCACCCAGATGGCAGAGTGGAAAGTGATCGATGGCTCACATTCATTTCAGAAAGAGAATCTGCCCAAGCGTTAATCTCCTAGAGCAATTCTGGAATTGAAACCATTTAGTTTTTGAAAGAATTCTCATTCTAATTATACTGTGTTTTGCATAATCCATATTGCTTTTATTTTCTTAATAAGATTATGTAATTTTTCCTATTACCAATAGTACAATAGATAGCTACTAAAAAGCATAGATATCCCCATTACGTGTAACTTGTTATATTGATGGAGTCTGACTTGCCATGTTCAAAATTTACATTCCTACCTTGTAGGTTTTATCTCTTTAATGTATTTATGAAATTCATTTATAATGATCTCTGTATACTTCCAACTGACTTTTCATCCCAATATTTAGAGTTAAGTACGTTTTTCATAGTCACTTCTTTAATTTTTCCCATGGACAAAGTAAGCAACATCCATTTCATTCTATTAAATAGATCATCTGCTTGTCTATATCTATATGTGTTAGGATAAATAAATTTATCTGTGGTGGAAAAGAAACAAATATATATATATATATATATATATATATTTTTTTTTTTTAAATGTGTCCATTGTCGAAGATTCTTTGATCTTCTTGTGTGACCTCTGTGTTTGCTAGTTTTTTCTATATATTAACACACACCTAACATGATTCTTTATTTTCACAAGTTTTCAACTCATTCAAGTTAATTTAAACTGTGTGAAAAGAAGGTGTCGAGACAGAGGAAGATGCCCTTTTCTTGAAACTTTTGTCCGTGAGCAGCAAGCCCACTTTGCAGAGGTTGATCTGCAATTTCTCTCCAGGAAGAGGGCATATTTGTAACATGCCTATCCAACTGAAATATTTATAATATTCCTATGACAGTTCTATTAGCACATATATTTGTAAGGGGGTGTTTCCCTAAGGAGATGAGCCTTGGGTGAAAAAATGCAAGAAAAGGGGATTAAAAACCCACCACATACATTTTAACCTAAGTCTATGGGTAGCCGGATGGTTTGGGAATGTCGTGCTAAGGAGTGCACAAATTTGGGAGGCCAATATTGGCATGCTCAGATCTACTGTCCCAATCCGATATCAGACCCCCCCCTGATCTTCTACATTTATTGGGGGGGGGGGGTCCGAATTGGTGGTTTTCTGGTGTGGGCCCCTCACCAACATGTCTCTTTCTGGTCAACTCAGACCCCCCCCACACATTACCGCTTACCACCTCCCCACCCCTTCGAGCTATACCTCTTACCACCTCCACTTACTGCCCAATATCCCTCCGATAGCTATCCTCCGCTCACATCTCCCACACGCCTATCCCCTTTCCATTGTCACATCTATTCCTCTTGCCTCCCAACATGTGTCTCATACTCCTGCTCCATATCACCTCCACCATCATTTTTGTGTCCCCCTCCTGACCAATAACACTCCTCTCCCTTTTCCACATCACCCCCCGCACCTTTACACCTCAGTTCTCATGTATTGGTGCCCATGCTTTCCCAGTCTCCGCTCCACCAACCGCGTCACTCAACACGACCGCCAAGAATTCACTATTCCGTGTCGGTTTTCACCATTCACCTCACCTTCTCATCTTCCTCCACATCCTGCCATCTTCCTAGTCAAAATCCAGTGGGGATCTCAGTGGCACAGTTTTAAAGTGCGGTCAACACATTTTCAAGGTGCAGGAGATGACTCAGGCCTGTTTTGATCCTGATGATGAAGTTAATGAAGTTGGAGGAGGTGGTTGAAACATCGTCTCCCCCCATAAATATAAAGCTCGAAAGTACTGGCAGACTGTTTGAGCTAGCGTCCAACAGGAAGATGCATGCAGAGTCTGACATAGCAAGTTCAAACAAAAAAGCTTGCATTTGACAAAGACTGCATGCATAGTCTATTAGAGAAAATGCGTACATAAAGCCTTCAAGGCAATGACTCGAGAATGCCTCTTCTTGTAGTGATGATTTTCTTTGAGTATATCTAGACATTTTTGATATTTTTTTATGGTCGATGGTTGAGCAAGGATCCCGCACTGTAAAGTTTTGATGAAGCTCTAGTTCTTCTAGTTATGTATCTATATTTGAGACTTCTTGTTTAATGAAAGTCATCTTCCTTCCATTTCTTTGTAACAACTGTGTTAGAACCCGTGGGCATGGATGATCCATTCGAGGGTAGTTGTGTTTTTGTGATGTAGGTTTGATCACAGTGGCATCACGGCCAGTTTTAATCAGTTTCCTATGTTATATTTTCCCTTCTTATACTGAATGGCTGGGGAATGGAAGATCCGGTTGAGTTGTTATAGTTGCAAGATAATGGAGTTTTCATTATTCTACTGCTATGATTGTGTTGCTTGCAACGTATTTCAGTGTTTGAAGCTTGATCTCAAGATTTCTCTTGAGTTTGAGTTTTTCCTCCCTGAGTTGCTGGAAGGCCTGATGCCCATAATAGTCTTGTGAACCTCTCTCACCAAGTCTTCCCTCTTCTCACACTTAAGATCAACTTACTGACTGAAGTTGATCAAGACCTCACCTGATTGTACATGTTGGTACCCGTTTTATGATTTAAAATGATATTGTTTTAAGCCTGTGCCCATTTGACCTCTTTAAAACCAACTTGTGACATAAAACTCTGATGGGTACTGGGCTTACCTTCGATGCAATCAGAGGGTGACTTCCACTGCTAACATTTCTAGCACCATTGCCGAGGAATGAATTGAATACATTTCCCTAAGATAGAACGATAAGGAAATTCTGATTCTGAAGGTGCATTATATACCAGAACCATTGAAGATTGCAACTGTGCACCTGGAGACTCCACTATTTCGATTGTGGCTTCCAGAGGCAGACCCACACAACTGCCTGGGGATACACTTGAAACTTACCGAGAGAGGATTATCAAGAAAGGAAATCTTTCTCGAGAAGGCTTTAGCTGCTGTCCCAGATTGAAAACCTCTTTGGAAGAATGATAATGACCAGATCTGGTTTTTGATGGTGAACAAAGACCAGACACCTTCAGACTACATATCATTCACCTGGCTAATCCATGGTTAAAGGATCGATTGGCGACTCCACTGGTCTGAAATGGACAAAATTTTGGCTCAAAGGTTTTCTCCTTTTAACTTCTCTGTTGTTCTTGGTTTTCCCAATATTGTTCCTACTGTTGATGAGTGAGTTGATTTTTTGCCCATATTTAAAGAACATAAATATGACAACCCCGCCCAACATATCCGTGAGTTTCATGAACTCATGTACTAGTGAGAAATACATCATGAGGATGTGTTATTAAAGATGTTCATGTTCTCACTAGTAGGAGATGATCGTGAGTGGTATCACTCCTTGCCCCCTGCTAACATCTCATCCTTGGAATAGTTTCATGTAGCTTTCAATAATAATTGTCAAAGGTATTATTCCTCTAAGTTAATTTTTCATAGTTGTTGTGAGGAATATAAAGGATGTGAAGATGAAGGAGATGCCTTGGGTGAGTTGGTGAATCTGGTAGGAGCACTTCCTTCTAGGATAGAGGAATTGAAGGCAGATCATGCTTGCTTCTCTTATGAAGAAAATGTAGTGGATATTCTGGTTTTTAAAACATATATTGTTGGCAACCCTGCTTATGATGAATAAGTGATCTCGAGCGACGACCAAGAAAAAACAAATTTTGAGGGATATCCCAATGAAGATGATGAAGTGCAAAGCTTTCTCATGTCTCCTTTGGAACCTTGTAGCATGGTTCCTATGTATGATGATTATGACTCTAATCCTTTGGAAAGCCATGAAGAAGAAGTGGAAGAGCCAAATGAGCAGCTTGTCTCTTGTTTGGAGCCTGAAGAAGAGAAGATCCCTAACTCACATCTTATTGACTTAGGGAGTATCCAACCTATGTATGACAACTATGAATTAGGTTCCAAGGTGGAGATGAAGGATTCCCAAGAGCATCCTTCAAAACCTTTTTCTTTATATATTAAGGAAAATCATTGTGTAGAAATCAACCATACTGGGCCCGTAGAAAACACTAAGCAACATATTGAGTAGTTTTCTTTCCCTCAACTAGCTGATGTTATCGGAGTAGACAACGAGGAAGGGGATCAAAAACCCACATCAAACATTCACTCACCTATGCTCGCCATAGAAATTCAGCCAGTGGTGAGTAGTTGTAAGGAAGAGCATGTTTTTTGTTACCAACCCAGTAAGTTTTGTCGCCTATTTTACGAACCTGTAGGGGAATACATGGAGTGGAAGTTTTTCCAAATATTAAAAACTCCAAGCTTTATCTTTCCTTCAACACTAGGAGGAGCGCTGAAAAATGTAATCGATCTGCTATCACAGTTTCATTATTTTTTATCAATTAGTGATAGAGTAAGCAAATTTTCAGTCAGGGGGTTACTTGATTGGATCTGGTGGAAGTCCACTTTCACCTAGCCCTTCATAAAAGTTAGTTAGCTTAGGTGTTGTACATAAATAAGCTCCATCAAGAGAAGGTGTGTTTTCTTTATGTTTGTAAGCAGGGTAGTTTAATTTGTTAGTATGTGGTCTTCGACATATATCAGAGCATGACTCCACAACCCAACACTAGGGAACTGGATATGCAAAAGGAGTTCTTAGAGCTTCGTAGGGAGGAATCTATCCCCCATGGAGCTTAATGTTAGCACATATATTTGTAAGGGGGTGTTTCCCTAAGGAGTTGATCCTTGGGTGAAAAAATGCGAGAAAAGGGGCTTAAAAACCCACCAAATACATTTTAACCTAAGTCTATGGGTGACCCGATGGTTTGGACATGTCGTTCTAAGGAGTGCACAGATCTAGGCGACCGATATTGGCATGCTCAGATCTACGATCCCGATCCAATTTCATACCACCCTGATCTTCTACCTTTAACGGGGGGGTTCAAGTTGGTGGTTTTCTGGCGCAGGATCCCTTGCAACGTGTTGCTTTCTTGTCAAATCGGGACCCCCCTCGTGCATTACCACTTATCACCTACCCCCCCCCCTCCAAGATAGATCACTTACTTCCCTTTCTCCCCCCGCTTACCACCTCCCCCACCTCCGCTTACCGCCCTAGACCGCTTATCGGGCAAGTCCGGGTGCTGTTCGTAGGGGGTGGAATAATAGAAGGAAAATATTGAGCCCACCTAGTGGGGAAACTGCGATCGAAAAAGTTGTTGAGTATGGAATGGGAAAGCGGTTAGTCAGACTCGTGATATAAAAGCATCAGTGGAAATGTGAACATGTGAATCCGCCAACCCGAACACTTAGATATTTTCTGAAAAATGACTAAGTAACCAGAAAGGGAAAGTAGAGGGGAAAAAGAAAGGGGAGGGAAAATTTCTAAGTGGGAATTGGTATTAACAAAGCTTCATTGATGGTCTTAACAATAACTATGAAGTGAATTATACATGTGATAATTCTCTTCGATCAAGGAATAGAGAAAGCGAGTCACAATTATACTTTCCAGGATGTGTTTACATAAGAGAAGCAATGAAAAGCTATATAAAAATCAATGGAGGGTTGTTCAAGTAAAATTATTGTACTGTCAACTTGACCGTAAGTATAACAATGAAAAATTTTAATTTTAATTTTCTGTGGTTGATATCATAGTTCCATTGGACTTCACCTAGCATATATCTTTTTATTTCAAAATATTTCTGAATAAGAATTTTGGTAATTTCATCAATCAAATACAAGTTGTAAAATGAACTACATATTACATTTGCTTCATAGAGCGTACATTAAAAGGAAAAGGTCTTGTATATTCTTTAAGATCATATAAAAACTACTAAGATCATGAATTTATCATCCAACCATAATTCAAAAACCAGACCCATGAGATCCTTGAACTACAGTATGAAAGCACATGAACAAAATTCTGCCAAACACAAGACCAAAAAAATTCAACGGAGATTGGGCAGTGTATCCCATCTATAACCAAATCCCCAAATGGGCACCAAGAAATTTTCCGATTACTATATTACTATGAACCAACATCACTATGAACATTTGCTTCTGATAGTACTATGAACCAAGATCACATTGACCTAACAATTTTCTAACATTACTAGTTCTTGAATAGAGTGTCAACGTTTAACTTAAAGGAGTTTGAAAAATTCCAAATTTGCAATATTATTGAAAATTCCTAATGGTTCCGTTCAAAGGAGCAAGCCATTTTGATGGCTCAAAGGATGGACCTAATTTATTCACAGTTGGATACTTTGTATGAGGTGTTTCCTCATGCTTCTCATTCCTGGATTGAACAATATTATGCGCTTCCAGTTCACTTTTTCATGGCACTGGAAAAATATATTCATATCTTGATTGGGTTGCATGGACAGATACAGATCATATTGTTTCATTTCTTGTCAATGCATGATATGAATTTTTTTTTTGGTTCAGCCGATATGTAGTATGGCATTGTCCTCATTTAATGTAAATTTTCTATGGACGCGAAATTCGTGTAACATACATAGAGTAAATGCTTTGAGTCACTTGATATGTAATACATATATAAGAAAAGATGCATATAATGCAAGTGGAACAATAGTCTACTCTGCGTTATTTATGCCTTTTAACAAGTCGCATTTTCTTCCAAAGAAATGTTAGATACCTTGTCAAATCTTTATGACGAACTACAACTTGTGTTCATAGATGAGGCATCTTTGATTGGAATTCACTTCTTATATTCCATTGACAATCGACTGAGAAACATAAAACATGTTCAAACCAAATACTTTGGAAACCTTTATATGGTATTATGTGGGGATCTTTACTAGGCACAACCCATACAACATTCTCTCATATTTGAGCAACCTATGGTCAACATGCAAACAATGATGCATGGATTTTGGAAATACAACATAAAGTGCTTTGAATTACATAGTACAATGCACCAGACTAATGAAAAAATTATTGCAATTCTAAATAGAATGCAGACAAACAACCAAACATGTGATGACTTAACATATATCAATTCATGTTGCATGCGACCTGCCCCGACCGACCCAACCTTCCCTTACCTATTCTACAATAATAAGGATGTTGTAGTGCATAACAAGTATATGCTATCGTTCATGGTTTGAAATGATATCATCATCAATTCAATTGATCTTGAAGAAGAAAACCATGGAAATGTACCATGTCATCAACATACAGTAACTTTCCATTTGCAACTTGTCCTGAAATTAGACATGCTAGTTGAAATATATGCCTGGAAATATGATTCACAGGATGGCCTAGTAAATGGTGCAGATGAAATACTCAAATCTTATACCAAAATAGAAAAAGTTGATTTCCTCTGGATTAAGTTCCATGACCCGCACATTGGCCACCGACAATCCAACAAGTTAGCTTATCTATATAATTCAAACACTTTGTGTGAATGGACACCTATATTGTGAATATCAAAAACCAATATCAACATCGGAAAAGGTAGGTCAACTAAAGATTTGAAAACAATTTCCAATTCAACTTGCATGTGCACGTACAATCCACATATCACAAGAACTAACACTTGATAGTGTTTTCTTCGACCCTGTTGGAATACAAATACATGGACTTGTATACACAACTCTGTCTTGTGTCATAAACATAGAGTCCTTGTATTTTCTAAGTGCTCTTACAAAAGATAAATTCAAATTAAAACATAAAGTTCATACTGAGATGCAACGCCTTTGGACTAGTGCAAAATGGCATCTGCAATATGATTACCAATCCATACAAACAAACTCATCTATATCAATTCTCTCACTTAACACATGCAGCTTAAATGAACATATGAATGATATACTCAATGAATATGACACAATGCAATCTAATATTATGTGCTTGCAAGAAACATACATGACATTATGCATGAAAAATAAGAAATTTTGAAATCACACTTACATATCAAGTTACATTATGCATGGAGTGATGATATTAGTGAAAAAACATATAACAATTTTGGATCATATGCATTTCGAAGAAAAAGATGTTGAGATGGTGCTAGCAAGAGTAATTTTTCGTGGATTGCAAATTGCAATATTCAATTTCTATGCCGCTCCACGTGCAACATTTCCAACATAATACATGTTTTTTCAAATTCATTACACCATTTACATATGAACGAAACCATTGTCATTTTAGGAGACTTCTATGTTAACATGCTACAAAATAGTTCCATAATAAAAGAATTGGAAAATTACATGTGCAATTACAATCTCTGCTTTCTTTTGGTTAAGATAAAGCATGTACCAAATGCACTTATTGACCATGTATGGTCAAATGTGCCCATTTCACAATACACCCTCTTTATCTTAGACACATATTAGTCTGACCATGATACAATTTGTCGTGTACTTGAATTATGAAATATACATCAAACATATTACAAAATCATATTTCCATGTCACAAAGCATATCTTGATACTTTGTTGCACAAAACCAAATCATTTAGCTAGGATAATCCAACTTCTTAATATTTTCTGGCTTGTAATCTATTTTGGCCAGGAAAAATTCTGTATAACCACAACCATGGATCAATAAAATAAAAGGTTCATGCTTCTATCTCTATCTTTTATTCTATTCCTTTGATTCTCATTTACTGTATGTACATATTACTTGTTTTCCCTTACATAGAAACTTACATTCATGCTCATTGTATTTTGTGTGTTCCCACATTTAAACAAATAGAATAACCAGAGAAGACGATGGACTCTTAACCAAAAATGTAGAAGAAGAGACACAAAGGTGCATGATTCTACTCTTATTTCATATTCCATTGTTTTGTATTTCATGTATTCTCTGTATATTTATTCTACTACTTTGCACCTAATTTATTGCATGTAGATAATATGTATCTTCCTACATAATAAATTATCTTCATGTCAACTGTATTGTTTATACTGCTACATTGAAAGAAATAGAATTGTATTTATTTTTTTACATGTCTTTATACATACCAACTTACCTTCATTTCCATTATATTTTCTGCATTGCTACATTGAAAGAAATAGACTAGTTGGACAAGAGGATGAAATCTTATATGCCACAGCAGAAGAAGATAAAGTACAATCTTCAAAAATGTATACCAATAGTGATAGTAAATCAAACACACAAAATGAGTAGGTGGATAAAATATTGGACTAGAAAACGATGATTTGGAAATAATGGGCCTTTGTTGAGACTTCTGGCCTCTGAAAATTGCCCTCCCCTTTTCTATTTTCCCACTCTGTTTTATCCCTTTTTCCCTTCTTCTATACTTAACCGAATTCCCCTTTCTTTTTCCCCTCTACTTTCCATTTTTGGTTACTTTACTTAGTAATGAGTACATGTCACTGGCTCTTTTCTCATGATGTAGTCAATGCCATCATTTTCCAAAGTCTCAGTATGTTTTTTCCTTTTATTGTTCCTATACAATGTAGACACCGTCCTGGAACTTTCTCTTTATAACTTACTGAAATATGTCACCATTAAAGATGGATAATTCCTGACAATGGTGTGCAATTTTTTTGTAGCTTGGTTACCTTTGTATCATACTTACCCCTTCTACACCTACTTGCAGTTTTCTTCTACAAGAAAATTTTGCAAAGGCATGTAGGTACTCATTCTCGGGCAAGGTGGGAATATCATTGAGGGAATGGTGGGAAGGCTAAAGAATTTCATTATTCAATTGAGGTGTTATATATCCACTTCATTACATAAGGTAAAGGACCGATATTTGTAATGCTAGGAAAAATGACAACCAAATTTGTGCACACAACATTGGCATACATATGGTTTAGAGTTTGGAGAAAAAATTGGAGAAAAATTTAGGAGTAGGAGGGAAATATATGCCAACCTCTATGGAAAGTCTACATCATAGGAGTGATGAATAAATACCTAAACATTCTTATTTGCAAACTGTAAATAGTAAATAGTAAAGAACGGATATGAATGAAACTATGGTATTGAAACTTATTTTTCAATGGTAAACGACAGAATCACAAGTCCAATTGCGAGTGCATGATTTCAACCCTGCAAAGTGCAATAAAAGGTCCTAGAACTACCCAGGATTTGCATTCCAGGTCCTGGAACTTTTTTCTTTATAACTTACTAAAATATGTCACTGACAAAGATGGATAATGCCTGGCAATGGTGTGTAATTTTGCTGTAGCTTGGTTACCGTTGTATCAAACTTATCCCTTCTACACCTACCTGCAATTTTCTTCTACAAGAACATTTTGAAAAGGAAACAATCTTGACATCGTATTTTTAATGTGAAATACATGGGTTCAATTCCGGTACGGGATAGGTAGGTACTCATTCTCGGGCAAGCTGGGAATATCATCGAGGGAAAGGTGCAAAGGCTAAAGAATTTCCTTATTCAATTGAGGCATTAGATTTCCACTTCATCACATACGAAAAAGGACCTTGATTTGTAATGCTAGAAAAAATGACAGTCAGAGTTGTGAAGACAACATTGGCATGCACATGGTGCAGAGCCTCAGGAAAAAATTGGAGGAAAATTTAAAAGAAGGAAAGAAATATATGCCAACCTCTATGGAAACTCTGCAGGATAAGAATGATGAATAAATAATTAAACATTCTTACTTGAAAACTGTAAACAATAAACAATAAACAACCAATACGAATGAAACTATGGTATTGAAACTTACTCGTCAATGATGAATGAAAAAATCACAGGTCCAATTGCGGCTGCAGGACTTGAACCCTGTAAAGTGAAAAAATAGCTCCAATTGTGGGTGCAGGACTCAAACCTTACAAAGTTGAAGCAAACAAAAGAAATAAACAAGAAAAAAACCAGTGAGCAAGCACCAATAGGTCCAACTACAAGTGCAAGACCTCAACCTTGCAAAATTGAACCAAACAACAACAAGCAACAACCAACCAACCAGTGAACAAGCAACAACCAGTGAACCAGTAAATAATATATGTATATTCAATGATGACTAAATTGCATTCCAAGAATATAAGAAATATGAAACATATGATGACTATGCGAGTGGAAACACTTAAACATTCTTACTTGGAAACTGTAAACAATAAATAGTAAACAACGAATATGAATGAAACTATGGTATTGCAACTTACTCGTCAATGATGAACGACAGAATCACAGGTCCAATTGCGGGTGCAGGACTTGAACCCTGCAAAGTGAAAAAAAATCTCCAACTATGGGTGTAGGACCCCAAACTTGCAAAGTTGAAGCAAACAAAAGCAAGCAACAAGAAAAAAAATAGTGAGCAAGCACCAACAGGTCCAACTATAGGTGTAGGACCTCAACCTTGCAAAGTTGAACCAAACAACAACAAGCAACAACCGACGAACCAATGAACAAGTGAACAAGAAACAACCAATGAATTAGTAAAGAATATATGTATCTTCAATGATGACTAAATTGCATTCCATGAATAGAAGAAATATGAAACATATGATGACTATGTGAGTGGTGGTGGACAACAATATTGTCCAAATTCATTGCAAGATTGTATGAAAAAATTCGAGGAAAAATGTACTCTGATAGGCCTATTTAAGTAAACATTTAAGGCTGCCAGAGCTGTTTAAGGGCCTCGCGCTATGTAAAAATTTAAGCTATCAGGCCTATTCAAGTACCTCAAAAAGAGTATCAATGCTAAAAAATTTTGGTATGTAAACATTTCAATAAAAATAGAAATAAAAAAATTAAAAAGGGCGTCGATGCTCAAAACTTTCAGTATGCAAACATTTCAATAAAAATAAAAAAATTAAAAAAGAGCATCGATGCACAAAACTTTGGATATATAAACATTTAAAACATTGGGAATAACAAAGTTGGCAATACGACTTTGAATCTATTCTCCAATAATTTTTTTAGTTCTCTAGTTCGAACAATAGAGATTGTGAAAAAAATTATAGTCAAAGGACATATTAATATGAAGTCAACGAATTATCGATCGCTATAGTCTCTCTACGCCTTCGACAAGGACTAATAATTACAAAAGGTTATTCATGTGAGAACTTTATTATAATTAAATAATAATGTGTATATTGAATTGAATAATGTTCAATAAATTAAGAATAACCAAAATTTAATACTTAGTAGGGAAATCTCAATCTAAAATACACGAATTTTTTAGATACAATATATATCAAGAATGAGATCCCTCTCATGCTCCACAATCCTTTCATGTACTCAAGTTTAGGAGTTGTATCTTATTCAAAGGCAAGAAGGACTAGTTAGTGTAATTAATAAGTTCGGTTGCATATCTACGCTCATCTTATAATCATAATATGTTTATGGGCTGATGTGGGAGATAAGAGGTTTTTCATGTGGATAAATGTTGTTGCAAATTGTTTCCATAGAGAGCTTAAGGAGATCGAGCCATTAGTTGAGTAGCAAGGAGAACATTGGAAGCATTCTCACCTAAGCGAGTTGGTTATTTTCAAATGTAAGGGGATGAGAAGTACTTACTTTCTTCAGAAAAAAGAAGAAAAATTAGCTTTCCTCTTTGAGATCATCCTCCTTAACTAACATTAATCCCTAAAATTTTCCTTCGATCTAGCACCTCTTTAGGATAACACTATAAATTGATCTAGTCTTATAGTAATTTTTTTTTTCAATGGGCTAGTGAAAGGTAACTTTCACACAATTAGATCAAGAGGAGTTCTCAGTCCATGGGTTGGAATCTCAACATTTCCAAAGGTGATGTGTTGGACTCACTCCCCCCTTCTCCCATTCTATGTTACACATAATATAAACACATGGATCATGAAGTCTAGGGAAATCCTTTTCCTCTTGAATTTTGAAGCGGAACATATAAGAGATAATGCATTAAGCACTACAATGAAAACACCATCTATGGAGCCTTTTATGAAACCTCCTCAAAAAGTTCCTCCCTTCTTTGTTTACAATAGAGGTTTCTAGTGGAGGCATGCCACTGAAGGTTTTAGTGGATGTTTTTTATTGGTGTACCTTATATGTCATGTCACACCAGTGTTCCTACCATTTAACACTAGCACCGATGCATAAGCCAATCACAAGCACCGAGGTAGGTTAAATCAATTGTATGTGTGTGTGTGTGTATCATCCAACGAACAACTCTAGGTTAAAATATTTTGTTATAGAATATCAATTTTTTTAAATAACAAAAAAATATTATCGGTGTGACATATACCTATCAAAACACTCGTGTATTTGGATATAAGTAGGTGCACTTCATTAGTGTTAAAAAAAAGGCCAAAATGAAAATTCATTTGTCATATTCACTAAGTGCTTCAGACCCATTCAAGAACTAATGCTCAATATTACCTATGATTGTCCCATTATCGAGTGCTATCATTACCCAATTTCTCAACTCTTTGATTTCCACTATCAATTTGTGTTCGTTTTGGAATTTTCCAAACCATAACAGATTTTTCATTTTTTCTAATAGACAACCATCCCTCCTTAGTAGAGAAGAGACCAAGTAAGTGAATTTTATCCTTTAATTTGTTGATTTCACGGTAGTTTTGGGAGGTATTAACGTCCACGTGTAACCTTTGGCTAGAATGGAATATTCTAGAAGTAAGGGAAACCCTAAACAGATGTGTGAAAGACCTAGAAGACAATTCGGCCTAGAAGAGTAAACAATATTATAATATTATCTTCTCGAAAGACAAGTCAGCTCCACAGGAAAAAGATAAATAGAAAATATAAATACCAAAAAGTCAGGTCGGCCCAACCAGAAAATTCACTAGACAGATTAATATAAATATAGGATCTTTAAGCTCATTTGTACACTTAGTCAAAGCACAAGTCTTGTGGAGAGTTGCAGTTTCATTTGCAATTGCAACTACAAAGAGGAATAAGAGCGCATGGTCATCTCTTGGCCTTGGTCTCTCTTTAGCACTATCAAGTGATATTCTTGGTGATTCTCTTGGTGATGTACTAGCTAAGTATGGTGCAAGTTTGAGAGAATAGTGAAGCTACAACTATTGTAGTTGTGTATGGTACTTTTTCTATGAATATGGAGATTCTCTCTTGTGTGCAACCCTTGGAGAAGGAACTCTCTACTTGTCTTGATTTGTTGTTGCAGTTAGGAGATAGGGTTTATCTGTTGGTTCTAGTATGGATTTCCTTGCCTTTCCATGCCATGCCTTGCCTTAACATCACATTCCATTCCATGCCATGCCATGCCATGTCTGTCCTTTCCATACCATGCCATGCCATGCCTTTCCTTGCCATTACTTGCCTTGCCATGCCTTGCCTTACCTTGCCTTGCCAATCCATGCCTTGCCTTGCCATGCCATGTCATGCCATGCCATGCCATGCCTTTCTATTCCATTCCATGCCATGCCATTCCTTTCCTTTCCATGCCATGCCATGCCATGCCTTGCATTTCCTTTCCTTTCCATGTCATTCCATGCCTTGCCTTGCCTTTCCAATCCTTTCCTTGCCAATCGATGCCTTTCCAAGCCATGCCTTGCCTTTCCAAGCCATTCCTTGCCTTTCCAAGCCATGCCTTTCCTTTCCATTCCATTCCATGCCATGCCTTTCAATGTCATTCCATGCCATGGCTTTCCATGACATGCCATGCCATGAATTTCATTACCTTTCCTTTCCGTGCCTTTCCTTGCATTTCCAGGCCATGCCTTTACATGTCATGCCATGCCTTTACATGTCATTACATGCCTTTCCATGCCATGCCTTACCTTGCCTCTCCATGCCTTGCCTTTCCTTTCCTTTCCTTTCCTTTACATGCCATGCCATGCCATGCCTTGCATTTCCATGGCATGCCTTGCCTTTCCATGGCATGCCTTGCCTTTCCATGCCATGCCATGGCATTGCTTTCCTTTCCATGCCATGCCTTTCCTTGCCATGCCATGCTATGTCTTTCCTTTCCATGCCATGCCTTGCCTTGGCTTCACTTTCCATGCCATGCCTTTCCTTTCCATGCCATGCCATTCCATGACTTGCATGGCCTTACCTTTCCTTGCCTTGCCATGCCATGCCATACATTTCCTTGCTATTCCATGCCATGCCATGCCATACATTTCCTTTCTATTCCATGCCATGCCATGCCATGCAATACCATGCCATGCCATGCCATGCCATACCATGCCATGCCATGCCTTATCTTTCCATTGCATTCCATGCCATGCCTTATCTTTCCATTGCATTCCATGCCATGCCTTACCATGCCTTGCCTTACCTTGCCATGAATTGCCTTTCCAAGCCATTCCCTACCTTTCCATGGCATGCCATGCCATGCCTTTCCATGACATGCCTTGCCTTTCCATGCCATTCCATGCCATGCCTTCCATTGCCTTGCATTTCCGTGCCATGCCATGCCTTGCATTTCCTTTCCATGCCTTGCATTGCTTTTCCATGCCATGCCATGCATTACCCTGCCATGCCTTGCCTTACTTTTTCTTGTCAATCCATGCCTTACTTTGCCATGCCATGCCTTGCTATACCTTGTATTGCTATGCCATGCCATGCCTTTTCTTTCCATGCCATTCCATGCATTGCCATGCCTTGCATTTTCTTACCTTGCCATGCCATTCCATTTCTTTCATTACTTTTCCTTGCCTTTCCATGCCATGCCATCCCTTGCCATGCCATACCTTAGCTTTTCATGTCATACCTTGCCTTTCCTTGCCTTATCTTGACTTTCCATGCCTTGCCTTTCCAAAGCCATTCCTTCCTTTTCTATGCCATGAATTTCCATGCCATGTCATACAATACCTTGCATTTCATTTCTATTCCATGACATGCCTTTCCTTTCCTTGCCATGCCTCTCCTTTCCATGCCATGCCTTGCCTTTCCATTCCATGCCACACCATGCCTCTCCAGAATTGCCTTTTCATGCCATGCCTTGCCTTTCCATGCCATGTCATGCCTTGCCTTGCCATGATATGCCTTTCCATGCCATACCTTTCCATTCCATGCCATGCCTTTCCTTTCTTTCACTTTCCATGCCATTCCATTCCATGCCTTGACTTTTCATGCCATGCCATGCTAGGCCATTCCATACCTTGCATTTCCTTACCTTGCCATGCCATGCCTTGCCTTACCTTGCCAAGCCTTTTCTTTCATTTCCTTGAGATTCCATGCCTTTCCATGCCTTGAATTTCTATTCCATTCCATGCCATGCCATGCCATGCTTATCCATGCCATGCCTTGCCTTGCTATTCCATGCCATGCATTGCCTTTCCATGCATTGTCTTACCATGCCTTGCATTGTCTTTCCATTCCTTGCATTTCCTTTCCATTCCATGCCATGCCATTCCATGCCTTGCCTTGCCTAACCACAATTCATCTAAAAGGTACTTTCATTATGATATTCATAAAACTAATTGTTTGTAAAAATATAGTTCTTTTCATTGTTAGAGAGAATTTGTTTTCAAGTTAATTTAATAAAAAGATAATAACATTCATCTATCATACCTCTCTTTTTTGCTTAAAAAAACAATTCTTGTACTAAATGAACAAGTTTAATACCTAAAAATTACAATCAAAGGATTCATTAAGCATGCAATTCTACAACTTGTTATCCCATCTATATTATATAAAAATAATTGTATGAGAATTTCAATGTCATAACATAAGCTCTCTTTATTCATGTATCTTAGGTATTTTAATAGTTGTTAAACTGGATGATAATAATTAATAGGATTTACATAGAAACAAATGTCACTAAATAGGTTTATGTTCCATCCATACGGTGTAGTCTCATTATACTATTAATCCATAATTTCTTTTGGATTGCATGGAAAACAACATAACTTCAAGGCCTTATTTAAAATCAAAGAAAGAAAACAAATCTTCCAACTCAATAACTTTTATAACAAGATATAACATGTATACCTAGACCTAGACCTTTCATTTCATTGCCATGTCTAGATTTTCTTAGCCTTTTCATGTCTTGCCTTGCCTTGCCTTGCATTTCCTTTCCTTGCATTGCCATACCTAGACCTAGACCTATAACTAGACATTGCCTTTCCATGACTTGCCTTGTCATTCCTTGTATTTCCATGGTCTAGGTCATGGTATAGGTCATGGTAATGGTGTCTTGGTTTGGGTTTAGGTTTAGGTCATGGTTTAGGTCTAGGTATAGGTCTATGTCATGGTCATGGTTTAGGTCTAGGTCTATTGCCAATATGTCCTTAAATGTCTTGAGGAGGCGATTTGCAACTAGCGATAAAACTCAAACAAAGACTTGGATGGATGAATCGTCGGTTGCATTGGATTGAGGGCATCAATTTTCAACTAGTGGGCCCCCTATACTATCATTTGGTTTCCCAAAAAAGTGTTTGTTGGAGGATCTCTGAGACTAGGGCTTTTCTCAATGAGGCATATTACAATTTATGAACAAGAGGTTGATTTTCAAGAACAATGTGTCGGGTGATTTTGGTAGTGTGGTCACATGGGACTTGGCCAAATAGATGTACAAGAGCTTACAAAACTCCATTTTGCTACTCGGTTTGGATTTTATGCCCACATACCAAATTGCCAACATGTCCTTGAATGACTTGAGGAGGCAAGTTGCAACTCATGATAAAACTAAAATTGAGACTCAGATGGATGAACCGTTTGTTGAATTGGATCTGGGGCAACAGGTTTAAGCTAGTGGAGCCCCTTCGCTGTCATTCTATTTTTCAGAAAAGTGTTTGTTGGAGGATCTTCGAGACTAGGTTTTTTCTCAATGAGGCATAGTGCAATTTCTAAAAAAGAGGTCGATTTTCAAGAACATTATGACTGGTGATTGTGGGAAGTGTGGTTGCATGGGCCTTGGCTAGAAATATGCACCAGAGATAATGAAACTCTATTATACTTCTCGGTTTGGATTTTATGCCCCCGAACCAAATTTCCAACATGTCCCTGAATGGCTCAAGGAGGTGAGTTGCAACTCGATATAAAACTCAAACTGAGAATGAGATGGAAAAACCGATAGTTTCATTCAATTTGGGAAACTAGGTTTCACCTAGTGGGGCCCTTCCATGGTTATTTTGTTTCCTGAAAAAGTATTTGTTGTAGGATCTCTAGGACTACAGTTTTTCTCAATGCGACATGGTGGAATTTCTGAATAAGAGGTTGATTTTCAAGAACAATGTGTCGGGCGATTTTGGGAATTTTATTCACGTGGGCCTTGGTCAAATAGATGTGTGAGAGCTTACAAAACTCTGTTATGCTGATTGGTTTGGATTTTATACCCCTGAACCAAATTTCCAACATGTCCCTAAATGACTTGAGGAGGTGAGTTGCAACTTGAGATAAAAATCAAATGAAGACTTTGATGGATGAACCGTTGATTGGATTGGATCCAAGGAACCGATATTTAGCTAGTGGGGCCCCTCCATTGTCATTTTGTTTCCTGAAAAAGAGTTTGCTAGAGGATTTTCGAGACTAGGGTTTTTCTGAATGAGGCATAATGCAATTTCTTAACAAGAGGTTGATTTTCAAGAATATTATGCCGGGTGATTTTGGTTAGCGTGATCACATGGGGTTTGGCCAAAAACAAATGCAGGAGCTTACAAAACTCTGTTATGCTACTTGGTTTGGATTTTATGCCCGCAAACCAAATTACCAACATGACCCTGAATGGATTGAGGAGTCAAGTTGCAACTTACAATAAAACTCAAATCGAGACTCAGATGGATGAAATGTTGGTTTCATTTTATCCAGGAAACTGATTTCATCTAGTGGGGTCCCTTTGTTGTCATTCCATTGCCAAGAAAAACATTTGTTGGAGGATCTCTGGGACTAGGGTTTTTCTCAATGAGGTAGAGTGCAATTTTTGAACAAAAGGTTGATTTTCAAGAACATTGTGTCAAGTGATTGTGGGTAGAGTGGTCGTGTGGGCCTTGGAATAACAGATCCTCGAGATATTATGGAACTTCGTTATGATGCTCAGTTTGGATTTTATGCCCCTATACCAAATTGCCAACATGTCCCTGAATGAATTGAGGAGGTGAGTTGCAACTTACGATAAAAATCAAGCATGGACTCGGATGGAAAAAAAACATCGGTTGCATTGCATATGGGACACTGGGTTTTGGCTAGTGGGGTCTTTCCACTATCATTCAGTTTCCCAAAAAATTATTTGTTGGAGGATCTTCAGGACTAGGGTTTTTCTCAATGAGGCACAATGCAATTTCTAAACAAGAGGTTGATTTTCAAGAACACTGTGTTGAAAATTGATCTCAAACACTTAGCCAACAAAAAAATTCAACTTCCTATAATTATTCACCAATAAAAAAATGGAACCACATGCATTTACTATAACTATGAGCATAAATACAAGAGACCAAGAAATATGAAAACATAGTTGTGGAAATATAAATGAACAACAACACATTCACCACATTTGACACATTGAATTTATCGACAATGCCCCTGGAAAAACCCAACATGGGAAAACTAGTCCAAGAGAGTCTTCTTTATTGTGCTTCCTAGGAAAATTTCTGAGTTTACAAAAACAATCTTCTACAACATTAATTACAGTGTTGAATTTACAAACTGTGCCCACAAACATATATATTTCTATGCTAAAAAACCACATTATCAACACCATAAATCTACCTGAAAAATTGTGCCAATAATCAACAATATAGTCTCTAATGTACGGTCTTCAATATCAACATAAATTCCTCAGCATTCGTACACAATAACAACACTCTTATGGACCAAAACTCAACAACCTCAAATCCTAGAAATCTGTGCCATCTGCAGCCTTGATTTCTGTGCATTCACAAATGTACGACCCTACTCAAATCCGTACTATACTACTCCTTTCTCAGTTGTACAAACCAACATTCAATGTTGTACTTGTCTTGGGGTGTGTGCCCTCTCTCCCTCTTGGAAAGTGCACCCCTTCTCTTTCTATCCTTCTCCTTTCTACTTCAACTCAACACTCTCTTGGAATTCTCTTGGAATGTGAGTGAGTCTTCACATTCCTCCGAACCTCTCCTTCCAAAAGGTGTGCCCCATATCTCCTCTAGTTTTCCTTTTATTACTCATTAATGACTAACTCCTCTAACCCTTGGTCTCCCTTGAGTGACTCTTCACCTTCCCTTGAGATCAATGGCCACATCTTAATAATCCATTGAGTTCACTTAAATCACTTAAGTGACCCACTGTTGAGCACTCAACATACCCTAACAAGTCCATGTCAAATTTTACTTTTTTGGGTACCACTTGATATTTCGCACTGTCTAATCCGACTTCAGTATGAAAATGTTTCCCTTACTTATCATTTTGTTTCTCTTTAAGTCTCTCAAATTTTGCTTGAACATGTGAAAACACATAACTTAAAAGACTAACATTTAATTAAAGAAACTTCAACCAAAATGTTTCCCTTGACGCGCTCAAACATTTGGCATTGGGAAGAATTAAAGATGAAAGAAAATAACTCGAGAAAACCGTAGTCGCCGAGTGCCGATCCTCATCGACGTTGACGAAAGGAAGTTTTCTTTCATGACATGAATCACACAAGGATATCTCCGATGACTGATCCCTTCAGCATTGGCAAAAGTCTAAAATATTAAGCGTTAACGAAGAAATAAAGGCTTCGCCGATAGCCGATACCCAATACCTTTCGACATCAGTGAGTTTTAGAAAGCTAGCCCATAGAGAACATGATAAGTTGATCCCCAATCGCCAACCCCCGATACCTTTCAGCATCGACAATCCCAGGTTTATTGTAATAGACACATCTTATTGAAACCCCCGACTATGATTGAGATACATGATCAAGCCACCTATCCTCATCCACCATCTGTCATTTCCAGAGTGGTTAAACATATGATCTAGTTTTCCCCTGAGACGTTATTGGTTCTTGAGGCCCAAGTTGCACCCCAAATCAATCTTTCCATGTCATCACCGTATGACGAAATTAATCAGCGTCAGAATTTCTTTTCAGGAGGATACCAATGAGAACATTCACCACATATCATCGATCCCCAATCTTCCCACTAAGAAAGCAATGCGTCGATGGGACGTTTTAGCGCTAAGATACGTTGGATCTGAAGCAGTTAAAGAACTAATTAATTCCAAATCTCACATTAGTTATTAATTCGTGCATGGATCAAATCAACTGTTTGAAATTTCTGATAGGGCACACCACCCTCTGTGCCTCCACCGTCAACCTAAGATGAATTGAATTGCAGGGATTCAGAGGCAGATCTCGCTTGATTTCCACTCATAACCCAAGTTAATTGGTTTATGCAGCCAAATAGTTTCTTCCCCGTTTAAATTCTTTTGAGTAGTTCATAAAAAAGGTCGCTGTGCACAAATAAGTTCAGAGCATCTAGAGGAGAGAGACGAGAAATATAGAAGAATTTTCCAAGGTCCAGTGAATATTAAACAACATGTTTAGCAAGCGTTATAGGTATGTACCAGTCTATGGATGTTTTATGCTTCACTTCATTCATTTTTATCTAGTGTTACTCTGTACGCATGCCCTAAAGAATGATTTCAATGGCAGGAACAATGCCTCCAAGAAAACTAACCACTAGGAAATATCCGAGAGTGCCGTAGCTAAAAGAACTAGATGTAGCACAAGGATATTCCCCAGTAGTCACAAAACAATTGGAATTCAATCCAAAGATGATGCCCATCATCAAGACATACACCAAGGAGGTTTTCATTCAGCCTCCGACCTTTGGAGACATAGAGGCTAGTATAGGGACCAAGGCAGCCCCCTCGCATTGGGGAGAACTTTTCCAGAATATCAAGTGGAAAGAATTCCCTAAATATACCCCGCACAACAACCTCGATAAGAGGAAACTCGATGATGAAGTTTTTCTGAATATCCGAAGGTTGTACCTACACATGGTAGTGAGAAGAACTCCAGTATTCCCCTGCATAGAAATCCAGAAGTGGCTTATTGACCACACTAACACACAAATATGTTTGATCAATGAAAAAAATGGCGAGTGTGTTGGGGTTTTCCTTCTGGTGGAGGTGAAAAATTACTACAAGCTCAGAGACTCGGAGGAGCGGTTGAACATCGATTTTGTTATAAGATTCTATGAGAAACATGACACTAGCCAGGTGATGGCTTCGTGGTGGAGGGAGGATAAAAATTTCACCAATTAGACCTTCGATTGGTACCCGATGGCCAACTTAAGAGAGTTGTATATATATATATATATAATGGCCCTCATCTACCAGCTGTATGGGGAGAAAGATTGTTCCAGGTTTTCAGAGGCATGGATGCCTCTACATTACACGGTAGCCATATTTGGGAGAGTTTTTAATTGGGGATCTATCATTTCCAAGCAGTTGAGAATTTGCATTCAACAGGCTTAGATTCCAAAAGAAGGAGAGACTCCAACCTTCTACATAGATTCTTATTTATTGGACGTCATCTATGCCAAAAATGCCTTTGCCGAAATGAATTTGAGCTAGCACGCTTTAGAACTCCCAGTCCATGTATATTTCATCATCTTGTGGGAGAACAGGTACAAGAAATCATACTCCCTCATCTATGATCAAATCATTGCGCACATTCATTTTATGCTGTTCAAAAAAGAGTGCCCAAGACTGTCGGTTGTGGCCAAAAATATGATATTGAAGGTTGGCCACTATTATCTAGATGAGCATGATACCTACATCAGGGTTTTTGGAGCCACCGAAGCAGCGCACCTATTACCTATGTATGCCCCTGATCGACTGGTAGTAGGGGAAATCTTCTACCAGACCATCCTGCAAGGTTAAAATGCTACTTTGGTAAAATATAAGAAGTGAGCATTCATACCTTTTATATTCCATATAGGTTTCTACATAGTAAAATAAATCACTCAATCCAAGTAGGAAGGGTTAATCCAGTTAGATTTTTGATTCCAGACTGGTCATTTACGCAAGCACGCCCCAAAGGGTATAGTCCCGAAGCATGCATCACAAGTATCGTCCTGCTAGCCATATGCCCATGACAGGTTTGAAGATGAGATTTTCACAGAAAACACGCAGGATTGGGATGAAGTTGTGGCAAGGATGGATGATCCTAGGATGACCAGATTCAAATCCACGAGCTTAGATGAACAAGAAGAAAACCTAGAAAAATTGGCTCAAGGAGCCCTCCATTCCAGAGAGGAAATAATAGCGGTCGAGATAGCAGAAGCTCCCCAGGAAGCGGTTGAGACAACAGAGATTTCCTAGGTAACCCTGATACAGGATAAGAGTTCCTCAAAGGCTTAGTATGAATGGGAGAGAGGGTTACTCATGTATGAACAGGCTCAATGGATGATGAATCATATACAAGATAAATCGGACCTCGTCAGGATGCCAAGGCTTCCGACCGATATCCCAAAAGAAATCCTGATGGGACTAAGCGGCCCTGAATTCATAGACCTTGATAACATCAATGGCTTAGATGACTCTGAATCAACAACACCACCGGTTGGATCTCTGATAGGTATTGCAATGCAACTGGAGGTAGTCGGGGTATCCATAGAAACAAGTGCGTCGGACCCCCTCTACAATCTAATTAAAATCTATGATGATGATGAGAGCACGAAAGTATCTCTTGGGACTCCCGTGCATGTCGAAGAAGAAAAGGGACATGAGAAAACATATTCTCCTTTCCCTGACGTCCAAACCTAGGAGGTTCCACAGAAAGAAAAGGAAGCTGAAAGTGTCCCAGACACTAAGTTTCCCGATGCATCGACCACCCAAGAAGATAGTCCTAGAGATGAGCCAAAGTTGGGTGGGCCAGAGGAAATAACACTGCAACAGGAAGTTGGCATTTCAACATTCGATGAACAAGTAAGTATTGAGTCAATCCCCGAAACCTCTATTTCTATCGGTACTCAGACGCTTGATGAGTGACAAACAAAAGAGGTTCCTTCAGAGCATAATGAGGAAGCTCTAGAACCCGATCTTGAACAAGTGTACACCATCAGAAGTCTGGGGAATAAACTCACATGGGGGGATCAACAGATTCTCGAACCTATGGACAAAGTAGCCGACATACACACCATAGATTATGACAGGAAAATGAAGTCTATCGTCTAGCGGACCACCAAGAAAAGGAGGATCACTTTGGATCGCTCCATTGTCATCACTACGGAGGAATATTTGATAAACACACAAAATGCCAGAATATCCGAACTTATTGGCATAGGGAGAATGATCTCGTACGCCACCCTAGACAGAGAAAGAAGAGATGAGGAGTTGGTCGCTACCCTAAAGGAACTATAAAATTTGTGCCACTTGTCTAAGTACTATCAGGATACCACACATGCCGCGGTGTACCTAAGGAGTGAATTCCAGGAGGCCTACAACAAGTTCACAGACGAGCGACACTCATTCACCACAGAAATAGCTGAGATTCAGGAAGATACTCTCATGGCACTCGTGACGTGAAAGGATATGGAGTGGTGGTATGAAAAAGTGCAACAAGCCATGGAGAGAGTCGAATACATTGGTACAGTCCAACAAGGTTGAGATAAAGAAGAATAGGACATTCGAGTGTTGAATGAAAAGAATATTGATCTCATAAAGAAGTGAGACGAGTATTGGGAAAAAATGTCTTGGGAACCACACCAAGAAATTCAAGAGAAATGGGCCAAGTGCGAGAAACACTGGAGTAATATCAATCGGGTAATGAAGGACATCAGACTCCCTAAGTTTGATGCACCTGATGAATTTGTTGACTTGCGTGACATAGTCGAATCACACACCAAACAAGATTCTTCATGGGCCGAAATACTAGTAAAGGTGACTGGCACAACACCAGGACAGGTGCAACAATTTATTGAACACATGATTAGAGCTCGGGCTATGCTGCAACCGTTGAGTGCCAGTCTAGTTAAGTATCCAGCACATGCGATAGATATAAGATAAATTTACGCAACCCTGATGGAACAACATAGGTTCCCATACGCCAACACCTGCAAGGAGCTATTCATTAGTTGGTCGGAGTATGAGAAAAGTCACCCTTTCAAAGTGATATCTTAATATGACTGTTAGAAAACTGTTAGGATAGAACACCACGTGGGGAGTTTTTTTTTTCCTAACTGCACTTTAACCTTTATTTTTAGTTAAATTTATGTTATAAATAAGAGCATCGATCGATTAGTCAAAGGTCGATGGTTTTTTCAAGAAACTCTCATTTCTGGTTTGTTAAGAATTATTTTGGAGCTACGTTTAATTGAGAAGTCCTTTTGGACCAGAGACAAGTTATATTTTCATCAAATGCATGTATGATTGGGCGTGGAGAAGAACTATTTTTCTATCTTGTCTCATGAATGGATGATGTAACAAGTAAGAGATATTGAATCTATTGTTAAGTTATCTGATGCAATGTTTTGCAGTTCTTTTCTTTAATGATGAAGATGAATCATTGCGTTGTTGTGTGATGGATGATTAGAGTAGGTGAATTATTTTACTTGCCATTATTTATCACATATGTGTTTTCTTCTTGATAACTAAGTATTTCAAACATTAATTGGATGCTCACATGGTTAACATATTAGTACTAGGCCTGTGGTATAAAATTATTGTCTGCATGATTGAGTAGCAGGTTATCCTAAGCTCAACCTCTTCTCCAGTAGTTAAAACCCTTTTCCCATTTTTTTGTCAAGTTGGTTTATACTGGCTTCCATCTTATATCGGTCCCACCTAAGAAGAAAATACAAAAAAATAAAGTGCAAATTGAAGGAGATGCCTTCGCAAGAAAACGAAAAGCCCATCAGTTAATAGGCCAGATCGCAAGATCTGGAGAACCATTCCACTATTAAATGCTACAGAGTCTAATTGGGCCTTGGTGGTAGGTTTGGTTCCTGCTATTGAATTTAAGGGCTTTAGGACCCATCAACAGAATTGGTGCTAGAAGGAGGGTCAAAAGAATGAATTGTTGAATACATATTCCATATAATATTTCAGACAGTCTGTAGATTCAAAATAGCCCACATGCATGGCTAGTCATTCCCAAGACAACCCACACACAATGAGTACTCCAGAAATGAGTGACTCACCCCAGCCCAAGGAAGAACGATTATTCATTGATATACCTTATGCTCTTCCTCACAAGGAATTAAATCAATTCAGAAGAATCACAAGAGAATACACCTGAGAGATCGATGCGTTGTATTTATCTTCGATACTTCCTTGAAGACAAAAAATAAGCAGAACAATAGTCAACACTCCCGACGAGGTTTTTGTGCACACAATATAAGACCTAATAGATTTCGAAATCACCAAAATCGAACATCCTCTCAATCTGATCCCTGAAATGCCAGTCGACGACATCTATGAACCAAACAATTTTTCGGAAGAGGAGGAGTTTAAATCAAAATCCAAAGACATGGAAGAAAACAATGACCATGAGGAAGAGGGAAAAAACCCACCTAAGAAAAACCAAACTTGGTTGGCCAGAGACACTTTGGCCATTCCAAGACAAGTACGTAATCTTCCTCGACACCTAGAGAAGTTACTTCCTAAGTTCGACCTCGAGACCTCAGGATTGCCTGAAGATCATATCAAGAAATTCATATTGGCTATCAGGCTGATGAATGTCCAACATGAAGATGTAGTTTGCAGGCTTTTTTCCTACACTTTTGAGAACACGACCTCCACATGGTATTTTAATCTGCCTGTAGGATCTATAACTAGTTGGACGAAATTCCAGAAGGATTTTTTAGATAAATTTGCAGAAGAAACTACTAGAAAAGATTTGATGGCTGAATTATTTGCCACTACCATGAGTTTGAAAGAAAGGGTTAAATATTTCAATCAAAGGTTCACAACTATCTTGAACAAATTACAGCCTGAAGCTAAACCTACCCAGGAGTTGCAAATCAAGGTATACGCTAATGCCCTCCAAACTTCTATTTCCATGTTGGTGAAGAGGCCTGCCAAATGAACCCTGGATGAGAATTTTGAAGAAGCCAAAATGATTGAATTCAAAATGAAAGGATGAAAAGAGAGTCAGGTCTCCTTAATCAAGAAAGAATCTCAACCCCCTCCCCAGAGAGGGCTATTGCTCACTAGATTCCTAGGGAAACAAGCAGAACAAGCTCCTGAAAAGGGTAACAGAGACATAGAATACCTACAATGCATGGTTAAGAAGTTATCAAACGAAATCATAGATATGGAAAGAAGTGTTGGGGAGGGAAACCAAGGACAAAGGACCTATAATCCTTTCTTTAAGAGAAACCTGCAATTCAAAGAAATTGAACACCCCCCAGCTAACCTAAATATCGATTTAGGAAATGTAGCACCTGATTCTTTCTGTATTTATCACCAAGAAAATCACTCTGAAAGAGATTTCCCTGAATGGGTGCATGCCATGAATTTAATGGACAATCAGTTCCTAGACGAAGTCTCCTTGACTAAACAACCAAGTGGTTTAGTTATGAATGTTGTTGATCAAGAAGAGATTGATCCACCAGAAGATACAACCATGTTGATATGGGATCCTGACCTAATCATGCCTTCTAATGACTTATTTGAGTCTTAAGAACCACCCACAGAGGTATCGGTTGTGCAAACGCGCAGTAAGGGTCCACCTATCTCTAAAGATCCTATTACTACCCAAACGTCAGGGGAAAGATAAACTCTCGATCACCCAAAAGCAAATTTTCCTCCCCGTAAGAACCCTATTAGCATCCATACCCGAGAATCGCCCAAATTGGATTACAAAATAGTTGAATATTTGAAGAAGTTGAAGGATAATATATCAGTTATGGACATATGTAGGATCTTTCAGCAAAATGATTTCCTGCTTCAAGCTTTAAGATCAGTAGAAAACCCTATGACAAGTGATGATAAAAAAAGGAATCTAAATCCCACAGACCTAGGGAAGAAAATAACGATAAACTCTTGCTCGAAAGATAAGAAGGAGAGACCTTTTGTCCCTGATGGAGCCACCTTTCTCTAAATGTACAAAGTGCTATACTCAATCCCCAAAATGTTGGTTTTCGGGACTTCATTTGTTTCACGTGTCTCCCCCCTAAAGTCATAGTATTCTGATGTGCGAAGTGGTGAAAACCTCCTTAAGTTTAATCACCATTACTAAAAGACTAAGATGGGCTTATCATCTCTTAGTACCTTGTACCCTCGCTCTCAGGAGTTACACATTGAACGTTTCTCAAGCCCTCGACTTGCGAAGTCGTGAAGTCGTGTTAAATTTACCCAGGTTAGTATCAAGAAACACATCACTTTAAATCTTGGTCAGTTACTATCATGATTTCACGACTCGACAATTGTCTCCCCAAAGGGCAACACCTCCATAACCCTGATCCCAAAATTTGTGATTTTCTTTAATTAAGCATGGATAATTAAAATACTTAAGTTAAATCACTTCTAATCTATTAGCTCACGCCATCGTGATTTCGGGTTTTTGAGTCTCAGTGTCTAGGAGCGAAAACACTCGATGCGACGAGTGTCGAAAAGGGGATTAGAAACTAAGTGCACCAATTTGAAAGATCTAAAACAAATTAATTAGCATCTTAAATGAACTTTAACACACACGGTTTACGGATGAAGTCTTAAATGATCCTGCGCTTTTCAATGTTACGATTCGTTAAGAATTTATGGCATTTATTTGAATTTGCGGTAAGGTGACAGATCGTACGATCTCATTTTTACTTCTAAATCTTTCTATTAAGAGATTTGACCGTTCTGTTGGCAAGGACACCCATGGGTTTAAATGACCAACACAGAGAATTTTTCCTTCATTATTTCAGTTTTCATTTCTATTTGTGTGCAAAACCATTTCACTAGGATAACCACTGTTTTTGTTTTTCGATTTTTTCGACAGGAGGTATAGTTGCAAGTTTCTCTATCATGGCTCCATGAAAAATGTCCAAGGAAATTGTTGAGAGTTCAGGTCAGGGTTTAGACGTTGTTTCTGATACCTCACCCTGAAGTATTAATGCTGTCAAGACCTGGTCATACGTTTCCAACATTCTGCAATCCGAGTCTGTAAGCTGTTCAGATGATTCTAGCGACAACAAGAATGATGACTTATCAACTAAATACAAAATCATCTCTCAAGAAGAGATGAAAAAAATAACGGCAAGGCCCCAAATTCTTCCCTATTGTGATATGATCAGGTGGGTGCTGGACCATGTGGACATCCCAACTAGGATGATTATCAACGAACATAAGGTAGCGACTGGGACTTTCAGGCCAGAACATTTGTGGGCAATGTATAAATTGTCAGCCACATCGAACCTCACTCACAATGCTAAATTTCTAGAAGGTTTCAAGAAGGAGTGTGAGTAGTATGCAAGAAGTTTTTCCTATCTAATCAAAGATTAGGTCTCACACCCTGTGAAATTCAGGGTTGACACTAACGAGATCTATTCAATATCCTCCTTGGAGCCACAATTCAAGTACATAGAGATGATGGCCTGCAGGTTGTATGGGAAGGAGGAAACTACCCATTTTTTCCTCCCATGGGTACTGCTCATTCATACAGTTGCTGAGGGTTTCTCCTTTGACTGGGCCACATTGTTGTTTGACAGTTTGACCAGTCGAATTACCGAATATAGAGCACAGAGGGAAAGTAAGAAAACAACTTTGTTCTTTATGTCTGTTTACATCATGGATGCCATCTACTTCATGACACCCTTCCCCCTAATGAACTGGAGCTAGGCTCCATCTAATACAAAGCCTATTTATGCCTACCACTCGAAGCTTTGGGAGGATAAAGCCAAAGAATTCTTCTATGAAATATTCAACTGGGTAATGGTGCCATTGCACATCGCCATCTTCGGCCAGCCACCGCCCAGGGTTTCGGATAACATCGCGACCAACCTGAGTAGCATGGAATATTGGTATATAGAGGTGGAATTTTCATATATCAAGGTTTTTGGCACCTCTGTCCCTCCATATGCTCTATCGCTATTTTTTTTCCAGATAAGCTATTATGTCGCGAGATCGTCAGGCAGACTGTGCTCAACGAAATAAGCAAAGAGCTCAAAGGAGTATCAAAGAAGGTATGGCCGCCCTTCCCCATTCATATTGGCGCATATTCCTTGTTATATTTTGGCCATGCCAAAGCTGAGTCTATGGTTTTAGAAGAAATTAAGCTGGTGGATATTGAGTTCAAGAAGCACGACCCTATTAAGGTTGTGAGCAATCACCTGGCGAGTTGTGGTATGAAGATATATGAACATGAGGATTCCCCTCATGATGAAATATTCCATGGTACGAGGTCCTACTTGGAATTCCTAAGTCGGATTCAAGCCCTGCCACCTGGAGATAAGGCCGATTTCTTTAAATTCCAGGATCACCGACGAAGTTGTCTCCCTCAGATTTTACAAGGTGAAACCCTAAAGCTCCCAGTTACACAACAAATGGGGTTCAAAGGTTTAAAGGACTTGAGTCCTAACAAGGAGAAGAACCAAGAGAAAACAGGGGAGGCTGAAACCTCAGAGTGAGGAGCCAAAATCCCCTACCAACAGGAAGGAAAATCTGAAAAGGGTACGTCGGGTAAGCAGGTCCAAGGTCAAGTAGAGATGCCCTCGAAAGGGTCGGGTGACTCACTACTGCTCATGTCAAACAAGCCGGCCACAGATGCTACCCCAAAACAACCATCCAAGGAAATTGGTAGTCTGATCACCATTATCACACCCTTACAGTTCACAAAGGGGAATCCTGATGCGGGGTGGATCTTCAATGAAGAACTGACGCCCATTTCTGTAGAGGAGTTGCCTCATTGAGTTTTTATTTGATAAGAAAATGAAGGTTGTGGTGAGACAAGGATTATATCAAAGGGAGGGAATAGTGGCTAAAACATTTAAAATCATGACAGATGGAAAGGCCATGAAAGAGGAAGAATTTTCAAACGAGATAGAAGGAACACTAGGGGCTTATGCTACAACAAATCATTACTCAGTTGGAACTCTGAAGGCCCAGTTGAAAAGAAAGAACCTCCTGATCAGTAAGTTAGAAGCTAGAGTGGCTACTGCTGAAGAAAATTCCAGGGACAAGGTGAGAAAAATCCTCGAGAAAGCTCGAATAGCCAATCTGTAGGAGATCGAGAAACTTAGATCTGACCTTGAGCAGGTGCGCCAGTCGACACAAATTATCCAAACACAGGTAAGCCAGCAGGGGCAACAAATTATAGAGTTACAATCGAAATTGGATGTGGCCGAGAATGAGGTTTTAGACATAAAACTGCTCAGATCCTAAGTCGCCAAAATCTGATGTAAGGTATTGATGGCTCAACAAAACCTGCTTGTAAAAGTAAGAACCATTCAAAACCATTTTCATATGATAGATCAAGTGTTAGAAAATATTTCTTTGAGATAAAGAGAAGCCGGGGTAGCTCGGGTCACTTTTCAAGACGCTGTTATAGCTACAACGAAGATAGAGATGGTCGACAGCTCCAAATTATCCATCGCAGAACAAACTAGAGGGAATATATTGCTGAAGGTCCGGGAGCAGAATATATCAGAAAGTAGGGGGAAAACTAATGAAGTGATGAATTCTTGTGAGGAAACATTCACCTTGATAAGTAAAAGTTTGTTAGACCTTGATAGGGAAGGCAGTGATGGGACGCTGGGAAAAATCAATATATCTAAACACCTGCTAGACATCAAAGAAAACATGGAGAAGGAACAAGTGGAGATATCCCAGATAAGCCAGGTCGATATGGTCCAAGTGGACAAATGGTTAGTACAACCAAGTTTACAATTATGCTCCATCATCGTGGAAGACCGACAAGTACGGAAAAGGTTGCCACAATTGGCAAAGAGTTGTTACAACTTTGAGGCAAGCAACCAAGCAAAGCCTTCCAGGTTAATAGCCCAGTTGGTGGAAAGGTGTGTCATTTGCATTGAGCAGGTGAAGGCACATGTTTCTGGTGMTAAATAATGACAAATGTTAACCCATTCTATTTATGGAGCCATAAGAGTAGAGAAATAAGGTGCTCTGCCCTTAYGAGGGAAGACAAAGATGAGGAGATGAAATGGTCCATTTTTTCATTTGTAACTGACAAGTTTCCAGAACGATGGAAATTCTAAATGTTCAGAAATTTTGTTTAAATAGACATCGAGGAAGAGATGAAAAGGGKTTTTTTTTTTTTGGTGATATATTGTAATAGAGAAAGTTCTTTTGAGCCAGGATTAATACAAAGCGAATTGAAGACTCCATATTCCATCAAGATTGAGTTATGTGTTTTCCTTTGTTATTTCATGTTTCATGTCATTTTTTAGATATACGTTTTTGATGAATGTTTTAGCTGCAATTTAGTATAACTTCTACTGTGGTGATCAGTTTCTAGTTGTCTAGTTATTTATAGTTTTTCCTCTGTATCGGCTACTAGCAGGTACACGACCTGTGAATTACTTAGATATCTACATTATATTCTTTCATCAAGGTATTCCTTTCCTTTCTTCTTCTTCTACAACGTGAGATTAATTTGAAATTGATGCCCCACATTGTTGACAACTCTATGTTTTCATACTCGGTCTCAAGATTTTAACTCAGTTACGGAAAACAACCTTCGATTTTGTTAAACCCTTCATTTAGCCTCACTGAATTCTCCTCATATAATCTAAATTTGAAATAATCACTTTAAAACATCAACCCTCTTTTAAAGCTCTGTTCTCCCCATGAATGTACCCGTCGTAAGGCAACCCAACATCGAACCTGGCCTATTAGATCAAACCAACATCGCTTTGAATCTTTTCGATACCATACTTAAGACTTCCATCACCTGGACAGAGCTCGAACGTTCATGGGCCGCCATCGAACGGGATATTAGTATTCAAGAATATTTGAAAGTTAGACAAAGACATCTCAGAGATCGACTATAGCCTCATCCCCCAAAGTTGTTTCTCCCCTTTTCTTTTACTCATTTCAGATGCTTAGACTCTACACTTTACAGCCTTAAGTGTAGACTCAGGACCAACAGTCCCACCTTTCTTTTTAACATTTGAAGTCTTCAATGGGAACCTCCATAACTGTTTGGTCGATTCAGGAGCATCCTCTAACGTTATTACTTTGTCTATCTGTAAAAAACTAAACACAGTTCCTCTCAAGAGTGATAAACATGTAATACAATTAGACATAACCCAGGTGAAGTTCATGGGAGAACTCAAACATGTAATGATTAGAATAGCCACGCATCCAAAGTTTGTGCAAGTGGTTGACATCATTATAGTAGACATCCTAGAAGCTTATGGATTATTGTTAAGCTGAGATTGGTTTGAGAAGTTAAACAAATACTTTAGTACAGACTGGGCACACCTTTGGTTGCCATTAAAGAGGCACAATAATATGATCATTATTGATAGAGAAAGGTATCTTAAACATACTATCACGGACCTAGAAACCCCCAACGAACCATCATCGACAAATTTGCCTGTGCTAGGAAATTATTCCTGTGATTCCTACTTTGGGAACTTCTTCGCTCTTTCATCTGATGTCCCTCTCACTCAAAAATCTGAAATGATTTTTCAGGAGGATTTGCCCACAATGGTGGAAGAAACCCTCTTCTATCAGCAACCTGCGTTAGAAATCACAGAACTAGCAGGTGGAAAAGAGCAGAGTAATAAGGAAGGGGAAGTCGACATGTATTGCCCACAATCTTGGACCCTATACTTTGATGGAACTAAATCAAAGGAAGGGCCTGGGACAGGGTGAATCCTCACTGATCCAAAGGGTAAACGTCATATCCTATCCTGTAGACTTGATTTCGAATGCACCAACAACACCGCCGAGTATGAAGTGCTAGTACATGGGTTAAAGAAATCCATAGACTTAAATGTCAAGGAATTAAAGGTTTTCGGGGATTCTGAAATTATCGTTAGACAAGTAAGAAATGATATACATTTCAACACCCCACACCTAAATAATTATCAATAGGAAGTGCATAGGTTAATAGATCATTTTGAATCTTTCAATATTACAATGATCCCCAGAGAAAAGAATATCCTCGCTGATTCCTTGTCCACAACTACTTCAAGGCTGTCACCTCTAGAAGATTATGAAGCCTCCCAATTCACCGTGGACTACTCTACAAACCATCGGTGCCTAACAACATTTCTAATTGGAAGGTATTTGAAGGGGATGAAAAAATCATAAACTTTTTGACTAACCAAGATAATTTTAATGACCTAGCTATTGACGATGAAGTATTCTAGGAACAACCAACGAAAACTAATCCTCGGACAAGTCAACCAACTGAAAAATCGAAGTCTCACACAATCCCGAAGGCGATAACTAACTTAGAAAATATTTTTTACTTAAAAGAATGATTTAAGAGGCCCAAAAATGCGAACACCAGTAGTTCCTGTCCCATGCATGAAACTAAAAATATTGGAACCTCGGAAAACCCAAAAAATATAAATCTCACTAAGACTATATCTAAGGAGGAAAGGAAAGCTTATCTCAAATTGTTCAGACAATATCAAGATGTCTTTGCATGGTCCTACCGAGATCTGAAAATTTATGATACCCATATTATTCAACACACTATCCCTTTAAAACCTGAAGTGAAACCCTTCCAACAAAAGCTCCGAAAGTATCATACTTCCCTAGAGCCCCTCATGTGTCAAGAGTTGAAGAAACAATTAGACGCCAAAATTATCTTCCAGGTTACACATTCTAAATGGGTAGCTAATTTGGTTTCGGTAAGGAAAAAGTCAGGGGAGATCTGCCTATGTGCGGATTTTAGAAACCTCAATAGAGCTTTGGAAAAAGAAAACTACCCCATCCCACCAATGGAACAACTCTTGCAAACCGTGTTTGGCTCTAAAATTTTCTCTTTGCTGGACAATTTCTCAGGTTATAACCAAGTCCTGGTTTCGATCGGAGACCGTTTGAAAACTACCTTCTGAACCAAGTGGGGAACTTTTTCTTACAAACACATGCCTTTTGGGTTAATCAATGCAGGAGAAACTTTCCAAAGGGCTATGGATGTATCTTTTCGGGGGTTAATCAACAAGTGTGTAGTGGTCTACATGGATAACATGACTGTGTATTCAAAGAACATAGAAGAACACATCCAACACTTGACCCAAATTTTCGAAAGGTGTAGAAAATACGGTATATCCTTAAATCCTAAGAAAACTATTTTCGGTGTCGAAGAGGGTAAGATCCTAGGCCACATTGTATATCAAGTAGGCATTCACATAGACCTAGAAAGAATTAAGGCCATAGATCAACTCCTGTTTCCTCACAACAAGAAATCTGTGCAGTTGTTCTTCAGGAAAATCAATTTTGTGAGAAAGTTCACTCCCAATTTCGCAGAAACTATCAAGCCCTTACAAACTATGATCCATAAAGATGTCGAATTTAAGTGGGATGATGAATGAAAGAAGGCCTTCAACGACATAAAGAACGCTATATCTCAAGCCCCCATGTTGTGAAGTCCCAATTTCAACAAATATTTCTTCCTTTACACTTTCTCCTCCGATCAATCGTTAGCTATGGTTTTGACTCAAAAGGAGGATGAAAACAACAAGGCCCTGATGTCGTTCATGACCACTAACCTCCAAGGAGAGGAACTGAATTATCCTTCTATAGATAAAAATTCTTATGCAGTCTACAAAGCAGTAAATCATTTCAGATATTACATCCTTAAGAACCATACCAAAGTAATCTTACCCCACCCCACAATCCAATCCCTATTTACGCAACAGGAGATGGGGGAAAAAGAGGGAACTGGATGGAAATAGTCCAAGATTTTGATCTGGACATAAAACCTTCCAAAATAGTTAAAGGAAAAGGATTATGCAAATTGGCAGCTGAAGCTCAAGACCAAGTAAATGAAGACCCCAGATGGGATAATGAAATGGAACTATGGTGTGGTGAAGCTTCATACATTTCCCCAGGGGAAGAGTCTTGGTATGAGAAATTGACTTATCTCTTGATCATGGGACTTTCCTAGAAGACATAAATCCCAGGGAAAGGAGAGCTCTCAGGTTAAAATTTTCATAATATCACCTCATAAATTCAATACTATTCCTAGTTAATTATGATGGGGTAATTTTAAGATGCCTCAAACATATAGACGTAGACAAAGTTCTGAAGGAACTCCATGATGAACCTGTAGGTGGAATTTTTGCAGGAACACTACCACTCATAAGATACTGAGAGCTGACTATTATTGATCCACTTTTTTCAAAGATGCCCGCGGATACGCTAGAAGCTGTAAATTTTTTCAATTAAGCACTGGGAGAGAGAGGAGGGCAGTAGTCCCACTCCAACTGGTGACCGTTTCTAGGAATTTTGAGCAATGGGGGTTAGATATCATAGGAGATATTACACCAATCTCTTTGAAACAACACAAGTACATTCTTACTGCCACCGATTATTTCAAAAAATGGGCAAAATCCATTCCTCTAACTCACGTAAACGAGAAGGTAGTAATCCAATTCATAGAACAACAATTAATCACAATATTCGATGTCCCTTTTGTTCTTGTTTTTGACAATGCAACTTAATTTTTTCCACCTTATTAAAAAATTTTTCACTAGACAAAGGAATCATAATTATATACTCTGCAAATTACTATCCACAGGGAAACAGAGTGGCATAATCAACTAATAAGAACTCAGTAAGGATATTGAAGAAAACGTTTGAAGATAACCAAATGAATTGACATAATTTACTCCACAATGCTTTATGGGTAGATAGAGTCACACCCAAGGAAGCTATAGGAAATTCCCCATACTTTCTAGTATACAGATAGGATGCTATTCTCTCGAATGTGCTTTATCTTCCATCTTTTCAACTGACCCAAGATTTCGAAAGACAACCTTCATCAGTGATACAACAAAGAATTGACACTCTGCTCATTCTGGAAGAAGAATGGGAAAAAGCCAAATCAAAATTCATAGCCCACTAGTTGTTCATTAAAAGATGGTTTGACAAGCATAAGGCTAAAGAGAAGAATTTTGAATTAGTAGACTTAGTCCTAAAATGGGACAGAGAAAATGAACCTAAAGGAAAACATTCTAAGTTTCATAATCTATGGCTTGGACCTTTCTAGGTGGCTGAGAAGATTGGGGTAGGCACTTATCGGTACAAAATATGAGGGAGGAAATTGACGCCCTCCTAGTAAATGGTCAATCCCTAAAACAATATTTCCATTAAAAAAAAATAAAATCTTTTTTGAGTCTTATTTTATGTTTCATGTGCGTGTTTCATGAGTTTTGTTTCAGCTAGCTCAATTACGAATATGCCTCTATTTTCTTTCGCTGTTTTGATTTACGTACTTTTGAAGGTTGTGTTTAGAAAGACAATGGTTGACCTCAAATCATGCGACATAGTGAACTATGTTCCTAACTCATCGCTCACATACAACACAAGAAGCATTGAGGAACCTATGGTTGTTTCGAGGGGTCCTTTAACCTACGCAAATGAACAACTTTGGAGAAATGCAGAAGTTCCTGACCGGTGGTTTGGTGAAACCTTAAGGGAAAGTTGGAAAGACAAAAAGGACTACATGAACCCCAAAGACAAAGATAGCAATGGATTCACCTTAACCATCTCACTTTGCAAAATAAACATACGTCATCCTCTCCCACTCACTCGAGGCATTTTGCTGAAATAAAATTGTTTTTATCAAATGAGTGAACAATATGAGAGGGTATGCAAATAACTCCACTGGGGCTATGGATGCTCGCTGGCAGCAGAGCAAGGTATGTGATGTTAGGGTGACTCTTCTGGGGCTATGGACCCTCGCTGGCAGTGGAGCAACACCATATCAAGTGATTATAGATAACTAAAGGCTCCATGCTAGTGAATACTTTACTATACTTTTGTAGAAGAGGGCATGAGTCAAGGTTACAGGAAATGAAGGAGGAATAAAGGTTAAAAACCCCACAAGAATAAGGGACCCCTTTGAATGTTGAATAAGAAAAGGGACCTGGGAAGACATATTCTCCTTTCCCCGACGTCCAAACCCAGGAGGTCTCACAGAAATAAAAGGAAGCCGAAAGTGTCCCAGACACTAAGTTTCCTGATGCGTCGGCCACCCAAGCAGATAGTCCTAGAGATGAGTCGAAGTTGGGTAGGCCAGAGGAAAGAACCCCATAACAGGAAGTCAGTGTTTCAATGGTTGATGAACAAGTAAGTATCGAGTCTATCCCCGACACCTCTATTTCTATCAGTGATCACACACCCGATGAGTGAGAAACAAAATCCGGTCCTTCGGAGCATAACGAGGAAGCTCTAGAACCCGATCTTAAACAAGTGTACACCATCAGAAGTCTAGGGAATAAAATCACATGGAGGGATCAACATATTCCCAAACCTATGGAAGAAGTAGCCGACATACACACAATATATTATGATAGGAAAATGAATGCTATCATCCATCGGACCACCAAGAAAAGGAGGATCACTTGGGATCGCTCCATCCTCATCACTATGGAGGAATATTTGATAAACACACAAAATGACAAAACATCCGAAATTATCTACGTAGGGAGAGCGATCACAAATGGAACCCTAGATAGAGCAAGAAGAGATGAGAAGGAGTTGGCCTCCACCCTAAAGAAACTAGAACATTTGCGCCACTTGGCTAAGTACTATCAGGACACCAGACAGGTCGCGGTGTACCTAAGGAGCGAATTCAAGGAGGCCTACAACAAGTTCACATATGAGTGACACTTATTCACCACAAAAATCGCCGAGCTTCATAAATATACTCTCACGACACTTGCGACGTGAAAGGATATGGAGCGGTGGTACGAAAACATGCAACAAGTTGTGGAGAGAGTCGACTACATTGGCACAAGTGGCGAGTTAGGATAACTGTTAGGATAGAACGCCAATTGGTGAGTTTTGTTTTTCCTAACTACACTTTAGCTGTTATTTTTAGTTAATTTTATGTTATAAATAAGAACATCGACCGATTAGTCAAAGGTCGATGGTTGTTTCAAGAAACTCTCATTTCTAGTTTGTTAAGAATGATTTTGGAGCTACCTTTAATTGAGAAGTCCTTCTGGATCAAAGATAAGTTATATTTTCATCAAATGCATGTACAGTATAGTACAGACCATTGCATACATCAAACTGCCAACTGCACTCACATATGGAACGCGCGATATGTCCTCCTCCTCTTCTTGTGTCTTGGGGATCCACATATAACTTTACATCAACAAGAATAGGGACCTTGAACGATTTACATTCCTGCATATTAAACCTCTGCAATATTGTCTTGACACATTTTCTCTGATTTAACCGGAGTTTCTTCTTTTTCTGATCTCTTTTAATTTCCATGCCCAAAATTGAAATTTGAAGCACCAAGATCCTTCATGTCAAATTTATAGGATAATTGAGTTTTCACATCATGGATAATCTCCTTGTTATTTCTTATCAACAACATGTCATCCACATACAAGACCAACTAAATCAAATGATCACCAATTAATTTAAAATACACACAATGATCCTCTTTTCTTCTTTTGAAGACAAGTCCCATCATATAAGTATCAAATTTTTGATACCACATCCTTGGTGATTGTTTTAAACCATACAAGGAATTTTTTAGCTTTCATACCATCTCCTTATTTCCCTTCATAGCAAAGCCTTTTGGCCGCTTCATATGGATTTCTTCTTCTAGATCCCCATGTAGGAATGATGTCTTCACATCCATCTATTCTACTTCAAAATCAAATGAAACAATAACAAATAACATAAATGTTAGGGAAGTAACTTGGAAATAGAAGAAAAAATCTCACCAAAATCAATTCCCTCAACCTGGGAATAACCCTTTGCTACTAAACGAGCTTAATATTTATCCACTTTTCCTTCTACATTCAAATTCCCTTTAAATACCCATTTGTTACCAATGGGATTTCTTCCAGTCAGAAACTCCACTAGATCCCAAGTCTCATTCTTATCCAAGGCTTCCATTTCTTCATCCATGGCCTTTTTCCAGAATTTTTCATCCTCTGAATCCACCTCCTCCCTGACAGTTCTAGGATCATAATTAGTAATAGACAAAGAAAAATTTGAATGGAAATTAGATGGAGTATACCTTTCTAGTAGCCTTCTTTCTCGAACCGATCTCCTCAATGTCGAAGTATGAAAATCTTCTTGTTCTGTTTCATGTTCTTCTATAGAGTCTAGTTCATCATCCTTTAAATCAAACTCTGTTTTCTCTAGTTCTTCCTTACTTGGTAGGACTTCCTATTTAACAACATCCTTAATTTCTCTAAATACCACATCTCAACTATATACAACCTTCTTAGTTTCTGGGTTCCAAATATTATAACCTTTGAGACCATGTTTATACCCAATAAAGATACACTTTTCAACCTTCTTATCTAGCTTACTCATATTTTCCTTTGGAACATGAACATAGGCCTCACAACCAAATACCTTGAGATGTGTGAGAGAAGGTTTATTACCAGTCCATACCTCTTGTGGAGTCTTTTCATCCAACGTCTATGAGGGTGATCTATTGACTAGGTAACATGCAGTACCTACTGCCTCTGCCCAAAATTCTTGCCCTAACCTGACACCACTGAGCATGCAATTTTATTTTTACATCAATGTCTTGTTCATCCTTTTTGAAACTCTATTCTACTAAGGTGTATATGGAGTAGTATTATTCCTTGCTATAGCACACTTCTTACAAAATTCTTCAAATTCATTCCCACAAAACGCTCCACCATTATCTGTCCTCAACACCTTAATTATTTTCTCTGTTTGATTCTCAACAAGAGCCTTAAACTCTTTAAACCTATCAAAGACTTCAAATTTATTCCTGAGGAAATATATCCAAGTATTCGTCGAGAAGTCATTTATAAATGAGACATAGTACACAGATTTTACCAATGATGGAATCGAAACATGTCCAAACACATCACTGTGAACTAGCTATAAAATTCCTTTTGCCCTCGTTGCACCAGAGGGGAATCTTACCTGATTCTACTTCCCATATACAAAATGTTCATATAAATCAAAACCCAGAGAGAATTTTGACATAACTTCAACCATATCTTTACCGTGTAGTAGTCGACGACCCTTCTCACCGATATGCCCCAGTATTTGATGCTACAACATAACCCTTTCTCTAGAGACTATAGGAGTTCTTTTTTCTTCAAATCCAATATCAAGAACAATGGAACTATTACACCCATAAATAATAGGGCTTACTTACAAGTTATACATATTTCCAAAATGAACTCCCTTCAGCAACACCATTGCTCCTCGAACCATCCTATAGGTTTCCTTTTCAAATATTGTTTTTACCCTTGCATCGTCCATTTTTATTACATAAATCAATTTTTTGGCCAATCCTAGGCTGTGAAGAACACTAGGTAGTGTTCTAATCCTTCCATATATGAGCCTCAACTTGAATTTTCCTCAACCTATGATTCTAGTTGTTGAGTCATCACTTAGGAAAACATTACCTCCATCGTACCTTTCATATTCACAGAACCACTCCCTGTGGAGTCATATGAAAGGATGTACCTGAGTCAACCAACCATGCCTCATGATTTGCATGTGTTCTTGAAGAATCCAAGTACACATCCCCTCCTTCTTCCTTGGAGGTACTTTCTTCTGTAGAAGGAGATTCTTCAGATCCCTTCTTTTTCTCAACTTTGGATCTACTCTTCTTCTTGTAGTGCCCTTATTTTCCACATCTCTTGCATACCTTTACAAACTTTCCGAGAGACTTAAATCTTCCTTTAGACTTATATCTCCCACTTGAGGATTTAGATCTATTTATTTCTCAGGAGCGTCCTCTTGCAAATAATGCATTTGTGCTTTGTCCTTCCATTTTCTTTCATCTTATCTTCTCCAAACAACAAGGATGAGACCACTTCATCAAAATTCAAGGAAATTTTATTACTACTTATGTCCAAAACGAGACTATCCCACGAGTTTGGTAAAGAGAATAATAAAATGTTACACTTATCTTCATCTAAAATTTTAATTTCAACAAATACTAAATGACTTACCACAATATTGAATGCATTCAAATGATCTACCACCGTGTCTCCATCTCTCATCCTCAAGTTATAAAGCTTCTTTCTCAGGAACAATTTATTTACTATGGTCTTAGATTGATACAACTTCCCTAACTTATCCCATAAATATTTGGTTGTAGTTTCCTCTGACACATTCAGTAATACTAAATATTAGAGACACAGTCGGATTGTGCTCTTTGCCTTCTGATCCAACTTTTTCCAGTCATCTATTGAAGTTCCTGTAGGTGCAGTACCTTGATCCACCATGATCCACTGATCTTTGTCCACCAACAAATATTCCATATTGAGCTTCCACAACTCAAAACTTTATCCATTAAACTTCTTGATCTCCATTTTCTGATTGCTCGACATTTATTTTCACCTGAAAAATCAATACCAAAGATATCCCACTGTAACAAGGATTATCACAGTCCCGAGCCAAACCCTTGACCACAAAGGCATCTCCCTGAAGCCAACAAAGCCATGATACTAAATGTAGATTTTAACCTTGTACAATATTTTAATGCAAACATATTTTCAATAAAATAACATAAAAGATACAATGGAAAATACACACATTACAAAGAGATTTTTCCCCTCGAAACCCAAACCAGGAAAACCAACATATTCTATATTCATTCATAGCAATACATTGTTTACAATAAAATATACATATAGGGTCCAACGACATCCAAAAACCTAACCCAATGACCTGGATTAGTCAAMAACCCTAATTCCTTAACCAAAAATAGAAACCATCGAAAAAAACCACGTGCCAAAAAACCGCCCAACAATGAACACGAAAATCAAGGTGACATGAAAAACAAGGAAAAAATGCAACAAGTTTCCCGAGGAATTTGTTTTTTTCARGGGCATTTCCCCCAAACCCTCATGAAAGGGGGTTATAACCCCCCTCAACCCCCCTGTGCACCCAACGCAACATATCATACACTAGAGCTAGTCGTGGAAAGACTATAACACATACCCATTAGAATCAAAGTCCTTCTTTATTCAAGCCTTGATCTTGGCATCTTAACAAAAATCCTAATCTTGGCATCTCACCAAAGGTCTCAACCTTGGCATCTCACCAAAGGTCCCTTTCTCTTGTCATCTCACCAAGAGTCTCTCGATATTGGAATCTCACCAAGGATCCTTACCTTGGTCTCTCACCATGTGACTTCCACTTTCCCTTCCTTCTTCCAGGAAAAACCTCTCTCCACTCACTGCAAATCAAGTACCAAATCTCTTGTATGCTGAACCTCAGAGCTCTTGCTTTGATACCATGTTGAAAATTGATCTCAAACACTTAGCCAAAACAAGATTTCAGATTCCTATATTTATTCACCAATAAAGCAATGGAACCACATGCATTTACTGTAACTATGAGCATAAATACAAGAGACCAAACAATCTAAAAATATAACAACGAAATTATAAATGAACAAAAACACATTCACCACATTTAACACATTGAATTTCTGAGCAATTCCCTTGGAAAAAACCAACATGGGAAAACCTATCCAAGAGAGTCTTCTTTATTGAGCTTCAAAAGAGAAATTCCGAGTTTACAACAACCATCTTCTACAATATTAATTATAGTGTTGAAATTACAAATTATTCCCACAAACACATATATTTCTGTGCTAAAAACCCACATTATCAACAACATAAATATACCTAAAAAAATGTGCCAATAATCAATAGTATAGTATCTATTGTACGGTCTTCAATATCAACAAAAATTCCTCATCATTCATACACAGTAACAACACTATTATGGACCAAAACTCAGCAACCTTAGTGCCTAGAAATCTCTACCATCTGTAGCTTCTATTTCTGTGCATTCACAGTTGTATGACCCTCTTCAAATCTGTACTGTATTGCTCCTTCCTCAGCTATAAAGAACATCATTCAATGTTGTACTTTTCTTGGGGTGTATTCTCTCTCTCCCTCTTGGAAAGTCTGCCCCTTCTCTTGTTGTCCTTCTCCTTTCTCCTTCAGCTAAACACTCTCTTGGAAATCTCTTGGAATGTGAGTAACTCTTCACAATATTCCTCTCAACCTATCCTCCCAAAAGGTGTGCTCCATCTCTCCTCTAATGTTCCATTTATTACTCATTAATGAGTAACTCCTCTAACCCTTGGTCTCCCTTGAGTGACTCTTCACCTTCCCTTGAGATCAACGGTAACGAATTAATCATCCATTGAGTTCACTTAAATCACTTAAGTGACCCACTTTTCATAAAGTCATTTTACCCATTAAATATTAAAATGCCCAACTTGAATTTATAAAGTCACTTTACAAATAGAATTTATAATAGACTTTATAAAGTTACTTAAGAGAGATATTTGATTGGAATTTTGCCTAGGCATAATAATGCAAAAGTACCTATGAGATACCAAAATATAACACACTGTGTTGAGTGATTGTGGGTAGCATGGTCGCATGGGCCTTGGAAAAATAGGTGTACAAGAGCTTACATAAATCTATTAAGTTGCTCGGTTTGGATTTTATTCCCCCAGACCAAATTGCAAACATGTCCCTAAATGGATTGAGGAGGCAAGTTGCAACTCATGATAAAAATCAAACCAGTACTCAGATGGAGAAATCATCAGTTGCATTGGATTTGGGACATCGCATTTCAACTAGTGGGGCCTCTCCTCTGTCATTTTGTTTCTTGGAAAATTATTTGTTGGAGGATCTCCGTGACTAGGATTTTGTTAAGTGCTTATTACATATGTTTGAAAATTTAACACTTTGTAAGGCTAGACATGGCATGGGATGGAAAGGCATGACATGGAAAAGCATGAAATTCCATGGCATGACATGGAAAGGAAATGCATGAAATGACAAGGAAATGAAATTAATGGCATGGTAAGGCAAGGCAAGGCATGACAAGGTAAGGAAATGCAAGGCATGACATGGAATAACATGGCATCACAAGGCAAGACACGGCAAGGCATGGCATGGAAAGGCATGGCATGGAAAGGCATTGTTGATATTATGGTAGCCATGAGAGGTATTAACCTCCACTTGTGACATTTGATGAGATTAGAATATTCCAAGAAGCAAGAGAAACCCTAAAAGACTTGGACATAACCCTAGAAGAGAAGTTTGCTAAAGAAAGTATTTTATATTGAGTCTTTAGCCTCCAGAAGAATAATTCGGCCTAGGCAACTTAGAGAAAGTAGTATAAATACATGACGCTAGTTCTCATTTGAGACAAACATCTCAAAACTAAAAAAATCCACTTGTGCACACTGCAGAAATCTAATAGTGTGCAAGTCTGGGGAGAAGTTGCAGCTGTAGTTCCTGCAACTTGTAATTTTAGTCTTTCTGGGTTGGAATTTCTGATCAATCTTGGTTATCTTTTATTGGTGCATTAGCCTTGGTTGGATATTGATTTGATACCAGAATTATTCTCTCTTTCAAGGTCAAGGTGCTCAAGGGTGGCATTTATGCCTATGGTTGGGTGACAATATTGCTATATTGTCTATGGTTAAACGAGCACACCCACTTTTCTAATAGGTCATGGGCCCACACCTCCTTCAATTATTCTAACCACTGGAAGGAAGCTAAGCCATAAGATTATAAAGCTCATTGAATAACTCCCGCTAAGGTTTCTAGCAGGTGTAGTTACTGAAGCACTGTTGCTAGGGTTACTAGCACGTGCAATTGCAAAAACGCTAAAAATCTTTCCCAACACCTTATGATGGAACACCTTACTCAAGGAGAATATAGTTTAGTGCACCTTATTCCAACGCACCTCTTGGCACTCTTAGAAGGAAAAAACATCAAGGTTGATATTTTGGGTAAAAATCAAAGTTTGACCAGTTATCATTCAACAAAAAACATGAATGAAAAGACAAATCATCTACACTATTCAACTCTCATAGGAACTCTTGAAGATGACATGTGGATAATTGACAGTGGAGCTTCGAGGCATATGATAGGAGACCAAGTCATACTCTCTAATCTAAATGAAAATATGACATCCTACAAGGTAGAACTTGGAGATAAGAACACATATCCAGTCAAAGGAATTGGTCAAGCCTCTGTCAAGGTGAAAACATGTAACAATGTTCATTTGAGAAATGTCTTATATGTACCTAGTTTAGAAAAGAATATTGTATCCATATCTTTCCTAGAAGACAAAGGAAACATAATGACCTTTGTAGATGGAAAAGTATTATCTTGGTCTAGAGACTCCAACATAGAGAACACTAGAGTTATTGGAACCTATGAAGGAAGACTATACAGACTACTAGAACGAAATGATGAAGCTCTTGTACATGATGAAGTCAATTCCAATGAACTTTGGCATAGAAGGTATGATCATATCAACTATCAAGCATTACCCTTCCTCAAAAAGATGGTTGAAGGAATACCAAAACTACAATCTACACATGAAGGAATTTGCAAAGGATGTGCTCTTGGTAAGAATGTTAAGAAAACATTCTCAAGTAGCAATAATAGATCTAAGGAAATCCTAGATCTAATACATTCAGATGTTTGCGGTCGGATGCCAGTCAAATATATAGGAGGTTCTCTTTACTATGTAATATTCATATATTATTACTCAATAAAGACTTCGTTATATCTCTTGAAGACAAATGGAGAAGTTTTTAGAAAGTTTCAAGATTTCAAAGAAGAGATAGAGAGCCTCACAAACAAGAAAATCAAGACCTTGAGAACAGATAATGGAGGATAATACACATCCAAGGAATTTGTTTCCTTTTTCAATTTACAGGGGTTAGGAGGGAGCTAACTGTTCCTCATAATCCTCAACAAAATGGTGTATCATAAAGGAAGAACAGATCTATTGAAGAAACTGTGAAGGCACTAATGAACGATCAAGGTTTATCTATGTATTTGTGGGGAGAAGCAACCACAACAACAATATATGTTCATAACATAAGTCCCCACTTCATATTGAAGGATATGACTCCAAAATAATCCTTCTTAGAAAAGAAACCTAATGTGTAACACTTAAGAATCTTTGGGTTCCCTGTTTACATTCACATCCCCAAGGATAAAAGGAAGAAATTAGAACCCTTAGGAAAGAAGGGCATATTTATGGGATATTGTAATCATCCAAATCCTATAGAATCTATATCCCAGAACAACATGAGGTTGAATTCAGCAGAGATGTAACCTTCAATGAAAATATGGCCTTTAATAAATCCATAGAAGAAACTATAGAAGAAGAAGAGTATGAAGAGCCTAAAGAAGAAAGAACATGTCTTCCAAAAAGTCAGAATGAAGAAACATAAAAACTTGATCATCCTATGCAACCATGTGAACCTATTGAATTAGTCATTGTACCCAAAACCAAGAAACATTCAGCTTGGCTTGAAGCTACTCTACAAGAAGCAGAAAGACTCAAAGCCCCAAGTGGCACCTTCAAAAAAAGAAAAAAGCCCAAAAGATTCTCCAACTATGCAACATGTATGACAAAGATTCTAAATGAAGAACCCACCACATTTGAAGAGGAAACTCAGAAGAAACTATGGAGAGAAGCCATGATAGAAGAACACCAGTCCATCATGAAAAATGATGTATGGGAAATTGTTCCTAGACCCAAAGAAAAATCAGTAGTAACTTCAAAATGGGTCTATAAGATCAAACATGCAATAGACAAAAGTGTGGATAAATACAAAGTAAGGTTCGTAGCTAGAGGGTTCTCCCAAAAGGAGGGAGAATATTATGACGAGACATTCACTCCTATTTCTAGATATACTTCCATTAGAGCTATTATGTCTCTTGTTGCTTCCATGGGATGGAGTTTACATCAAATGGATGTAAAGACAACTTTTCCTAATGGAGCAATCAAAGAAGAAGTATACATTGAACGACCTTAAGGATTTGAATTACACTCCAGAGACACTCATGTTTGCAGATTAAATAAATCCCTGTAAGGACTCAAGCAAGCTCCAAGAGCTTGGTATGCTAGAATAGACATCTACTTAATAAGACTTGGTTTCTCCAAGAGTCATGTAGATCCAAATCTCTACTACAAAGTCATGAACAATGCACTAGTGATTCTACTGCTATATGTCGATGATTTATTCTTGACAAGTGAAGAGTCTCTCATCATCCAATGTAAGAAGGAACTAGCTTCTGAGTTCTATATGAAATATATCGATCTCATGCATTATTACTTGGTACTATAAGTATGGAAAAAGCATGGTGAAGTATTCCTTGGACAAGGAAAGTATGCAATGAAGATTCTTCATAAGTATGGAATGATGGATTGCAAATCCATGGACACTCCTATGACCACATATATAACAAAAGTAAGAGACTTAGATTCTGATCCAGTAGACCTATCCCTATATCGGTAATTGATTGGTTCATTGATGTATTTAGTGAATACTTGACCAAATATTTGCTTTGTTGTAAACACCCTAAGCCAGTTCCAGGTGGAACCTAGACATGAGAATTGGATAGATGCAAAGAATTCTCTAATATATATTCATGGGATGATAAAATATGGTTTAAGATATACCTCATCCAGTGATATACAACTTCATGGATTCACAGATTCAGATTGGGCAGGGAGTGCAGAAGACAAAAGGAGTACTTCAGGGACATGTTTCAGCTTGGGCTCTGCTATGATATCTTGGGAAAGTAGGAAACATAATTCTATATCACTCAACATAATAGAAGAAAGATATATCGCAACATGTGAGACATTTACATAAGAAGTATGGCTGAGAAAGACGATTTCTGGATTATTTGATCAGGTTCTAGATTCAACCATAATTACTGTGACAATCAGAGTTGTATAAGGCTATCTGAACACCTAGTGTTTCATGAACGGTTGAAACACATTGATATAAAATACTACTTATTCAATATAAAGTCCAGTAAGGAGAAGTAAAGCTCCAGTATATCCCCACATATGAGCAGACAACATATATTTTGACAAAGCCTCTTTCCAGGATAAAGTTTTCATACTTACGAGACAAGATGGGGATCGTGCAGATAACTCCCTTAGCTGAAAGGGAAGATATGGATCTACAGGTTGGGATGGAGCACTGATATATCATTGATTTATGGACATTCATTTTCCATATTGGAAATTGGTCCAGGATGGGAGGTTCTTTTCCAGTTCGAAAAGTGGTTTGAGATTTTTGACGGACAAGTATTTTCTAGTTCGGAAAATGGTCCAGATTGGACAATCATTTTCGTAATGAAAATGGTTCAATAGATTGTTGATGTACCATAGACAACAATTCTCCTTGTGTCTAGTGTGGGGGAATGGTCTAGGACATTCATTCTTCTTGGAAGTCACTCTCAGTAGTGGTCAAATAGAATGGTCCACCTCATCGGGAAGTCATTCTTTCGAAGTTCACAGTTGTGAGCAGTTTCGAAGAATAGTCTATTTTGGAGGTTGGTGCAGGACAATCATTTCCTTAGGAAATGGTCCGGACAGTCATTCCATAGGGCATACTCATTATCTCTAGGTTGCACTATGTTTAGTGTTAGAGGAATGGCCCAGTTAGGTGAATGGTCCAGGTTCAACAATCAGGGATAGGAATTCCCTAGGGCAGACTCATTCTCTCTAGGTTTCACTATGTTTAGTGCTGGAGGAATGACCCAGTTAGGTGAATTGTCCAGGCTCAGAAATCAAGGACAATTATTCTTCTATGATTGGGAAGAATAGTCCAGATAGCCCATTGTTGATGCTTTTACTATATGAGGGTAGATTCTATTCTAGATATCACAGGTGTGAGTGGAAGAATGGACCAGATGACTTAGTTTATATCATGATATTTTTTTTTATACAAGTTGATATCAAGATGATATGATTGCTATGGAGACTGTATGTCTCTAGAAAATAGATTTATGCTACTGTGATGGATGTGCTCCAATGGTTGTGACTATGTGTCATTGATTAAGTAGTTGTTTACTACTTGGTGTGGTTGTGTACCACTGGATAGTAGTTGTGTACTAATATGGATAGACACAGTTGTGTTCTATCAGATGAAATTGTACTGATTTTCATGGATATTATCCAGTTGGATAATGATGACAATGCTCCTGATTTGATCATGAGATAGCCCGTGTGGCTATAATGATGCTACCCGTTGAATGGTGTGTTTGTGCTTAAGACCATTACCTGTTATACCTACCTAGATAGGAGGGAGTGTTGATATTATGGTATCCGGGCAAGGTATTAACCTCCACTTGTGACCTCTGATGAGATTAGAATATTCCAGAAAGAAAGAGAAACCCTAAAATACTTGGACATAACCCTAGAAGAGAAGTCAACTAAAGAAAATATTTTATATTGAGTCTTTAGCCTCCAGAATAAGAAGTCAGACCAAAAATATTAGAGAAAGAAATATAAATACAAGACTCCATTTCTCATTTGAGACAAACATCTCGAAACTACATAAATCCACTTGTCCGCACTACATAAATCTAGTAGTGCACAATTCTGGGGAGCAACTGCAGCAGCAGTTCCTGCAACCTGTAGTTTTGGTCTTTCTGGGTTGGACTTTCTGATTAGTCTTTGTTATCTTTGCTTGGTTCATTATCCTTAGTTGGCTATTGATTTGATACTGGAATTATTCTCTCTGTCAAGGTCAAGGTGCTCGGGGGTGGAATTAATGCCTATGGTTGGGTGACAATATTGCTATATTGTCTATGGTTAAATGAGTACACCCACTTTTGTAACATGCATGACATGGCAAGGAAAGGAATGACATGGAAAGGAAAGGCAATGCAAGGCATGGAAAGGAAATGCATGGCATTGAAAGTAAAGGCATGACCAGGCATGGCATGGAAAGGTAAGTCATGGCATGACATGGCAAGGAAAGACATGGAAAGGCATGGCAAGGCAAGGCACGACAATGCATGGCATGGAAGGACAAGGCATGGAAAGGCATGAAAAGGAAAGGAAAGGCATGGCATGGAATGGAAAGGAAAGGAAATGAAAGGAATGACATGTCATGACAAGGAAAGGCATGGCATGGAAAGGAATTTCATGACATGGCATGGCAAGGAAAGGCATGGCTTGGTGAAGCAAGGCAAGGCATGGAATGCCAAGGAAAGGAAAGTCATGGCATGACAAGGTATGGCATGACATGTAATGGAAAGGGAAGGCATGTATTGGTAAGAAAATGAAAGGAAAGACATGGAAAGGAAAGGAAATTCAAGGCATGTCATGGCATGGAAAGGCAAGGCATGTCATGGAAGGGAATGGCATGACATGGCATGAAAAGGCAAGGCATGGCTTGGAAAGGAAAGGAAAGGAAAAGAATGACAAGGAAAGGGAAGGCATGGAATGGAATGGAAAGACATGGCATGGCATGGAAAGGAAAGACATGGCTTGGCTTGGCAAGGCAAGACAAGTCATGACAAGGAAAGTCAAGACATGGCATGTCAAGGCAAGGCAATGGAAGCATGGAATGACATGGCATGTCAAGGTAATGAATTCCATTGTAAGGCATGACATGTCAAGGTAATGAATTCCATTGTAAGGCATGGAATGGAAAGGCAAGGCATGGATTGGTAATGCAAGGAAAGGAAAGGCATGGAAAGACAAGGAAATGCATGCCATGACAAGGCATGTCTTGGCATGGCATGGCAAGGAAATACATGGATTGACAAGGCAAGACAAGGCAAGGCATGGTAAGGAAAGGAAAGGCATGGAATGGAAAGGTATGGTATGGCATGTCATAACAAGGCAAGGAATGGAAAGACATGGAATGTCATGGAAAGGAAAGGAAAGACAAGGCATGTCAAGGCAAGTCATGTCATGGAAATGCATGGCATGGAATGACAAGGCAAGGAAATGAAAGTTAGGGCATGTCATGGCATAAAAATTCAAGGAATGGCATGGAAAGTGAAGGAAATGAAAGGCATGGCATGGAAAGGTTAGAAAAGGCATGACATGCAAATTCAAGGCATGAAATGGCATGACAAGTGAAGGCAAGGCATGACATGTCATGGAATGGTATGGAAATTCAAGGTAAGGCAAGGCATGTCATGGCAACAAAAGGCATGGAAAATCATGGTATGGAAAGGCAAGGCATGGCATGGGAAGGAAAGGCATGAAATGTCATGGCATGGCATGGCATATAAAGTGAAGGCAAGACAAGGAATGGTATGGAAAGGAAATACATGACATGGCAAGGCAAGGCATGGCATGACATGGAATTACAAGTGAAGGAAAGGAAAGAAATGGCATGGAAAGGCAAGGCATGACATGGCATGGAAAGACAAGGCATGGCATGGAAAGTGAAGGCAAGGAGATGCATGGAATGCATAGAAAAGGAAAGGCATGGAATTTCATGATGAGGCATGGCAAGGCTAGGAATTGATCAGATACTTTGTTGTGGATGCCCCATCCACTTGAAATCTTTCACATTCATCCATGGAGTTGGCTAGATTAGAATTGACACATGTGGAGTGGTTGCATGCATTCACATTCTACATTCCATGTGGACACTTGGAATTTGAATTGGCATGGAAAGGAAAGGAAAGACATTGCATGGAAAGGAAGGGCATGTAAATGAATGGAAAGGAAAGGAAAGTCAAGACATGGTAAGGTAGGGAATGGCATGGAAAGGTAAGGAATGTGATGGAATGGAAAGACAAGGCATGCAATGGAAAGTCAAGGAAAGGAAATGAATGAAATGGCATGGAAAGACAAGGCATGGCATGGAAAGACATAAAAAGGTAAGTAATGGCATGGCATGGCATGACATGACATGGAATGGCAATGCAAGGCATGGTATGAGAAGTCAAGGCATGCCATGGCATGGAAAGGAAATGTAAGACAAGACTAGGAAAGCAAGGCAAGGAAAGGCAAGAAAGGAAAGGGAAGGAAAGGAAAGCAAGGCATGGAAAGGAAATCAAGGCAAGGAAAGGAAATTGAAGGATAAACATAGTTCCCTACCAACAAAAAAGAACCACAAAATACAAGAATACCATAACATCCATAAAATGAAGCCAAAATTTCAATCATTCATAAATATGAAATATTTTTTCAATTATTCCTTTTACATACCTATGGTCATTCAAGTAGATCATCAAGATCACTTCTAATACTTGTGGTCTCCATTAACTTCTCATCCTCAGAGTAAGGCAAGAAGTATCCTACATTTGATGAGTTATTACTTGGCATTGTTTGTAGTTGGAGGTTTGTACCAACAATCAAGTTCATAAAGTGGTATACAAATTCACTTGGTCTATAATATTGAAATACATAACCACCTTTATTCCATGTTCTTATATCTTGTGTCAGATATTATCCTTTAATAACCATCGACCCAATTAGAAATTCAATGCCTTTAGAGTCTGTTACTAATCGCATGAGGGTCCGATTTACCTTTAAGCAACGTGCTAACCAATAATCAATGATCCATTCATTACCTATTGGGGAAATCATTGCATATATGTGCCTTGCAAAAAATAGAGTGCCAACATGTGAGTCCACTAAATGACCAAAGAATAAAACATTGATGCTAGTTATTCAAAAAATATTAGAAGGTTTCAACGAATCTGGCAGTACAAGATCTGAGACATGATCATAATTTTTCGAAATAATTGATTGGTCCTCCAACTGGGACAATTCCATAGTTATACATTGACCAATGGGGAGTGATACATGATCCCATCTATCAATCCAGTTTGTTGATTCACAATCATCCCATTCATTACTACTACATGGACCACAAAATCAAGAGAGTTTTCTTGTCCATATTTCAACTATTGCACTGTCTATTGTTCAAACTGAATGGAATCCATGGGTGCACTAGATTTTTTTGCATTCATACCACTGTGATCGATCTACATTGACCACCTCCCAAAAATATCTATGTACATGTCCTTTCCTATGTGATTGGTCTTCACAGGTTCTTTTTCCCTCTCCCATTACTGAAGAACACCATTCAACAATGGATTTTTCATCTCAAATGAGGGAAGTCATTATGAAGTTCATTTCTTACCTATGTAGCACTATTTTTATGCATGTGCTTGCTCCATCATGCTCCACTTTCCCATTCCAAAACTCAAAATAGTTCCAAATGTATGGTACCTTGATTTTTTTGTGCAAAATACACAACCATTGAAATACACGAACATTTTTTAATTGGTCTGTGCAACCATCTAACCAAATCCAATGTTGATCCATATGTATGTTCTTCCCCTTAAGGTGATTATAAAACAAGTGAAATCAATGTTGTATGTAGGCTAAGTCATGGCACCAATCATCGCTTATGCAGAAGTGATACTCCTTCAATATAACTCTGTTTTCTTCATTATTATCTGGCCCATGCTTGTATGTGATGTGGACCATTATTGTAACACCCTGTTTCCCCCAGATTGTAAATATAACTGAACTGGCCAAGGACTATGGCAAAAACTCATAAGTATGAATATGTGCTGTAAATGGACCTGCAGGAAGAGGTCAATGAATGTAAATGACAGTTTGAATTTATAG
>ML794847.1:0-12986 GCA_009831015.1 Picea engelmannii | reverse complement strand
GGGAAGGGGGTTATATATATATATATAAAGAGATAAATTAGGGGAGAGTGAAGGAGATATAGGGAGGGGGATACAATGAACGAGAAATCGAGGGGGATACATAGTGAGGGGGAGAGAGGAATACATGAAAGCGAGAGAGAGGGGGAGGGAGAGAAGGGGAGGATGGAGGGAGGAGGGGGTAGAGAGAGAGTGAGATAGAGCGTAATAGGAAGGGAGGAGACAGAGGGAAGGGGGTTATATATATATATATAAAGAGATAAATTAGGGGAGAGTGAAGGAGATATAGGGAGGGGGATACAATGAACGAGAAATCGAGGGGGATACATAGTGAGGGGGAGAGAGGAATACATGAAAGCGAGAGAGGGGGGGAGAGGGAGATAAGGGGAGGGAGGGAAAGAGCCAACAAGAGTATAATAGAGCTTCATAGTGAGATGGAGCGATAAAGGGATAAGGTAGAGAGAGAGGGAGGAGGGAAAGAAGTGGAGGGGGGAGAGAGCCAACAAGAGCAGAAGAGAGGTCAAGAGTGAGATGGAGAGATAGAGGGATAGGGTAGAGAGAGAGAGGGAGGAGGGAAATATGGGGAGGGAGGGAGAGAGCCAACTATATAAGAAGATAGGTTGAGAGTGATATGGAGAGAGATAGAGAGGGAGGTAGAATGATAAATAGAGAAAGAGGGGCACATATAGAGAGTGAGAGTGAGAGTAACAAAAAGGAGAGAGATATACAAAGGTGGAAGAGAGGTGGGAGAGACAGGGGAGGTATAGGGGGATGGAGGGACAAATGGGAAGAGGGAGGGGGAGAGAGACATAGAGAGGAGGGAAGGAGGGGGAGAGATATATGGGGGAGAGGGAGGGGGGGAGAGAGAGAAAGACGGAGGGAGGAGAGAGAGAAATAGATGGATGGAGAGAAAGAGAAGGAGAGAGTTGAAGAGGGGGGACACAGAGAGGGAGTGGATGTGAGAGTGTGAGGCATGGAAAGGTAAGGCCTAGGTCTAGGTCATGGTATAATTCTAGGTTTAGGTCTAGGTTTATGTCTTGACATGACTTTCCATGTCTAGGTCAAGGCCATTTCCTGCCTTACCATGCCTTGACTTGAAATGTAACAAACTTTCTAGTGTGTGAGAGCATGAGAGAGAGAGAGAGGAAGACAAAGAGGGGAGGTAAAGAGTGAGTATGTTAGAGTGTGGTAGGGAAAGAGAGGAAGACATAGGGGGGGGATAGAAAGAGTGTCTGAGAGTGTGGGAGGGAGAGAGAGAAATGCATAGAAGGGTAGTAGAGAGAGTGTGTAAGAGGGAGAGAGAGAGGAATATAGAGACAGGGGTAGAGAGAAATGTAAATGCAAGAGATAGGGGTATATGTAGGATATATAGAGGAGAGGTAATGGGAAAGAGGGGGAGAGAGAGAAAGGGAGGAGGGGGGAGAGAGAAATACAAATAGGATGGGTAGAGAGAGAGAGAGAGTGTGAGAGGGAGGGAGAGAGGGGGATAGTGAGAGGAAGGGAAGAAAAGAGGGAGATTTAGAAGGGGGGGGGAGAGAGAGTGAGAGGAAGAATGGGATACATAGGGAGAAAAAGAGGGGGGAATAATGAGAGAGAGAGAGAGAGAGAGAGAGAGAGAGAGAGAGAGAGAGAGATGTCAAGGCAAGGTCTAGGTCTAGGTATTTCTATGACTTATCTAGGTCTTTCCATGTCTAGGTCTTACCATGTATAGGAATGTGAGAGGGAGACAAACAACGTGGGTAGAGAGGGAGACCGAGAGAAGGAGTAGATGTAGGGGAGAGAGAGAGAGAGAGGAATGAAATGAATGAAAAATAACAAATAGCTTATAGGAGTGCGTACACACTCTTAGGAATGCATGTGCATTCCTATAACACACATGGACTATTAGGAATGCGTGCACATTCCTAGAGTGTGTGCACGCTCTTAATAAAACATGCACATTCTTTTGAATTCAATTTTTTTGGTGGGATTGACGTGTATGGTGACGTAGTTGCCTCAGATTTAGTTTTGGGATGACAAAGCTAGTGATTTAGTCTACAAATTGATAAAAACATTCATTTTTGTGAATACCTCTCTATATATCTATTTTTGACGTTATTTTTCTATAGGCTAAACAATTCAGTTGTTAATGAAACTACATACATAGATAGAGTCGACTATGCAGATTCCAAATATATAGTTTTTTTTTTAATTATTTTTTCTTAATATTTTTAATCTATATTTTACTTCGCATATATCAAAATGCTAGAATACATACCTCTCTTATTTCTACTATAAATTTTTGTTAGCTTAACAAAAAATGAATTCTTTTGATCATTTTAACACCCTCTTAGCCTGCACGAACAAAATGTGTTGTAATTTCAAGGATATATTGACTTTGATAATTTAAAAAAATACAAAATTAATATTATAAATTTCCAAAAAATACAGAGCATCAGTTCTCTACAATTATACAAGTATCTTATATTTTGTTGGAAAAATAACATATCACTGTTAGAAAAAATAATATTTGACAGAGTTATTCACTATTTCTATGAATAAAAGTTGTATATTCTGAAAGATAAATCAATTTCCTATGTTTCATATTCTTACACCATATTCAAATTCATTGTAAAAGTACCTTGAATAATCCCTCCAAGTTAACAAATTGTTGTTTTTCCATGTTTTCATCGCCACTAACGTGTCATAAGAGACCATCATTAGCTTGCACATACCCATAAGTTAAGTAAAACATCCATAAAAAAAATTCAAAAATAAAATATTATCCTTTCAAATCTTTGCAATCTTAAAAAATTAAAGACTAGTTACATAAAGCACTCGACCCTTTTGGTTGTTAGAAATAATCCTAAGTCCTAACTAGACCTTAACAACTAGTTAGTTATGATATGGTTGAGGGGTAATTACATTGAGTAAGACCTATACATGGTAAGACCATTGATGTACATATTATTTGACTTGGCTTGGTGCCTTTTAGGCCACTCTTCTTGTCTTCTTTATTTTGTTAGTTATTTTATTTTCTTGGTTATTTTCTTCCTCCTAGTTTTTATCATGTGGTATGAGAGAGTGTAGATGATCTTAAGGGCCTACTGGTTTATTAGATAATTTTTTTTTTAAGAGCTGATAATCTTGAGATCCATGGGATTTTTTTCAATGGTGGTGAAGTGCAGTGAAAGTGTGCACCGAAGGAGAGAAAGACAAACGATGCAAATTACTTGCCACCACCAGCAAAGAGATGGCACATTCTTGGGTTTTTGTGTATAAAATCTTGTGTGTTTGAATGCATTGAATGGTGAATGAATGAGTTCATTTAATATTTTGGGAAGTGGAGAAGAGATTTGATAAGCATTGATCTCATGAACATAGAGCGTCGATCAAATGAGATCTTAAGGAATAGGTACAAAGAGACAAGAAGATCCAGACCATTGACCAATGAAGGATGGACATTTCCTATTTGAAAAATGTGACCAATGACTAGTGAAGGATGGACGAATTGAAACCCTCGATCTGGTCTGGTGCGTGATAAGTTGAAGACTGTTTCTTGTTTGAAAGAAGCCATCTCCATTAATCAACCTCAATCAAGTATTTGACCCTGACCTGAACAGATTCTGTATTCAATCGACGTGGTTTTGATATTGTGGTGTGTGAATGGGGCACCCTCAAGCACAGAGGATTATAAGGATTTTATAATCCTCACAAGTTATAAGAGGGGTTATTGTAATTGTAATTGGAGTTATAAGGTGTATTAAGGAGTTATAAGGAGTTTTTGGAAGTTATAAGGGGTCAAACATATTTTTTTTTACGTCTCTCTCTCTGCAAGTGAATAAGCGGTTCTTAGGATCTTTCTATGTAATATTTCTTCTTTAGTGACAAACAAGTGAAAAACAAGAAATCTAATACATTCTCGTATAATGAAGAGAAATCAAGTTCTTAAGGAGGAAATCAAAATAATGTTTGTACTTGAAAAAAAATCAACACATAACTTTGAAATCTTTTGCATAGCCTTAGATTTTGCACATTAGGCATATTTGAAGCATTTAAAAATGATAGGAATCAAAAAAATGTTTAATATGTTGCACATATTGATTAACAAGACTCTGGAATCTACAATTTCTATGCAAAGAGGAACACTCACTAATGTTCTTACTTGTTTTCGCATACTGCAAAAATAGATACATCTACTTCAAACACAAACAAATTTTTTGACTGGACAATTGATGTCATTTAATGATGACACCAAGGAACAAGAAAACAAGCTTAAGGAACAAGAAAACAAACTTGGGCTTGTTGATTGTGAGTTGCAATCTTTTTCCTTTGATGAAGTTAGTGCAATATTAATTGATGAAATTGAAAACAAAGAGGATAAATAGAAGATCAACATGAGGATCAGGTTGAAAATATAGATAACTTTTTTTATACCGTGGGAAGAGTTACAATTTAACAAAACATAGATGGCTTAGGATATGGAAAGGATCATGATAACCTTTTTCATATTCCTAAGTATTGTAAACCACTTACATTTCTGAGTGGTGGTTTTTTGGTTAATGCTGATAGGAAGGAAGAATTTGATAAGGAACATGTATAGGATGTTGATACAGATTTTGATGATGATACTATTGTTGAGGATATTGATGATAATACAGGTATTAAGGATTTGTTGGTTGATGATGCTCAGTTGGACAAAGAACTTGTACTATGTCGACACTGTCACCAAGTTGGCCATGTTGACTTAAACTGTTTTGATCTCCACCCATGTGTTTTTTGTGGGAAGAAAAACCATGTCCCAGAAAGGTGTTGGAACCGACTAAAGATTCAAAGGAAACATGTAAATTTTGAATGGTTAGAGACTTGGCTTGGTGCCTTTTCTTCCTGTCTTCTTGTCTTCTTAATTTTTTTAGTTATTTTATTTTCTTGGCTACTTTATTACTCATGATACAGGGCATGCAGGGCCCACTTGATGTAGTCTTCTGAGTTGAAGATCAAGTCTCGAGACCCTGCTTGAAGACAATTTGATTTCCCTTTTCCACTTTCAGTGGGGGTAATCTCATTATCTATACTTCTCACTTTTCAAACGATAGGGAGGAAAATATTGATATGCCAGACTTCAAGTTTCAAAGTCTAACTTACAAGGTTGCATTTTATGATGATTGATTATGATTTCAAGATTCATGATTGCATATGAATTTATGTTTTTTGGATGACATATGGTCAAGGATTGTTTTGGGACATGTTGTTTGTTTTTTGATTGGATGATGGATTTGGATTGGTTAGTTTGACCTTCAGATCATTTTTCGCTGAGACAATTCAACACTTGGAATTTTGGATTTGGATGGATATTGGATGGATTGATGACTTGCCACATTTTTTGGCATTTGATGGATTGTACAACATGTTTGATGGACATTTGGGTTCAGGATTTGGAGCAATACCAATAGTTTATCTCGTTTACTACTCAAAGGTTTTTTGCCTATAGGATTTTCATATACATGGTTTGGATGTCTTTTGACACTTTTTTTTGTTAGCAGGATTATTGATAGTTTTTTAGTGTGTCATTTTCTGAGAGCATATTTTGAACTTATTTGTTCACTTGATCATCTTTGGACTTTACATGGATGATCTTCGAATCTAGTAGAGGTCAATTATTTATTCTACATTTGTGCTTGGCACATTCAAGATTTCAATGCATTTTTATGATTTGGGATGTGTTGGACATGTAGCCAATTCACTTCTCATCAGGGTTTTCTCTCATCAGTTTTGGGTTCACTTTAGTGAACACATAGATGTTTTCTAGCTCATTTGTTACATAGTGATTTTTATAAACTTGGTTTCAACATCCACTTTTGGCGTTTTTTTAGGAAGATCTTCATAAACACTCATGATATTTCAGACCATGAGTTACAAGTTGAAGACTTATCAATTTTTGCACTAGTATTTGTTGCTGATCTAATAAATTTGTATGGACTTAATATTAAAGGGGGGTTTGTTAGAAATAATCCTAAGTCCTAACTAGACCTTAACAACTGGTTAGTTATGATATAGTTGCAGGGTTGTTGCATTGAGTTGTATTATTAATGTACCATTAATGTGCATATTATTTGACTTGGCTTGGTTCCTTTTCCACTCATCTTCTTAATTTTTTTACTTACTTTATTTTCTTGACTGTTTTTTGCTCTAGTTTTTATCAATGGTGAACCACACAAAAATAAAATGAAAAACATAGAAAAAAAAATGCATAAATACCTTTTTGAGGATTAAAATAGGAAAACACAGTTTTCAATAAGATGGTCAACAAAAATTTAACCATGATAGCATGGATAAATTTTATTTCATTTTAATGATACATTGTTAACCTTTAATTAAATAGAACTATGAAAATGTCTTGGATGGAAAAACTGTCTTAGGTACTTGAGGTTAGTAAGGAGAAAGTTAATAATCAAGGGAGAACCGCTGGTGTTGCTAGATAATTTACTCTCTTTCCCAATGGATTTGAGAAATGGAGATAATATCAAGTGAAAACTTGTGAAATTGATGGGGTCTCCCTAGAACTAAAGTAACTTCCCTCTAGATTTTTCAATTTTTCAATAGTCCAAATACACCTATCAAGGGAATAAATAGGTTGAGTCTCAAGTCTAATATGTTCGATAGAAATAAACTATGTTCGAACTCCTGAAAGGAAGGTTTCCATCAACAATTTATGCAAAATAAGGGATCCATATGCAACACGACACCACCATTTTATCTATCTAACCAAATTTTGATCAAGGCTACCTATGAGACAAATGGTCACATGTTAACCAACAAGAAAAGTTAGAATGGATTTTTTCAATTGAGGTACAACACCATCAACATAAACCAAATTGTGAATGCAACTGGAGAAAAACAAGCATTTTGATTTGAGTCTCATTTCAAATTCTAGGACACCTATTTTGACAAATTTAGTGAAAGAAGACATGGATTCAAATGGCCAATAAAAAATTAAACACAAAATCCCACCCGTACGGAATAATGGACAAGCGACCAGGTCAACAATTAGTTCAAGTGGAAGCCTGCGCAAAAGACAGTCGGGACCTGAGGGAATGTCATTTAGAATTTGGTTCAAAGTGAGGGAAGGGAATTTAAAATTTGGTTGAGAGTCATAAATCTAGCGAGTTGAAAAGGAATTGAAGGGGAAAATCAGATAAAACAATGTAGTTGGACTCTATTTTCTTTTCCAAGTTTCTATAATAACTCTTCTATTTTTTTAATAAAATAGAACACAGATACTTTAGGGGATATGAGAGGCAAACTGAGTGTGGAATAAATGATAAATACCTCGAGTGAGAATTCTTTAGAGTTTTTTTGATAGTGGTTTTCCTCTATGGACTCATAGATTTCACCAACGCCCCTCCAAAATATATCTACACCTACAGAAATATAGTTGTATTAAACCATCGAATTGGATAAACAAAGATGCAATTGCAGATTAAATAAATTCCACAAGTAGCTTTCATACCTCCTCCACCCACTACACATCATGTGTAATTTCCATCAACCATGACTATAGGGTTTAACTAAGTGAACTATCATCTCATCTCCCATAGAAAACCAAATGAAAACAATACAAAAACAAAAAAAAGAAGACATAAAAGCCAAATAGAAAACCAAAAACCTAGAACCACATTGCAAGAAAATAAAAAATAAAGATGGCCATGTTGTACTCAAGAGAGAAATAACCGTTGACATAGAAAAAAAAACATTGGAAGAAATAAAAATAAGAATAATAGAAAATAAAAAACAAATTAGCTTAACAACCCATCACCCTATCTACTTTGCTCTACAACAACAATCTTCTTTTCCCTTCTTTGTTTAGTTTGAATACAACAAGGATTAGTGGTATACAATATGGACAAAGATAAGAGCATAAGTCCTTTCATGGAAAGAGGTAATTGGTATAGATACCTAATCATTTCCTACTCAAGATAAGTGATTGAGACGATGGTGAGAATGGTGGGGTTCCCATCTCTTCTATGCACCACCAACGAGACTACCTTTTCTCTTCTCTCTTTCATAGATCCATGTTTTTTCAAACCCCTTAACATTCAAAAACCCCAATAGTCTTCAATTTCAGAGCTAATGTTTTGCATGAGGGCTCGAAGATGAACATGCATTGATAGGATTTAATTTTTACTCAAAATTCCCCCCAGGATTACCCTATGCACATGCATTATGGAGGTTAAGGGGCATCCTATGGGATTTTGCACGATGTCCATCTTCCTGGTCTTGAAAATAATTGACAACTTGTTGTAGAACATTAATGATCTGGCTTGGATCAATACCAACAACTAAAAAACTCCCATCCCACCATCCTCAATCACCCAGAGAGAATGAGCCACCATGCATGCACCTCGTGGAGTTCAAGGGGTTGAAACTCCACTGGGATCCTACACGATATCCATCCACTCGTCTTGTAGACAATCAAATTCTTGTTTCACTTTCCTATCGACTCTGCTTGGTGCTTCATTTTGGCTTTGCAATGATATGCCTTTCTCTTCTCTACTCCGTTGGGAGACCTTTTCTCTATTCTCCCATCACATTGAATGCTACAATGAATGAAAACATGACATGCCAATATATTTTTTTATTTTTACCTCATGTTCACAACGATTGTGCTTTTTCAAGCACACTTACTCATGTCCCCGATTGCAAACACTTCCATTGTGCTATGCCAACTCTTGCACGACTTCGATCCCAATCAAATTTGAACCATATAGATCCTTCAATTTATGATCTGGTAGATGTTAAATTCATGTTTTAGTGGTGTTATGGTGGATGGACAAATTAATTTTGATGGGTGATTTAAAATATCACCCTTCTTTTTAAATATTCTTATCAATTCACCACTTCCCAAATTGGCTGAACACTTCTTTGATGAGCTCTTCTAGTCTTTCAACAACTTCTTTCATGTGAGACATAAACTTATATTCTATATTAAGACACTCAAGAGAAATCTTGGATTAACAATAAAATCCCTTAACTGAGCTCTGATCTATTGTTTTAGCATCCATTATACGATATACTTTGCATTTTATTATTTAAAAAAGATTTTTCTCATTGTACCATATTTTGTTGACGTGAAAGTTGATTATTGTCTACTGTATGTCATCATGACAACGACTCCAACGAGACAACTTTGTAGTTATACACATCAGTTCTGGTTGTCAAATGGCCTCGAAAAACACATAAACACATTATGCAAGAATATCAATGTAGGTTGAGTGAAACTATAGACAAGTTGCAGGAGCCAAACTATAGATATATTGTATGCAGAATGTGCCTTTTAATGCCTAACAAATTAAAATTGCATATAAACCTCAAAGATAACCTCACAAAGATCCAAAATTTAGAGCATCTAAGTACTAATTTAGAGCATCTAAGTACTTGTGGCTACATCTTTTATATATGTGTTTAATCACCAGTTGGTTCACCCTTGGCCGGTCCAAAGTCATAGAGTATCACATTCTAATTTCGTGAAAACAACTAAGTGGCTTGCTATGACACGGTGAAAACAACTAAGTGGCTTTCTATGACATGGGATGGTGCATAAATTCTAAAGGTTAAAAGAAAATTGTGTTTGGAAACAAATATCCAACAATCTTATTACAAAACATAATCAACTAAAAAGAAGTTGGGACATGCATAAATTTCTTGGTAGCCTCTATGGCAACTTTGACCCAAAGAGCCCAAGAAAGAGGTTGAGAGTGATGAATTCCTATAAAATAGAAAAACACACATATTATTTATTTAGAAACTTTTATTAAATATGAAACACATAAATTGTTAAATATGATCATAGATACAACTAACAAAAAAAATAGCAAAAATTCATCTTAATTTTAGATCTTTTAAACATTTAGAAGTTTGAATATTTTTTAATTCTCTTGTTACATTTAAAATATCTAGGATTAATATAATTTTATTATAATTCAACCCAGATGAATGTGAATGAAATGACTCCACATATTTGAAAATGGGTGTTTCTATTAACTTGTACTTTTACATCAAATCAATATCTTACTAATTTCATAAGATTGAGGGTCGTGAAAGTGCCCCCAAATAACTTACCTCAACCTATAAAAACAACAAACCAACCATATTCACAAATCTAGTCTAATTCTTCTTACTAGCTTCATAAAATTGAGGTGATGAAAATGCCCCCAAATAATTTAACTTAACCTATAAAAACAACAAACCAAACATAGTGACAAATCTAGATAAATCTTTTCTTATAAATTATTGGATTTACTAATAGAAAATTATAATTTTTTTGGTCAAACTCATATCTAAAACCCTAAATCAAATAAGCCCCAATCACATAATGGTAAATAAAGTTTTTGAAAATAAACATTAAAAGAAATATCTAGCGTGAGTTGGCGTCCTCAATCTCCCTCGATTCCCAAAATAAAAGCAAGACCCAATCATGAGTTTGATATCCCCAATCTACCTCTAGTCCCAAAATAAAAAACAAGTCCCAATTTTGTTGTGAAATTAGCATTTATAATCAGTAGATACCATTACATTAGTTTTGGGGTGGTTTCTGGTAGGTACTAGTAAGTGCACGTGCAGAGTGACTGGGAACGCATCTTTCTAAGGAGTAAAAAAAATAAGGGAGTATAGGTCTGTGAATGTTTATTTATAAACATGATATTTACTATCGATGAAATATAAAATCATTAAAATTTGAGAAAAAATAGAATGCAATTTTTTTAATTAAAATAAAAAATCATTTAAAAATAATTCATGTTCTATTGAATTGGTTAAAAAGTAATATGGCAAAWRTTGGAAAAATATATGAGTAATTTGAAAAAAAATCCAAGTCACTTTTCCTCCAAGTGAGAAGTCACCTTATGCTTATTTTTTTAWAAACGTGAATTTAAATTTTATTTATTTTTATAAATGTGAATTTAAATTTTAAAAGAAACAAAATGTTATTATTGATTTAATTTAAAAAATATATATAATAGATTTTTTTTTAATCATAGAAATAATCTAAGAATATATCATCAGTTAGTAAGTTAGATATATCAAAAACTTGTAAAAAAACTTGTAACTTAGCCAGGGTAGAGGTGTTCCAAAACTCATTTGGGATCCAAGCGTTCCAAAGTCCATCTAGATGGACCTCTATCAACATGTACATACTCTACCTCCTTTTGGATTTGAATTTGTAAGATCCAGGAGGAAACACATGTTCATAACCATTAGACCCACTCAAGTTGTACAAAAAAATACAACAAATTTAAAATATCCCAATTTAAAAAAAAATGTTCCCACAAATATTTTTACTCACATTCTCAGAATAGATTAACCATAACTGCATCCCTGCACACAGGCAGTTCGTAAATAGGAATAGAGAACTCTTGTAGATAACAGTGAGGCTCAGTAGAAGCGCAATAAGGTTCACATATACGACATATTCATTGAGCCTATTCTAAACGTTTTACTTTTTTGGTGAATTTTTCTGTTTGGTTTTGTCAGAAATTTGATGAGGAATGGTTAGATTTGCAGAATTGAGTGGCTAAAGTGTCTCAAATATTTTTCAACAGACTGAATCCATTTATATATTCAAAAATACAATTTAAACAACAACAAAAAAGAGATTTTGTCCAATACTAAATTTCGACAAAAAAACAAAAAAATAAAACTTCTAACCAATTCCTATTCATTGCTACCCACAATTTCGTCAGGTCAAGGTCAAGGTCAAGGTCATCGGTCAGGCGCTACCAATGCCATCTCTCCACCGATATCATCTTTGACAGAATGTCTGTACATATCACCCCCTGCCATGACAGAGAACATCACACAGATAGATATTTTTGGAATGCTCTTTTTTAATGGAGTAGGTTAACTCCGAAGTGAACAGATGCCCTTTTTAGTTAAAAAGAATGGACTTTATTTGGTTAGATTTTTAGAGATAGTTTGAGTTTAGCATGATCAAAGTTTAGATTATATTTCAAAATCTTATTTTAAAGGTTTTTCTTCATTTTAAACCAATCCAAATGATCAGAAAACAAACAAAGTTAAAAGGTTTTCTTCATTTTAAACCAATCCAAATGATCAGAAAACAAACAGAGTTCTAAATTGATAAAAAAAAACCGTTCGAAAAACTACCTGGAAAATAACTCGAGAGAAGATTGCTCCACTCCTTTTTTTAACCCACTCCTTTTTTAATTACCTGGACAGTCAAGCTGTGTGGAAGTTCATTTCAAATAATTTGGAAAATATATTGAATCCTAGCGCCGCTAAACCCTAATGCAAATCCTGCAATCCATCCAAAAAACGAACCGCCGGCCGAATGAGCGTCGTGTTTTAACTAAACAAACAAACAATAATAATCATCCGCAAAACTTCAGAATTAACTCAAAGTAAATATGAAAGACACGAAAATGGGATATTTGAGAATTCTTTCAAATCCCAGGTTCAATTCTTCCAAATTTCATATTTAGCTCGTAATAAGTTTTTTATTTAATTATATTTAATCACATTGAAAACATTTTTATATAAATTTAATTTTTTTAAACCTTTCATATAACAAAATTTAAGTTCTACATAATACATGAAATCAATCTCCAAATAAAATGAATAATTGCGATTGATTAAAAACAATTACAAACCGGAAGAGACATTCACTATCAATTTAGAAACTCTTGCAAATTCACCCAAATCATATGATAACCAGCTACATTCTCACTTTATTCAATCCAAATTATTTTTAAAACTGGCTACTTCCACAATTGTAAAAAGTTAGAGCCTCTGTTACAGTCCCAGGATCTTGCAGTCAACCCAGTAAACATTTTAAAGTTCATAGATATTGCATTCAGTCTTGCCATCGTCAATCTAGAACTTCAAATCCAGACAACCAAACAAAACAGACGAGGTCTCTTTATTGTAGTTTTCGCAAGAGAAAACGAGGAAGTATCCCAGGATTTTTGAATGGCATTCAATTTGCCATAATTACG
>ML794846.1:236247-247039 GCA_009831015.1 Picea engelmannii | reverse complement strand
GAAGAATCCATAAGGAGAGAAAATCAACTTTATGAGCAGAGCAGAGGGAGGCTAGACTTCCAAAAATATTGTAATGACAAGATGAAGGGTTAAAGGGATCAAAGGAAGAAAGGTTTTAAGCCACCATTTTTCAAGAATAACTCGTAATCAAATCATCAAGGTTTCTCAACCCAAAATGAGCACACGAATTCAAATTCATTTGGGAAACTGCCAAGGTAGTATCAATCTCCCATCATTCATTTGGGAAAAGGCCTTGGAAAACAAGCAAGTGGAATATCAATCTCCCATGATTGAATTGGAAGGTAAGATTGATAACCATCACATATCAATTATAATTGGTTATGGAGCTATCCATAGTTACATAAAATCTAACATTGTTGAAATATTTCATTTTCAAAGGATTAATCATAATAAATCTTGGTTAGTTCAATTAGCCATTGGGGCTAAGAGGAAAATCAAATGAGTTGGTTAAAGATTGTTCGATAGACATGAATAGACTCAACACAAAGGTAGATGTAAACATCATACCATTGGGTTCATATGATTGTATAATTGGCATGTATTGGTTGGAAAAACACCATGTTGACCTAGAGTGTTACAACAAGACAATTATATGTAGATGAAGAAGGGAAGCGATGGAATATTCAAGGCATTCCGAGGGTTGTATTTGTTTGAGAGATTTTAGCTATGCAGTTGAAGAATTGTTTTAGGAAGGGATGTTATGTTTTTTCATCCCACATGGAAGAGGAATCTAAAGATAAAGTGGAAAGCATTGTAGACCATCCCATATTGATGGACTTTGAAGATGTTTGTTTTGTCTGTACAATGTAGCATCAATCAACTCTAACGAAGTGTCGACCAATAGCTTCAGCCTCGTTTCCATGGGTGTATTCATGGACTTTCACTCCAACATCTCGAATCTCTTTAGGATTTCGACTGCATACTTCCCTTGGTCAAGGAAGATTCTCTCTGGGCTCTGCCATACCTCAATACCTAAGAAATAATGCATTAGTCCAAGGTCTTTCATATCAAATTATGAAGCAATCTTCTTCTTACATTCGGTGATGAGATTTTCTTATCCAGCTAAGAATAAGTCATCCAAATACAACAACAATAGCATTGCCTCATCATTCATAACCTTGAAGTAGAGGTTATAATCTTCATTACTCTTGGTAAATCCCAAGCTCATTAGAAAATTGTCTATCCTGCCATACCAAGCTCTAGGAGCTTTCTTCAACCCTTACAAAGCCTTCTTCAATTTCCAGACATGAGTCTTCCTGTCTTCAACCTCAAATCCTTGAGGTTTTTCCATATACACTTCCTCTTCGATGAAACCATTTAGGAAATTTGTCCTTATGTCCATATGGTGTAACTTCCACTTCATCTTAGCTACAAGGGCTATGATAGTTTTGATCAAAGTGTATATAGCTATAGGAGCGAATATCTCTTCATAGTCAAACCCTTCCTTTCGAGAAAATCCACGAGCGACAAACCTTGCTTTATACTTATAAATACTTCCATCGACAACATTTTTTATTTTTAAGATCCATTTGGAAGATACCGCATCCATTCTCTTCAGTCTAGAAACTATTTCCCATACATCATTATTTATTATGGATTGGTATTCTTATGTCATGGCATCTACCCATTCTCTCTTCTGAATGGATTATTCAAATAAGGTAGACTCCTTCTCTAGGATATCACACATCAAATCCATATAAATAGAGAATGGCTTAGGTCCTTCACTTGTCTCGTGGTTCCTTCGGGAACACCATAATTCTCTCCATCTTGAACAAGCTTCCTAGCCCAAGCATGCTTTCTCTTATGGGAGATCATCATCTAGGGAGGTTCTTGAAATTCTACTATGTAATGATCTTCTAGAATTTCGTCATCAGGGGAAGTTACGACTTCCCTCACTAGTTCTGCAATTATGGGAACCTCCCTCACTAATTATGTAACTCTGGGAGCTATAGGTTCCTCTTCATATACTTCTTCAAGCTAACATCTTCTTGATTTCTTGAGCGTTGCATATTCATCACATCCCTGCTGATATCAATGTGATGGTGACCTGGTCTATAAATTATGAAGGACTTGGAGGCCTCACAGCATCCCATAAATATTCCCTTCTTTCCCGAGGACTCCATCTTGTTTCTCTTCTCTTTCAGAATGTGTACAAATATTGGGCAACCAAATATTTTGAGATGGCTTACCTCTAGCTTCTTTCCGATGAACATCTTTTTCAGGGTCTTGAATACAAGTGCACTATGGGACAATTGGTTTTGTACATATACTGTTGTCATTGCTTTTTCTGTCCATAATCACATTGGAAGATATTGATCATGGATCATGGTCTTCACTGCTTCCATTATAGTTCGTTTCTTTCTTTCTTCTACATTGTTTTGTTGAGGATTGTAGGGAGTGGTGATCTCCCTCTTTATCTCAACATCTTTGCAGAAGTTCAAAAAATATTTTGAGGTGTATTCTCCTCTATTATAGGACCTCAGTATATTTATCTTTCTTTCAAAAAGATTCTCTATCAAGGCTTTGAATTCCTTGAATTTACTGAACACTTCATATTTTGATTTCAAAAAGTAAACCCAGGTCTTACGATAATAATCATCAATAAAAGATACATAGTATACATACCCATTGATGGAGGATGATGGAATTGGACCACACACATCTGAATGAATGAGTTCTAAGACTCCTTCTACTTTGTTGTCTCTCTTCGGAAAAGGGTTCTTGATGTTCCTCCCTTGTGCACATCCATTGCACACACATTCATGGTCAACCTTGAGCTCTGGTAGACCTATGTATGCTTTTCATACATATGGTAATTCCTTGTAGTTGGTGTGGGATAATATTATATTATATGCCACAGTTTGCATGGATTCTCAATGGCATGACTCATGGAAGCTTCTGAGTGACCATTTAGCTTATACAATCCACCTTCTTCTTTTCCCATGACGGTTTCTTCTTTTATGGTTTCTCCTTTAGCCCACATAAGAAATTCTCCATCTATAAAGGCAACTATGAAGCCTTTATTTTCTAGAGATGATATGGAGAGTAGGTTCTTTGTAAAACCTTGTACATAGAGTATGTCCTTCATCTTCATTGAATTCCCTGAGTTAAGTTTGTAATTTGATTCTCCCACTCCCTTGATGGGATATTGGTAATCGTCTCCAAGTGTAACTTTCTGAGAAAATTTATTTTCTTAAATGCAAGCGAGAATATCTCTTTGACCTATCATGTTCTTGCAAGCACCACTATCAATGAGCTAAGTGTCCTCTCCAGGTGTTACCGATCCTGAGAGGGATGATATTAAGACATAGTCTTTAATTTGTTTTCTTAACATCTTTGCGGGTGGATCTTCATCTTCAACTTCATGGGCATTGTGCCTCTTATTTTTCCTCTTCTATTCTTTTCGATTAGCTGGACAATGTCTTGCAATATGTCCCATATTTTCACAATGGTAGAATTGGACAGATGAGTAATCTCCTTCCTTTCATTGTCCTTTCTTCTGGAATCTCTTTGGTTGAGATTCTTTATGACTGAATTTGTTTTGGGGGTGAGACTCTTTATGAGTTTATTTCTGGAAGTAAGACTTCTTTCTTCCTCCTTTAGTGTGAGTAGCTAGGGATTGATCTTCATATCTTGATAGTAAAGCCTCTCGGTTAGCTACTCTTGATTCTTCTTGAATGCATTCTTCCCATAGATCGCCAAATTTTAGTTTCTCCTTTCTTGCACAAATGGTTTGGATGAATGCATCCCAAGGTATTGAAAGACCATTAAGGGCCATCTTTATAAGTTCATCTTCATCTATAGCATCTCCAATCGCTTCTAATTTTTCTTTGAATTGGGATATTTTGGAGAAATATTCTTGGATTGATTCTACACTCTACATCCTTGAACTCTTGAGTTGAGTTCTTAGATTCATCTTTTGGTTTATGTTCTTTCCTTCATATAGTCTATTTAGGGAATCAAGCATTTCTTTCATAGTTTTCTTTCATGAAACATAAGGAATCAGGTGATCTTTGATTGAATTTTCAATGATTCTTTTGGCCCTGATCGTGTCCTTTTGATGCTTTGCTTTATCTACGGTGTGATCAAGTTCTAACACTTCTTCTTTTACAAATATTGCTAGTTCATTATCTTCAAGAATGAGACCAATCCTATACTTCCAAGCACGAAAGTTTTCCACACCTTCCAGCTTGTCAACAAGCTTAGTGCTTGCAGACATATTTTACTTGGAGCTAAAAAAATGAAAATGCTCAAAATGCTTAGTTACTTCACACACACCTAGGATTTATTTTTCTAAGGTTTTTATTTGTTTATTAGTCATAATTAGTCATTATCTAGTCTCCTATATTTTAGGAGAGAATATTCCACCTGGAGAATATTCTCTTTTAGTTCACACTTCAGTTTGATTAGTTGAGATGAGTTTAGATGTTGCATTGGGATCATCACCATGCAACACTGGGATCATCACCATGATAATTCGACCTTGCCTTGGTATCATCACCAAAGTGGTGCATTAGGCTTGATTCCTTGAGTTAACTCCTCACTACTTTATGTTCAGTCAGTTAACTGAAGACTAGTTGACTAGTTAACTCAACTAGGTGGCAATTCACTCTCGTAACTGCCTGAGAGACTAGAATAGGTGGCAATTCTCTCCCGTAACTACTAGTCTGTGTCTTTATCACTCTAGACTACCAATATGGCAACTTGGTTCACCTCAAGTCGAACTCATTGAATTATATAGAGTATATCATGTGTAAATTATTCATTATTCATAACGGTTAATGAGAATTATTTCCATTCTTTCTCTACTTCTTCTTCTTTTTCCAATTTTCTATGAAAATGTGTGTATCATTGTTTAGATAGATATATTATGTGTATTTCAACACATTTACATGGTATCATAGACAATGTAATACTAAGCAAAAGCTACACCAAAAGTTTTGCAGGTACAAAAGATCGAAGACAGGGAAAAGATGAAATTCCAAAAAGAATTCATTCTTACACCTTACAACTATTTTGAATGGAAGGAGAAAATAGCCATACATATCCGATCCAGAGGGTTGTATAGGTTAAACATGAATACATATACAGAAACAACATCAGCCATAGAAAAATCCAAGTACTTAAATCGCATGGATGAGGCACTCTGAACAATTTGCAGTATTATTTCTCCCGATCTCCTTTTTCATATATCTTCCTGTAAGACTCCCAATGAAGCCTGGACCATATTGAAAGGGATATTTGGAAAACAAGATGAGATGAGGGGACACATGTTGGAGGTGGAGCTGCTCACATTGGATCCAAAAATCTTCGAGAATATCCAATATTTCTTTACAAAATTCAAGGATTTATTGTTGCAACTCAAAGCTTGCAGGGTTGATAAATCAAAGGAGGAGAAACAAATGGTTCTCATAATTCTCTCCAAGCTTGGACCTGAATTATCTGTATTCATATCCACATTTCATACTGTCAGATACTTTATCAAATCCTTGACATAAGAGAAAACCAAGCTCATCAACATGGGTGCAATCAAAGGCCCAAGGGCGCATGCACTCACTGTGCATGATGGCAGCCACAAATATCTGAAATCTAAATATAAAGATAAGAGGAAATATTATGCACATACAAAGAAGGAAGGGTACACAAAACCCTTCACTGATGCCTCCAGATCCAAAGGCGAAAAGGGAAGAAAAGGAGAGAAATGCAAGTACTATCACAAAGAATTCCATTTAGAATCTGCATCCATGCAAAAAAAAAAATATCTGATGTCTCAGATACTTCAGAAAAATAACCTTGGAGATCACATCCCCAAGGGTGCAAAGAAGAAGAAGCCATAAGATCCAAATTCCAAGAAAGGAAATTCTAGCCATGCCTTGATTGCAATCAACTCCTCTCCTGATGCTTGGATCATAGATTCAGGAGCATCACATCACATGGATTCCTCAGAAGCAGTCCATTCTTCTTTGGATGCATGCAAAGGTCCTCCTATTCTTATGGGGGAAAAATATTCTGTCGAAGTCACCGGCAAAGGAAGGATTGAACTCACCAACGAAATCTTTGAGAATGTGTTGCATGTTCCCAAGATTTCTATCAACCATCTCTCTGTGTATCAAATGATGAATTCCAACACCGGAAATAAAGTCGTATTCACACCAAATTCCATGGACATCTATGACATGCAAACCAACTCCAAGCTTGCTACCAGTGAGGTAAATCATCAGTCTAGATTGTATACATTTTCTGAATTCGTTGAACCTAATTCTGCTTTACTTCTTACTCATGCTGATGAAAGTAGTAGGATATGGAATGAAAGCTTTGGACATTTGAATTTCAGATACATGAAACGGATTAGCAAGAACATATTATTTCATGGTCTACTAGACATCCATTTCTCCAAGGGAGTATGTGAGGGATGTGTTCTCGGAAAACACCCTCAAGAGAAATTTGACAAAGGAAATTCTTAGCGAGCTTCTGCACCTTTAGATCTAATCCACAATGACCTCATGGGTGATTTTCCACATCCATAAATCAACAAAGTGAGGTTTGTTCTCATTTTTGTTGATGATTTCTCATGTTTTACTTGGATCTACTTTCTCAGGCAAAAATCTGAGGTCTTTCAACACCTCAAAGATTTCAAAGCTTTGGTTGAGACACAGTCCAGAAAGAAGATCAAAGTCCTTCGAACTGATAATAGGGGAGAGTATGTGAATCATGATATTCATAGTCTTTTCCATGAGGTAGGGATTTAGTTTCAACATACAGTTCCCTACACTTCGCAGCAAAACGGAGTTGCTGAGTGGAAAAACAGATCTCTAAAGGAGATGGCATCTTGCATGTTGCATGAAAAGTCACTACCACAGAGACTATGGGCCAAAGAACTTAAATGTGCAACATACATCCAAAACATATCTCCTCATAGATCTGTCAAGGATAAGACCCCCTATGAGGCTTGGAATGAGCTCAAACTGAAAGTGTCCCACTTTTTCATTTTTGGTTCACGTGCATAGGCCTGGATTCCCTTTGAAAAGAGGAAGGAACTTGATCCACAAAGCATTGAATGCATTTTTGTTGGATACCCCGATGGTGTGAAGGCATACCGGTTTATTTATCTTTCCCCAGACCAACTCATCATTGAGCGTAGTGTCCAATTTGAGGAAAGTGTCTCTCATGTACCTCAGTAGTCGCATGCAGACATCTTCACTTTTCCACATGTCTGAGATGATGAGCATGCACATGTTGACTCTTCTTCAGATGAGAGTTCTGATTTAGAGGAATCAGATGATTCATATTTAGAGTTAGTACAATCAGATGCAGAGTCAGAGCATCCAGATGCAGTTGCAGAGCCAGAGAAGAGGCCCAAGTGAGCACAGACTACTCTTTAGGATGCAGGGGATCTCGTTGGTGATCCAACCGATACTAGGAGGACTCTATCTAATTTCAAGGAGCCTCCTATTACACTCACTGCCACTGAACCATTTCCTTCCAGGAATCTTTTTTTGGTTCAGTCTTCAGATCCACAGTCTTATGGCAAGGCTATTGGAAATCCCTTTTGGGAATCCGCCATGCAGGAGGAGTACAACTCCCTCCTCAAGAACCAGACTTGGGATCTGGTTCCCCTTCCTTCTGGGAGGAAACTTGGCATATGCAGATGGGTCTATAGGACCAAGAGTGAAGCATATAGACAAATCAACAGATACAAAGCCAGGCTCGTCGCTAAAGGCTTTCAGCAAGTTCATGGTATTGACTATGATGAGACTTTCACTCCAGTAGCAAAGATGGATTCCATTTGATTGGCCCTTTCCATTGCGATAGCCAAGGGATGGGAAGTCCATTAGATGGACATGAAGAATGCATTTCTTCACGGTGATCTCTCCAAGGAGATCTACATGGAGTAGCCCCAAGGATTTATGCAAGACTCATCTTTGGTCTGTCGACTTAAGAAGTCACTTTATGGCCTCAAGCAGGCTCCCAGGGCATGGTATGCCAATATGGACTCCTACCTATTGTCATAGAACTTTGTACTGTGTAAATCAGACCCAAATGTATACATGCTCAAGACGACTAATTCACTTCTACTTTTAGTTTTGTATGTCGATGATTTGTTGATCACCGATTTCTCAACTTCAGCGATAGCTGCAGTCAAGAGGATTCTTCATGACAGGTTTTTGATGATGGACATGGGTTCGCTACACTTCTTCCTTGGACTTGAGATCAGTCAGGGTGCATCAGGCATCAAACTGTCTCAATCCAAGTATGCACGAGATCTCCTTAAGAGATTTCACATGACAAAATGCAAGTTTGCTTCAACTCCTTTCCTATCAGGAGTCAAACTTGAGGATGGTAAGGAGACTCCACCGGTTGATATCACACTATACAGACAGGTAGTGGGGAGCTTGTTGTATCTGACACACTCCAGAACAGACCTCTCATATACAGTTGGCATAGTTTCATGGTTCATGTAGGAGCCACATGAGCTACATTGGAAAGATGCAAAGCGTATCCTTCAATACGTACAAGGCACCATCACCTTTGGGATTCATTATACAACAGAATCTACATTATATCTCATTGGGTTTATTGATTCTGATTAGGATGGTGATAGCATTGATCGCAAGTCCACATCTAGTTACTCACTCAGTCTTGGTTATGGGCCTATTTGTTGGTCGAGCAAGAAGCAATATTCCATTGCTCTATCTTCAGCTGAGGCAAAGTACAGAGGGGTAGTTAACATAACCATTCAGGCTATGTGGCTACAACATTTTCTCACTGAGTTGGGCATTCATTTTCATCAGTTGATCGTCATCTAGTGCGACAACTACAACACTCTAAAGTTTTGCAGAGATCCAGTTCAAAGGTAGCAGACAAATCACATCAAGATCCACATGCACTGCATCTAGGACTTAGTACATGAGGGGATCATCGACTTACAGTTTTTTCCTTCAGCAGAACAAATGTCCAACATTTTCACCAAGACCTTCACTAAGTGAAAATTCCATTCTCTGTGAGGTCATCTTGGAGTGAAGGACACAGTTGCCTAGAAACTATAGTTCTTCTTTTTACATACATTGTACCTTGAGGGGAGGTTTTTCCCATGAGGTTTTCCCTCTTTCCTCACTTTATTTTCATTGTATCTTTTGTACTTGGGTACCTAACATGGCCTCGTTGCCAGGACCCAATATTTATTTTCACCATAGTGATGTTCAGGGGGGGTGTTGGAGTTACTTCACACACACCTAGGATTTATTTTTCCTGAGGTTTTTATTTGTTTATTAGTCATATTTAGTCATTATCCAGTCTCCTATATTTTAGGAGAGAATATTCCATCTAGAGAATATTCTCTTTAAGTTCACACTTTAGTTTGACTAGTTGAGTTGAGTTTAGATGTTGCATTGGGATCATCACCATGCTAATTTGAACTTGCCTTGGTATAATCACCAAAGTGGTGCATTAGCCTTGATTCCTTGAGTTAACTCCTCACTACTTTTTGTTCAGTCAGTTAACTGAAGACTAGTTGACTAGTTAACTCAACTAGATGGCAGTTCACTCCCATAACTACCTGAGAGACTAGAATAGGTGGCAGTTCACTCCCGTAACTACTGGTGTGTGTCCAGATCACTCTAGACCACCACTATGGCGACTTGGTTCACCTCAATTCGAACTCATTGAGTTATACAGAGTATATCATGTGTAAATTATTCATTATTCATAACGGTTAATGAAAATTCTTTCCATTCTTTCTCTCCTTCTTCTTCTTTTTCTAATTTTTTCTGCAAATGTGTGTATCATTGTTTAACTAGATCTATTCTGTGTAGGCCAACACATTTACACAGGATATTGTGTTGTGCCCAAAAATATGAAGCCCAGATAGAATTCGTCACAACAAAAGAGGGGGAGTGCACCAAACAAGGATGCACATGCAGGGAAAAAGGACACTACTCCAACACAAGTAGAACAAGGAGTGGGGAACACCACAACACAAGAATCCCTCTCGCCACCCACCCCACAGGAAACAGGGCCACCCAAGTGGCCAATCATACACATAAGGGGGTCACGCAAGAATTCCAAGGTGCATAATCAACTACCAGAGTACATGATTACTGAGGATGATGCCAACCTTGTGGAAGAAAAAGTATAGGAATGCATAGTTGAGGAGTTCAAAGATGCCCCCAAAAAAAGAGGTTGAATGCAAGATGAGTTGGAAAACATAAGTCAGGTCCTAGAGAATATGAGAGTAGCACACATTCCTGAAAGGGGAACAAATTCCTTCCCCACAACAACAGAATCATATGCAAGGACTACGCCAAGCGAACAAGACACCATTCAAACCATAGTGCAGGCGAGTCCAAAATTTCAAGTCACATCCAACATGCTACAAATGGATCTAGCATAGATAGCATTGGTAATGGAAAGAATACCAACTAAGGAACTGTACAAGCTTCAAGTCAGTGTCATGCAGGAGGTGCAGTCACACGCAAGAATAGACACAAACAAATTGCAGCGTACGAAGAATGACAAGGAAGCCTTAGAATTGATAGTCAAGCAGGTTAAGCTCAAAACTGAGGAAAAATAACATGTAAATAGGATGGAACATGATCTAACAACTGTGTATACTCGCATCCCTAACAGTGTGCAAGCAAAGAATAGAAATGGAGAGGAGAATATCAATCTCATTGCACAAACCATTGATCAGTATAGGAAAGATATTGAGTATCTAAAGGAAACATTGAACCCCATGACTCCTCCATAGGTGATAGAACAAAGGAATCAAGAA
>ML794846.1:199498-213445 GCA_009831015.1 Picea engelmannii | reverse complement strand
GACCCATGGGTATCATCAAAGCCAATATCCTTTTGAGACATCATCATTAGAAAAGGATCCATGGGAAAAGGCACATGGATTTTTTCATTGTATAATTATTATCGTCGATCTGAGAAGACAGGTTGTTATGGGTGCTCCCTCGTTACATTCTCCTGACGACAAAGTTAAAGAAGTTTTGTTGTCAGGAAGATCGATTGAGAGATGTAATACCATATAACTTTGGGGATGGAGGCTCGATGATGCTTACATAAGGGTCATGTTGGTAAAGGATTTGGGAACATTACTTCAGAAGGGATTCCCACAAAAAGGGTTAAGGTTCCTTTGAAGATGAAAAGGGGGATGTTAATCAATGTATCTTGGATGCTTTAACACTTGTGAATTTTTCCTAGGATCAAATTGAGAAATTATGTACAAAGAGTAGTCTTATGAATGAATAGCTAGTTGGGTTAATAGTGATTAGTACCTTGCTAGAATTTTGGTTGGTGTGTACCCACTAATATCCTCTAAGTTAAGGAGTTTTAGTTGGTTGTTGTAGATGTCACAAAAAATGGCGAGTTGTTGGGAGAACCAATTATGTGTGCTATAGATAGACATCCAGATTATATACATCTGATCTTTATAGATTCTGAAATTTTACATTTCAATTTGTATCGCGGAACCTACAACACTTGCTCTTACTGAAAAATGAGGTGATGTAGCCTAGATGATCTTCAGAATAATTTCTGTAAGACAAATCATGGATGGTATTAGTTAACTTAGTTCAAGTATCTAGGAGGAACTGAACACCACATACGTGTTTTCCTAACTTTTTATAGAATTATGTGTGTTCGTTGTCTCTTTTTTCCCATAATTGCTTCGCTTCTAGTGAGTTTCCATAGCCCCATCAAAGTTTCCTTGGTATCATACAAGAATATCCACACTACTACCGAGCATCCATAGCCCTGACGATCTTACTTGTACTTCTCACAAAAGCATTGGTGCTTTCAACTTCCTAGTTGTTTAAGCTTTAAGTTTCACCCTTTATATTTGTAATGTATGTAGCATTTATGCATAATGGGTGTCTAGGAAGCAGGGTGATACAAAGGTTTCTTTAATATGGTGGTCTCAGTCAGTATTTCATCCTCATGGGTCCTTTCGAAGAAGATTCTCCATAAACTTTTATGTTCATATAAAACTTGGGGATGTCTCACAAATATTATCTAGAAGACATTGGTAACTGCTACATGTTATCTATCTTGTTGGACCATGATATGAATTTGAGACTAATCACAAAGACAAAAAATATTCTATAAGTGTAAGTACATGTGGTTTCTTCATTCATAATTCAGGGTTTTATCATAAACAAAGCATCATGAATCCTTCCAATTCAGTGTAACCATATGTCATACTCCGATTGTTTTTAAACAAAATACAAGGAATCTTTGTCACTACTTAAGCACATGAATAATTATTTTGACATAAGATGAGAATTTTTTCTGTAACACATATCTAATAATTCAGATTTTGTGCATGTGTATAATGAGAGACGAATAGAGGCTCTATTGCAACAGTAATGAAATAAACCAAAATTGAAAAGAAAAAGAGATGTGGGAATCTTCATTCTAAAAATATTTACAAGGATTAAGAGTAAACCTACTATGTAAAATACTACATCACCCAAGGTTATTAAGAGAAGTATCATTTAAGATTGTTTCCATTGACAGGGAGCTCCTCCATGTATTCCTCCAATTTCTTGAGTTTAAAAGTTACTGACCCAATTTTTTGTTGGATTTGGTATGGGCCTAACTGGAGCCTTTGAAACTTTGTATTTTTTCCTTTCATTTCATTCAATTTATCCCACTTAGGAACAAGATCACCTTCTTGGAAATCTTTATTTCCTAGAGATCACTTAGAAAACCATATATTAATTATTTATTGGTGTTGCATTAGGTTTCCTTAATACTTTTCCATTTCTTCTTTAAGTTTCAAGAGCATGCTTAAATTTTGTTGCATCACTAGGAATTCCTTATCTTGGACAAATTGAGCAAGTTGTAATGAAGGTGGAAAAGTATGGGTAGGAAAAATGGATTCTTTCCCATAGACAAGGAAGAAAGGGGAATTTCCTAAATAAGACTTGGGTGTTACTCTATCAACCCATACTGCATTGGGGAGGGACAAATTCCATTTTCTTTGGTGATTAGTTACAATTATCTTCAAGATATTAATCAAATTATTATTAGTGGATTCTTCTATCCCATTCCCTTGAAGGTAGTAATTAGTTGAATATTTTATTTTAATGTTTCTTTCAAGAGAATAGTAAGTTAAATTCGAAGAAGAGAAATGCTCGGAATTATAAAAAAACAAATATTATGGAACACCAAATCTAGTTATAATGAGAGATTCAAGGAAATATATCACTTGGTTTTCATTGACAATATTAAGAGGGATTGCTTCAGTTCATCTGGTGAAATAATATGTTGTTGTAAGGATGTACTTGTGCAATTGTAAGGAATTGGGATTAATTCCCCCTATCACATGTAAACTTCATTGTTAGAATGGGTGTTTAATGGTAACAAACTAAAGGGGAAAAACATTTTTCTTTTCTTTTCCAACTACCCTTTGGAATTTCTGACACTTTCTTTCATAGGCATGGGAATATTTAAACAAAGTAGGCCAATAGTATCCATCTCTCAAGATTTTGTGTGTTGTATTATCTACCCCAAATTTTCCTCTAGTTGGACCATCATGTAGGTCAACAAGGACTTTATCAACATCCTCTTTCTCAAGGCATATTAACAAAACACCATCACAATTTTTTTCTGAATATTATTCCTTGGATGACTTGGTATTTGGATGAATTAATCATGAGAGCCCTCTTCTTCTTCTATTCCATGTAATGTGGAGGTAATCCATGGGTTAAATAGTACTTCATTTCATAATACCATTGATCAATGTTAAAAGGGATATAATAGATTTCATTCTCAAATAGGATTTGATCTTGATAAATCCCATCTTCATTGGTTCTTTCATTTGATGATTCAACTGAAAGCTTGCATAATAATTGGCCCTTGAAAATTTTAGTAGGCTTAACATATAGGTCATATTTTTGTAAGGCTTTTATCAAATTGGCTATCTTCTCCCCTAGGTATTTCTATACCAAAAGGTTTGTCATAGCAGGGTAAGGCACTATTACCTTAGTTTTTTATTTGATAAAGTAAGGTCTAAAGTGCTTGACAACTTTATAAACTGCATAATCTTGCTTATCTACTTTAGGATAGTCTAACTCTGCACCTTACAGTCCTAAACTCATAAAGGATATTATATATTCATTTCCTTCCTTATTCTTCTATGTTAGGAAAACTGCAAATGCGATATCAAAAGAAAATGTATAGATTATAAAATCTTTGTTGAAGTCAGGAATCATCAATGCCAGAGCCCGTTCTATATTTTCTTTGATCTTTTCAAAAGAGGCATTTTCCTCCGAACCCCATTTAAACTTTGCATCCTTCTTTATCATATCTTGGAGGGGTTTGACAATTTCAACAAACCTTGGGACAAATATTATTACAAAGTTAATATTTCCAAGGAACGAATGCATAGATTTATTATTATGGATGGGAGGTATTTTTGAGATGGATTCATTCCTCTCAGGAAAAATGATCATGCCTCCTTTTGATACAATAAATCCCGAGTCTGCCTTCATCAACTGCAAAAATAGATTTATTGAAGATCCAGCTCAAGTGATTTATATGATATTTTCTATCCTTGGAGAATACTATGACATCATTAAGGCACACCACTATAAAATCACCAATCAATCCCCTAAAATCTATGTCCATAGCTCTTTGGAAGGTTTCCCAACATTTATTAACTCAAATGGAATTTTCCTATAAGAATAAGTTTCCCATTTAGTTTGGAAGGCCATATTGAGTTGGTCATCATGGGAAACCAATACTTGATTGTAATCTAAAAATCCATCCAATAATGAGAGCATTTCAGAAATTGATACACATTGGAGGATATGTTCCATTGGTGGTATAGGGTAATTGTATTTTTCATAGGATTTATTAAGATTTATGAAGTCAATACAAAGTATAATGTATCCATTTTTATTCCTAACATGCACTAGATTGGAAATCCATTGAGTGTCTTTGAATGAAAATATTATCCTTGCTAACAATAACCTGTTTAATTCTTCCTTTACTTGAGGCTCCAAGCTTGGTTGCATTTTCATCAAATTTTTCTAGAAGGGCTTTGTTTGAGGCTTCATTGGAATGATATGCTAGATAATATAGAAATTATTTGTTTAATTCACCTCCAATGTGCATTGGTTGAGTTATACAGAGTATATCATGTGTAAATTATTCATTATTCATTATAGTTAAGGATAATTCTTCCATTCTTTCTCTCTTGCTTCTTCTTTCTCAATTTCTCTCTGAAAATGTGTGTGATATTTCTAGCTAGATCTATTCTATGTAGGTTCAACACATTTACAAAATATTTAATTTTTTCTTTAGGTTCCATTTTAATTATTGAAAAGTATAAGACTAAGGCCACTGAGGTATTCTCTTCCTCGAAATTTTCAATAAAAGCGGTCTCAAATATTCTCCAACTAGTGATGGAGGATTCCTCTAGGGAGAAGAACTAGGTTGAATCCTTGTTCTAAAATGTATAAGAAAATAATTTGCAGACATCATCCTCATGTCTAACATTAATAAGTATAGTATCCAACATGAAATTTTTAATATGGTATTTTTTAGAATCCTTCATGTCTGAGTCAAATTTTGGAAGAAACTTCTTCGGATGTTTAGGCTTGTGACTAAGAGCATCATGAATTAAAATGGAATTAGGAACCAACTAGGGTTGATAACGTGGTTGGTTTTGATTATTTGCAGCCATGGATTGTGAATTATGTGAATTCTCCTCCAATCCTTTTGGTTTATCTTCAAAATCACTTATGGGGGTTCACAATGGAGATTCAAGAGGTAAGTGAGGTTGACCAAAACCACCTAAGAGTAATAAGAATTATAATTCAAAGTCAAAAGATTGCAAAATTCCTTTGATAACTTGTGCTAAATGATACTCGAGCATCCCGATGGTTGGGTTCTCCTGGTAGGTGGAATAGTTTTCAAAAAATGGGTCGTCACTTGGGGGGATTTCATGACCTTAGGGTACCAAATAATCAATTGTAGGTTGATCGATCTATCACTCCACTATTATGTCAAAAAATGGTCATGTGATTCTTTTATTATCATGTTAAGTTTAGGTATCGTATATCTTCGATGGTTTGAAGAAGAAAATATAGGCTCAAAATGAGTGGGGATTCAATTAGTAGTTACTTGAGATGGAGTATTTATTGAGTAGGACATAAGATGAGAGACTTGCTCAGTATCATATGGGTGATAATCACTAGATTGAGTAGGGTTTATAAGAAGAACAAAACATGCATGGTTTTGCATTTTCTTTGCAACAATTCAGTTCTATGGACCTCCTTCTAGCACCATTTCTATTGATGGGTCCAAATGGCATGCCAAGAAGGTAAGGGAGAATGCCTGATGGTAGGTCCCAAGTAGAACTACTCTCGTATGGGATGGTTTTAACAACTAGTATGTGGTCCTCATTTCCCCTCTAAATTATTTTCTAGATATGAATATGAGAGAAACAGGTTCTCTGATGAATTAAATATGGAAAAAAATTAACTAGTGCTAACTAATTCTTAATCTAAATGCAATTTTAAAATACTCTAATCCTATCCCGATCAAGAGCAAAGTAACTAAGATTAACTAGAGTGAAAAATAATACCATTCAAATTATAAATAATTCATATATCCAAATGATAATTGATAACAACAATATTACATACACATCTACAAATAGTTGCAATATGAATTTATAATATTATGGATGTATTCAAAAGGAAACAAGTGACAACATGAGAATTAAGAAAAACTGCAAAACTAATTCATACAACATAACTTGGAATACTCAAGTAGAAGATAAATGCATTAAGAAAAATCTCAAATACATTCACCACAATCCAAAATTTCCAGAATTCCTCTTGCTCTTCATTGTTTCTGAAGTAAAAGTACTATGCTTTACAAAGGGGAAAAATCCTCACTTCATTACAAACATATATTTTATAAAATAAGAAGAGGTTGTTCACATTCTGTAATTTTCATCTTGTCAGATGACAATTAAAATACTTCATTTCATATTCTAAATTGGGACTTTACAAAATTAAAAAATGATCAAAATGAAGGAAATTCATTACACTAATCAAATGGTCTTCAATTGTTGCAATTTATCTCTATATTCTTTCCACATGTTGAAGTCCTTAAATATAACATCTGTTCTTCTCAACTTCATTTTTTCTAGGCCTATATCATTGCCATAGATAGGAGTTATCACTTGTCTTTAGGATGTGATTTTCTTGTTATATGGAGTCCTTGGCCGATGAGATCAATTTGAATAGATTTATAATATTTTTTTCCAAAACTTCTTTGTCAATATCCTTGACTAATTCAATAGATTTCATGATGAGACTCCTTCTAGTTCCCACATCTTATATCATCAACTTAGTTAGTGTTTCTTCTTCTAAATCTACTAGGGTATCCATCCTAAACTGTTCAAGTAGGTTGTCTAATGTACTCCATAGTATTTTATAGGCTCTACCTACTTCTTCCTGAGTGTCTTTGATATCACTCATGATAGATCTCCTAGTATCAAGGATTACCTTTTATTTGATATTTTTCTTGGTTGTATAGACTAATAGGGTGATAGGTGGGTTATTATACACATTTTTCTAGTCTCTGATCTTTTCATAGTCACTCTAATCCTTTGGGTTCTTTTCCTTTATAATTTCCTTTTGCAGACCTAGCTTAAGGTGATCTCCCCTATTCCTTTGGATTTCATTTAATAAAAAAAAGAATCTTTTTAGCAAACATATTGGTTATTACTCTTTATATCTACCTCTTGGTCTGACCTAAGTTCAGTAATTGACAAGTCTCCAACAAAACCCTTTAATACTCTCGGCCCTTCTAATAAAAAAGAAGGCAACACAACACATAGAAGGTACTACGTAGTCTCACCTGAGATAGTTCTATGGGTGACTACAATGCTCAGGTGCTTGCAGTATAGGAATGAGTGGGGACATAGGATTGGATTTGATCTTCTTCAGGCCTTACACTGGTTAATCAATATAGTATTCTTAATATCTATTCGTTTGTTAAACCCATACAAGCCTTCTAATAGATCTAGCTAACCAATTATGCATGAATCAATCATTAGAAGGAATTAAACATGCATTAATTCATCAAAAAATACACATGTTTTACTATGGTTCACCCCCTCCTAGGCTACATCCACAAACATCTCTCTTCTTCATCTCTTTTATTTATAATCGCTACAAAATATGGCGTTACTTGCACTACAATTCTGATCATACAATCAAGACAAAGGTTCCACAACCTTTGTGAGGAATACTAGATCACACCAGGCTCCTCATCATGTGATATAACCCTCAATGTCTATCTACCTTACTCTTCTACATCTCAACAACTTATAAAAAGGTATTACATTAACTTCTTACAAAATCCGAATGACCACTTGGAACAACCTCCAACCCAAAAACACGAACCCTGACCTAGACCTCCTAGGTTCTTATTTATACTCTTTTACAAGCTCAATAGCTATTATAATCTCTTACCCAAACCCTAACCATAACATGATTAGGTTTTCCTGCTTGTGCCCCTTGCATGCTTTCCTCCTTTGCATGCGACTTTCCCTTGCACATGTTGCTTTTCTCTCCAGTTGTTCTTCTCCAAAATTGGGCCTTACCTTACCAAAATTGGGTATTTCCTCAAAATAGCCCAGCACCCAACATGCCCCAAACATAGGAACATGGCTCCTTCTGAGCCACTTAGTTAGTGCGTGCTCCTTCTATTGTTGTTTCCAAAATTTGGAACTTATCTGGTAGTTCCCTTCCTCTCATCTTGACCTGCACGACTTTTCCTATAAGTGCCTCTAATGACTGTGTTGTGATATACTCATGGTTGAGTGTTGTGCTCTCTGCATGTGCCTATTCCATTCTCTTCTCCTCCTCCTCCTATTATGAGATCATCTATGCTTCTTGTTCCTAGAGTGGTTCCACTTCCTCTTGCCTCTCCTATATCTCTATCTGCACGACTTTTAACTCCACCCGTAGCTTCTTTAAGTCCATATTTCCTTTCAAGCACTCTGTAAAGCTCATTGTCTTCTTCTTTTTTCTAAGCTATTGGATAGACGTGCTTTCTCTTTCTTCTTCCTGGTCCCACTGCTGGACCTTCTCCTCCTCCTTCAACACTGTCCAGAGATGCATTGCTCGGTCGAACAATTTTGATACTGTGTTGACTTGTTTCTCCATATCACCTATTTGAAATGCATCTTCTTGATTCCTTTGTTCTATCACCTATGGATGAGTCATGGGTTTCAATGTTTCCTTTAGATACTCAATATCTTTCCTATACTGATCAATGGTTTGTGCAATGATATTGATATTCTCCTCTCCATTTCTATTCTTTGCTTGCATGCTGTTAGGGATGCGAGTATACATTATTGTTAGACCATGTTCCATCCTATTTACATGTTATTTTTCCTCAGTTTTGATCTTAACCTGCTCGACTATCAATTCTAAGGCTTTCTTGTCATTCTTCGTACACTGCAATTTTTTTGTGTCTATTCTTGCGTGTGACTGCACCTCCTGCATGAAACTGACTTGAAGCTTGTACAGTTCCTTAGTTGGTATTCTTTCCATTACTAGCGCTATCTATGCCAGATCCATTTGTAGCATGTTGGATGTGACTTGAAATTTTGGACTCGCCTGCACTATGGTTTGAATGGTGTCTTGTTCTCTTGGTGCAGTCCTTGCACATGCTTCTATTGTTGTGGGGAAGGAATTTGTTCCCCTTTCAGGAATGTGCACTACTCTCATATTCTCTAGGACCTGACTTATGTTTTCCAACTCATCTTGCATTCAACCTCTTTTTTTTGGGGCATCTTCGAACTCCTCAACTATGCATTCCTATACTTTTTCTTCCACAAGGTTGGCATCATCCTCAGTAATCATGTACTCTGGTAGTTGATTATGCACCTTGGAATTCTTGCGTGACCCCCTTATGTGTATGATTGGCCACTTGGGTGGCCCTGTTTCCTGTGGGGTGGCTGGCGAGAGGGATTCTTGTGTTGTGGTGTTCCCCACTCCTTGTTATACTTGTGTTAGAGTAGTGTCCTTTTTCCTTGCATGTGCATCCTTCTTTGGCACACTCCCCCTCTTTTGTTGTGACGAATTCTATCTGGGCTTCATATTTTTGGGCACAACACAATATCCTGTGTAAATGTGTTGACCTTCACAAAATAGATCTAGTTAAACAATGATACACACATTTGCAGAAAAAATTGGAAAAAGAAGAAGAAGGAGAGAAAGAATGAAAAGAATTCTCATTAACCGTTATGAATAATGAATAATTTACACATGATATACTCTATATAACTCAATGAGTTCGAATTGAGGTGAACCAAGTCGCCATAGTGGTGGTCTAGAGTGATATGGACACACACCAGTAGTTACGGGAGTGAACTGCCACCTATTCTAGTCTCTCAGGTAGTTATGGGAGTGAACTGCCACCTAGTTGAGTTAACTAGTCAACTAGTCTTCAGTTAACTGAATGAACAAAAAGTAGTGAGGAGTTAACTCAAGGAATCAAGGATAATGCACCACTTTGGTGATTATACCAAGGCAAGGTCAAATTAGCATGGTGATTATCCCAATGTTGCATGGTGATGATCCCAATGCAACATCTAAACTCAACTCAACTAGTCAAACTGAAGTGTGAACTGAAAGAGAATATTCTCCAGATGGAATATTCTCTCCTAAAATATAGGAGACTAGATAATGACTAATTATGACTAATAAAAAAATAAAAACCTCAGGAAAAATAAATCCTAGGTGTGTGTGAAGTAACTCCAACACCCCCCCTGAACATCACAATGGTGAAAATAAATATTGGGTCCTGGCAACGAGGCCATGTTAGGTACCCAAGTACAAAAGATACACTGAAAATAAAGTGAGGAAAGAGGGAAAACCTCATGGGAAAAACCTCCCCTCAAGGTACAATGTATGTAAAAAGAAGAACTACAGTTGCTAGGCAACTGTGTCCTTCACTCCAAGACGACCTCACAGAGAATGGAATTTTCACTCAGTAAAGGTCTTGGTGAAAATGTTGGACATTTGTTCTGCTGAAGGACAAAACTGTAAGTCGATGATCCCCTCGTGTACTAAGTCCCAGATGCAGTGCATGTGGATCTCGATGTGCTTTGTCTGCTGCCTCTGAACTGGATCTCTGTAGAACTTCAGAGTGCTCTAGTTGTCACACTAGATGACGATCAGCTGATGAAAATGAATGCCCAACTCAGTGAGAAAATGTTGTAGCCACATAGCCTGAATGGTTATGTTAACTACCCCTCTATACTTTGCCTTGGCTGAAGATAGAGAAATGGAATCTTGCTTCTTGCTCGACCAACAGATAGGCCCATAACCAAGACTGAGTGAGTAACTAGATGTGGACTTGCGATCAATGCTATCGCCATCCCAATCAGAATCAATAAACCCAATGAGATCTAATGTAGAGTCTGTTGTATAATGAATCCCAAAGGTGATGGTGCCCTGTACGTATTGAAGGATACACTTTGCAGCTTTCCAATGTAGCTCATGCGGCTCCTACATGAGCCAGGAAACTATGCCAACTGTATATGAGAGGTCTGTTCTGGAGTGTGTCAGATACAACAAGCTCTCCACTACCTGTCTGTATAGTGTGATATCAACCAGTGGAGTCTCCTTACCATCCTCAAGTTTGACTCCTGATAGGAAAGGAGTCGAAGCAAACTTGCAGTTTGTCATGTGAAATCTCTTAAGGAGATCTCATGCATACTTGGCTTGAGACAGTTTGATGCCTGATGCACCCTGACTGATCTCAAGTCCAAGGAAGAAGTGTAGCGAACCCATGTCCATCATCAAAAACCTGTCATGAAGAATCCTCTTGACTGCAGCTATCGCTGAATTCGAGAAATCGGTGATCAACAAATCATCAACATACATAACTAAAAGTAGAAGTGAATCAGTCGTCTTGAGCATGTATACATTTGGTTCTGATTTACAATGTACAAAGTTCCGTGACAATAGGTAGGAGTCCATATTGGCATACCATGCCCTTGGAGCCTGCTTGAGGCCATAAAGTGACTTCTTAAGTCGACAGACCAAAGATGAGTCCTGCATAAATCCTTGGGGCTACTCCATGTAGATCTCCTCGGAGAGATCACCGTGAAGAAATGCATTCTTCATGTCCATATAATGGACTTCCCATCCCTTGGTTATCGCAATGGCAAGGGCCAATTGAATGGAATGCATCTTCGCTACCGGAGTGAAAGTCTCATCATAGTCAAACCATGAACCTGATGAGAGACTTTAGCGACGAGCCTGGCTTTGTATCTGTTGATCTGTCTATCTGTTGTGCTCTTGGTCCTATAGGCCCATCTGCATATGACAAGTTTCCTCCCAGAAGGAAGGGGAACCAGATACCAAGTCTGGTTCTCGAGGAGGGAGTTGTACTCCTCCTACATGGCAGATTCCCAAAAGGGATTTCCAGCAGCCTTGCCATAAGACTGTGGATCTGAAGACTGAACCAAAAAAAGATGCTTGGAAGGAAATGGTTTAGTGGCAGTGAGTGTAATAGGAGGCTCCTCAAAATCAGATAGATTCCTCCTTGTATCGGTTGGATCACCAACGAGATCCCCTGCATCCTAAAGAGTAGTCTGTGCCCACTTGGGCCTCTTCTCTGGCTCTGCAACTGCATCTGGATGCTCTGACTCTGCATCTGATTGTACTAACTCTAAATATGAATCATCTGATTCCTCTAAATCAGAACTCTCATCTGAAGAAGAGTCAACATGTGCATGCTCATCATCTCAGACAGGTGGAAAAGTGAAGGTGTCTGCATGTGACTACTGAGGTACATGCGAGACACTTTCCTCAAATTGGACACTACGCTCAATGATGAGTTGGTTTGGGGAAAGATAAATAAACTGGTATGCCTTCACACCGTCGGGGTATCCAACAAAAATGCACTCAATTCTTTGTGGATCAAGTTCCTTCCTCTTTTCAAAGGGAATCTAGGCCCATGCATGTGAACCAAAAATGCAAAAGTGGGACACTTCTGGTTTGAGGTCATTCCAAGCCTCATAGGGGGTCTTATCCTTGACACATATATGATGAGATATGTTTTGGATGTATGTTGAACATTTAAGTTCTTTTTCCCATAGTCTCTGTGGTAGTGACTTTGCATGCAACATGCAAGATGCCATCTCCTTTAGAGATCTGTTTTTCCGCTCAGCAACTCTGTTTTGCTGCGAAGTGTAGGGAACTGTATGTTGCAACTGAATCCCTACCTCATGGAAAAGACTATGAATATCATGATTCACATACTCTCCCATGTTATCAGTTCGAAGGAATTTGATCTTCTTTTTGGACTGTGTCTCAACCAAAGCTTTGAAATCTTTGAGGTGTTGAAAGACCTCAGATTTTTGCCTGAGAAAGTAGATCCAAGTAAAACATGAGAAATCATCACCAAAAATGAGAACAAACCTCACTTTGTTGATTTATGGATGTGGAAAAGCACCCATGAGGTCATTGTGGATCGGATCTAAAGGTGCAAAAGCTCGCTAAGACTTTCCTTTGTCGAATTTCTCTTGAGGGTGTTTTCCGAGAACACATCCCTCACATACTCCCTTGGAGAAATGGATGTATGGTAGACCATGAAATAATCTGTTCTTGCTAAGCCATTGCATATATCTGAAATTCAAATGTCCAAACCTTTCATTCCATATCCTACTACTTTCATCAGCATGAGTAAGCAGTAAAGCATAATCAGGTTCAATGAATTCAGAAAATGTATACAATCTAGACTGATGATTTACCTCACCGGTAGCAACCTTGGAGTTGGTTTGCATTTCATATATGTCCATGGAATTTGGTGTGAATAAGACTTTATTTCCGGTGCTGGAATTTGTCATTTGATACACAGAGAGATGGTTGACAGAAATATTGGTAACATGCAACACATTCTCGAAGATTTCGTGGGTGAGTTCAATCCTTCCTTTGTCGGTGACTTTGACAGAAGAGTTTTCCCCCATAAGAATAGGAGGACCTTTGCATGCATCCAAAGAAGAATAGACTACTTCTGAGGAATCCATTTGATGTGATGCTCCTGAATATATGATCCAAGCATTAGGAGAGGAGTTGATTGCAATCAAGGCATGGCTAGAATTGCCTTTCTTGGAATTCAGATCTTATTGTTAGAAAAACAGGACCGCGGAGAAATAAAATAAAACAAATGCAGAAACAAAACACAGAAGACACACAATACAAGAGAGACACAGATTTATGTGGTTCACCCAGTGTGGGCTACGTCCACCAAAGAAATTGCCAGGTCCTTCCTTTATTATTATCCAACAAATGAAGGGATACAACCTACAGCAAAACCCGTTGTAACTTCCTCTTCTTTCTCTCATAGTATCCTCTCTCAGAATACAATATTCACCATCCATCATAGCCGCGATACATTTCCCTCATAAAAGAGGGTTGCCTTCTAGGGCAAAAAACCCTAACATAATCTCTACCATTAGATCTGCGACCTTATAATGAACGGTCTAGATTTACAATGAAATTACAATAGACTTTTATAAGGAAATGTTTTCTTCGGGGGCTTCGCCCCCGAACCCCCATCAGGGGATGCTGCCCTCGAACCCCCGCTTGCCCCTAGACCCCCCATCTAGGGGGATGGACCCCCCATACCTCGCAGAGGGGGTACCCCCCCTCTGCACTCCCCCGCATGGAAGAGTGTACATACTTCAAGGGTGTAAATACTTCATGGGGTATAA
>ML794846.1:164856-175037 GCA_009831015.1 Picea engelmannii | reverse complement strand
CTCAAGAAGAATCAAGGATCAATGCAAAAGAGAAACCTCAAAATAAGTACGATGATCAAGCCTTCACAACAAGATTCAAGAACTTCAGAAACAAAAGGAAGTTTGGTTCAAGGAGGAAGCCAAATCAAGAGAAAGACATTTCATAAATACAATGCTTCAACTGTCAAAAGTACAGTCACTACAGGAATTAGTGTCCTGAGCTAAATAAAAGTAAGGAGAAACACGAAGCATCGATTTCTGAAGAAAAGGAACCTGCAAAGAAGACTAAGAAAGATGGAAGAGACTTCTTCTACTAAAAGGTAACAACACTCTTCTTATTTTCTTGTACATATCTTGCTTGCATCGTCTTTGTACATATCTTGTATATCTATCTCTTGGAATACAATGTGTTCCAAGAAGAACTATACCTATGGAAGAACAAACAAGATAAGAATGAATATCATTAGATACTACACATGAAAGAAGGAAATATATCATGTGAAAGCTACTACAATATAAGATCGAAATCATAAGAGACTTGGAAAAAGCAAAGACAGAAAGAAGTCAACAATCGAGAGGAAACCAGAAAAAGAATTATGACATTCTGTAGAAGACAACAAGACGGAAGCGAGGAATTTGTTAAACAAGAGAACCAATCATATATTGCAGAAGATAATAAGGATACAAATGGAAGCATGGACTCTATCAGATGGAGGGAGCCAATTATATGCACTCTTACATGAAGCAAGGATTAGGAGGGAGCTAATCCTATGATCCATTGAAGATGACGAAATGTATATATCCATGGCAACAACCATGAAAAAGACAGTACGTGTTCAGCTCAACCGCAGAAGAAGACGTCTTCAAAGAGAAACCTTAAAGTATTCCTGTTTGTCCATTCAGATCCGTGAACTGATGATGAAGGTAAGAAGTGAAATCTCTAGAACATGGAATCTACAAGAAACTCCATGGACCCAAGAGATAATGAAAAACATGAAGAAGAAAGGGATAATGAAAAACATGAAGAAGAACATGAAGATTCCAAGAAAGAAAGAAGAATCAGAACAACCAGTCATTCTATCAAGAATCACAAGATTACCAGCCTGATATGAACTCACTAAAAGAAATCAAGCAGAAGAACTAAAAGTCATGATAAGACTTATGAATGAAAGCATTGTGAGATCCAGAACCAGAGGTTCTCTCAGATGGAGGGAGGAGACTATGATGATTGATTGTTCCAGTACACCATAATTATCTCTATATAAGTCATTATATTATCCGCAACATCCATGAGTCAGAATTCTACATCAGATGAATGCAAAGAATGCTCTCCAGAAGAAATTGAGTAAAAAGCGCATGCAAAGCAATCTCAAGACTTTGAGGCATACCAGAAACATACTCCTGTATGCAGATAAGAAGAAGACAACTTGTTGGAGAACCTCCAGTGCACAGTAGAAGCGTGGTGAAGATTTCCTATAACATCAATATGACTACTCAAAATATCAGATCCCATGATGACAGAAGAAGTACCACATGAATATGTTCCAGTTCTCCAACTATGATATACTCTAGTGTTCAGATCTACATGAAGCCTTCATAGTATTCCAGACTAAAGTACAAGCATTACATTATCCATGATAAAGTCCAGAAGGGAGAAAATGATTTCTCCAATACATATCTCCATAGATGAGCAGATAAGCATACACTTTGGTAAAGCCTATATTCAAGATGAAAGAATGTGCATACTCAAGCTAGAGCTCATGGAAATAACTCTCTTAGCTGGAAGGGAAGACTCTCCAAACTAAAAGAAGGTACGCAAACATTTATTTTTGTGATTGAAATAACTCTTCAGTTAGGAGGGAGCATTCATCTTTGTAATAGTCCAGATTGGACAGATGCTTTCCTGTTCGAAAAGTAGATTGAGATTTCTGATGGACAGTGGCTTCCCATTGTAGTTAATATGGGAGGTAGACTGATTACTGATGTATCATAGACAACGACTTACCATTATGGGGAGTGGTCTAGGATAGTCATTCTTCTTGGCATTCACTCTGTGTAGTGGTCAAGTAGAATGGTCTGCCTCGCCAGGCAGTCATTCTTTCGAAGTTCACAGTTGTGAGCAGTTTCGAAGAATTGTCCGTTTTGGAGGTTGATGAAGGACAGACATTCCTCGAGGGCAGACTCATTCTCTCCAGGCTACACCTTGTTTGGTGTCGGAGGAATGGCCCAGGGTGGGGAGTAGTCCAGGCTCAACAATCAGGGACAGTTATTCCTCGAGGGCAGACTCATTCTCTCTAGGTTACACTTTGTTTAGTGTTGGAAGAATGGCCCAGGGTGGGGAATAGTCCAGGACAGTCATTTCTTAGGGCAAACTCATTCCTTCCAGGTTACACTTTGTTTAGTGTCGGAGGAATGGCCCAGGGTAAGGAATAGTCCAAGAATTTCTCGAGGGCAGACTCATTCTCTCCAGGTTACACTTTGTTTAGTGTCGGAAGAATGGCCCAGGGTGGGAAATGGTCCAGGTTCAGAAATAAAAAACAATCCTTCTTCCTTGGTTGAGAAGAATGAGGCAGATATCCCATTATTGATATTCTATGTTGAGGGAAGACATTCTTTTAGACCTCACAGATGTGAGTGAAAGATTGGCCCAGATGATTATTATTGATGTTATATATTGAGGGCATACATTCTTTCAGATCTCACAGACATGAGTGAAAGACTGGCCCAAATGATCATTATTGATATTCTATACTGAGGGCAGACACTCTTTCAGATCTCACAGACGTGAGTGAAAGATTGGCCCACTTGATTCAGTTTTTATGATAACATTGTTTCTATGCAGATGAATACTACCGTGGTGGCAGATATTCTTTCAGATCTCACAGACGTGAGTGAAAGATTGGCCCAGATGATACAGTTTTTATCATAACATTGTTTCTATGCAGGATGCTCTCAGATGTTTGTTATGAAGACTATATGATAGTAGATGAGGACTACTATGGAGAATGTGTTTCACTGCTCACAACTATATGTTGTTGATCAAGTACTTGTGTGTTACTTGATGTGGTAGCTAACCACTGAATTGTAGTTGTGTACTACTATGAATAGACACAGGTGTGTTCTATCCTTGTTCTAATTGCCTTGAATACTATCAACAGATTATTGGAGATGATCATTCAGATGAATGATGAACAAAGATTTTCCAGATGGAAAATAATTTAGAGCTTTTACTCTTGTTGTACCACTCTATGGTGAGAGTGACTTATCAAGCATCATATCTAACTACTCAGATGAAGTATGGTTTCAAGAGATGATGCAACTGATGGTGATGGTGATGCTCATGATCTAGTCATGAAATAGTCTAGATGACTATATTGATGCTACTGGGTAAATGGTATGTTTTGTGCTCAATACCATTACCTGTAAATACCTCTCTAGCTAGGAGGGAGTGTTAATATTATGGTAGTTGCAGGAGGTATTTACCCCCACTTGTGAACCTGACAAGAATAGAAGACTCCAGGAAGCAAGAGAAACCCTAATGAGTTGGATAATAACCCTAGAAGCCTTGTCGACTCAAGAAGAAAATTTATATTAGGCTATTAGCCTCCAAGAGAAGAAGTCAGCCAGAATTAATAATAATATACTGAATAGACACATACCCAAAAGGAGAATCCGACCCCAACAAACTAGCAGGATTACTATAAATAAAGGGTGCCAGTTCTCATTTGAAAGCATCTCAGAATTTCAGTTTCCCAATTGGTGCGCACTGCAGTTGCAGTCTGGTGCACAGGTTTAGAGGAGGGTTGCAGGTGTAGCTGCAACAACAACTAGTTCCAGTATTGGCTTGGATATCTCTTGGCTAGGGCTTGGAACATCTGATCAGTCTTTTGTGATGTGCTATCCTTGGGGATTGATGCGCTACTCTTTGTTTGGCTATCTAGCCTAGGGTTTGCTTCCGGAGTAATTCTCAGTCAAGGTTAAGGTGCTCAGAGGGAGGCTTCGGCCTGTGGTTGGGTGACGAGGGTATTGTCAATGGTAAAATGAGCACACCATATTCTATATTCTAACAAATCCTACTTCAGAAACTTTGCTCCTATCTTGTCCGATGTTCCTCTTACCCAAAAATCTGAACTGGTCTTTCAAAATAAATCACCGATACCGATAGGAGACACCCTCTTTTGTCAAAACCCTGTGCTAGAGCTTGTGGAACAAAAGGTCAAAGAACGAGAAACTAATAAGGGAAACGAAAATAGTGACTCTCACTCACAAATCTAGACCCTCTATTTTGATGGATCTAAATCGCAAGAAGGGTCAGGAGTAGGGTGCATCCTCATTGATCATAAAGGTAAACATCATTTCCTGTCTTGTAGGCTAGAGTTTGAATGCACCAAAAACACTGTCGAATATGAAGCTCCAGTACAAGGATTAAATAAAGCTATAGATTTGAATGTCAAAGAATTAAAAGATTTTAGAGACTCTGAAATTATTGTTAGACAAGTAAGGAATACTATACATTGTAATTCTCCTCACCTAAAGAACTATTAGCAGGAGGTGCATAGGTTAATAGAGCACTTTTAAGCTTTCAATATCACAACGGTCCCTAGAGAAAAAAATATTCTTGCTGACTCCTTAGCCACAATCGCTTCTAGGTTGTCTCCTTTAGAGGATTATGAAGCCTCTCGATTCACTGCGGAGTTGCTCTACAAACCGTTGATACCTAATAACACTTCCAATTGGAAAGTCTTCGAAGGAGATGAACAAATTATAAACTTCTTAACCAACCAAGACAATTTCAAATATCTTGCTATTGACGATGAATAATTCCAAGAGAAATCAATAGAAATCGATCCTCGGATAGGACAACCTATGGATAAATCGAAGGATCACACAATCCCAAAAGGGATAGCTAATCTTGAAAATTTGTTTTATATGAAACAACGATTTAAGGGACTTAAAAATGCAAAGACTGGTAGCTCTTGTCTCCTGCATGAAACTGTAAACCTTGGGACCCCAAAAAACCCAAATAATGTGAATCTTGACAAGACTATATCTATGGAAGAGAGGAAATCTTACCTCAAATTGTTCAGACAATACCAGGATGTCTTCGCATGGTCCTATAGGGATTTGAAAACATTTGATACTCACAACATTCAACACATGATCCCGTTAAAACACAAAGTGAAACCTTTCCAACAGAAGCTCTGAAAGTATCACCCATCCTTGGAACCTCTCATGTATCAGGAATTAAAGAAACTTTTAGATTCCAAGATCATTTTCTAGGTTAGGCATTCTTCCTGGGTAGAAAATCTTGTTCTGGTGAGGAAAAGTCTGGAGAAATCCGCCTATGCGTAGATTTTAGGAACCTCAATAGATCTTTAGAAAAAGACAATTACCTAGTCCCACCGATGGAATAGCTCCTATAGACCGTGTCTATCTCGGATATATTCTCTCTACTAGATGGGTTCTCAGGTTACAACCAAGTCCTGGTTTCAGAAGAAGAGCATTTAAAAACCACCTTCCGAACTAAATGGGGAACCTTCGCTTATAAACGCATGTCTTTCAGGTTAATTAACGTAGGAGAGACCTTCCAAACAACCATGGATGTGGCTTTCTGGGGACTAATAAATAAATGTGTGGTAGTGTATCTTGATGGCGTAACAGTGTATTCGAAAAATAGATAAGAGCACATCCAACACCTAACTCATATTTTCGAAAGGTGTAGGAAATATGGTATATCCTTAAACCCATAGAAAACTATCTTTTGTGTTAAGGAAGGTAATTTTTTAGGTCACATTATATATCAAGCATGGATTCGCATAGACCGGTAAAGGATTAAGGCCATAGATCAACTTCCATTACCCCATAATAAGAAAGCTATGCAGTCCTTTTTCGGGCAAATCAATTTTGTGAGGAAGTTCACTCCCAACTTTGCGGAAATCATCAAACCCTTACAAAAGATGATTTGCAAGGATGCCAAATTTAAGTGGGATGATGAGCGAATAGATGCCTTCAACAATAACAAAGCTTCTATATCTCGGGCCCTAGTGTTGTGAAGACCCAATTTCAATAGAGACTTTTCCCTTTATACTTTCGCCTCCGACCACTCGTTAGCTATAATTTTAACTGAGAAGGATGAGGAAAACAATGAAGCCCCAGTTTTGTTTATGAGTACTAATTTTTAATGAGTTGATCTTAATTATCCTACTATATACAAATAGGCCTATGTGGTTTATAAGGTAGTAAATCATTTCAGGTCTTACATCCTCAAAAATCACACTAAAGTGATTGTGCCACACCCTGCAGTCTGATCCTTGTTTACGTAACAATAAATGGGGGAAATATTCTAGATGGCAATATTCTAGGAATTTGATCTAGATATAAAATCTGCCAAACTAGTAAAAGGACAAGGGTTATGCAAGCTTGTAGCCGAAGCTCGGGATCATGTAAATGAAGATTCTGGATGGGAGAATGAAATGGCACTATGGTGTGGTGAAGTATCATACATCTCCCCAGGGAAAGACTCTTGGTATAAGAATTCAACTTATCTTCTGCATCATGGAACTTGTCCCGAAAATATCAATCCTAGAGAAAGGAGAGCCCTCAGATTAAAATCTACACAATATCTCCTTATAAACTCAGTGCTCTTCTAGATCAATTATGATGGAGTAATATTAATATGTCTCGAACGTGAAGGCACAAACAAAGTGCTGAAGGAACTCCATGATGGCCCTGTCAAGGGACATATCGCAAGAAACACCATTGCTAATACGATTATGAGAGCCGACTATTATTGGCCCACGTTGTTCAAATATGCTCATACTTACGCTAGAAACTGTAAGACTTGTAAAATAAGCCTTGGAAAGGAGAAGAGAGAAACAATCCCACTCCAACCTCTGATTGTCTCTAGGCATTTTGAGAAGTGGGGGTTGGATATCATAGGATAAATTACACCCAAATCTTCAAAACTACATAAGTACATTCTTACTGTCATTGAATATTTCACGAAATGGGTAGAGGCCATTCCTCTGACTCATGTAAATGAGAAGGTAGTAATCCAATTCATAGAACAACAGTTGATCATGAGGTTTGGTGTCCCTTCTGTTCTGGTACTTGATAATGCAACTTACTTTTATTCCACCCTATTGACGAAGTTTGGTCTAGGAAAAGGAATCATAATTAAGTACTTTGCAAATTATTATCCCTAGGGAAACGGTGTGGCAGAATCAACTAATAAAAACCTGGTAAGAATATTAAAGAAGACGGTCGTGAATAAACAAAGAAATTGGCACAATCTACTCCATAATGCTCTATGGTCCAATAGGGTCACACCCAAATAAGCTATAGGAAATTCCCCATACTTTTTGGTCTACGGGCAAGAACCCATCCTCTCAAATGGGCTCGATCTTCCATCTCTTCAACTAGCCCAAGATTCCAATGAAGAACTTTCATAGACCATGCAACAAAGAATTAACACTTTGATCATGTTGGAAGAAGAGAGAGAAAAGACTAAGTCAAAGTTCCTAGCTCACGAACAGGTAGTGAAAAGATGGTTCGATAAGCATAAGGATAAAGAAAAGAACTTTGAAGTAGGAGACTTGGTCTTGAAATGGGTCAGAGAAAATGAACCAAAAGGGAAGCATTCTATGTTTCAGAATCTATGGCTTGGACCTTTCCAGGTGGTTGAGAAGATCGAGGTAGGCACTTGTCGGTTGTAGAATCTGAAAGGGGAACCTGATGCCTTCCCAGTAAATGGAAAAGCCCTAAAACAATACTTCCAATAAAATAAAATAAAAAAATGAAAATGAATTAAACAATAAATATGTGTGTTTTATGTCTTTGTTGAGTATCGTCATGATTGTGAAATACTTCTTTTGTTGTTTCTTTTATTTTTGGTTTTCTATGCTTTTGAAGGTATTTCTGGCAAAACCAACAAAACAATGGTTGGCCTTAAGATTATGCAATGTAGCAAACCCCGTTACTAACTCATCGCTCACTCACAAACACCAAAAGAACTGGAAAACTTGTGGTTACTTTGATGAATCCTATATCCAACCTTAGCAAATGAACAACTTCGGAGAAATGTCAGAAATGTCTACTTTGTGGTTCAGTAATACCTCAAGGGAAATAAGGAAATATGGAAAGGACTACATGAACCCAGAGAACAGAGCTAGCGAAGCATCCACCTTAACCCTCTCACATTGCAAAGAAACATACATCCTCCTCTCCCACTCACTCAGTGCATCATGCTGAAATAAAATTAATCTTATCAAAAGAGTGAACAACAAGAGAGGGTATGCAAATATCTTCATCGGGGCTATGAACACTCACTGGCAGTGGAGCAAGTTCTATGATGTCGGGGTCACTCCGTTAGGGCTATGGACGCTCACTAGTTGCAGAGCAACACTGAAGCATGTGAGTATAGGTAATTAAAGGCTTCATGCCGATGAATATTTTGCTAGAATTTTGTAAAGAGGAGGCATGAGTCAGGGTCAAAGGAAACAAAGGAGGAAAGGGGTTAAAACGCCACAGGCATGTTGAAATAATGTAACTGCAAAGAGTATTGTAATTATTATTGATGTATTATTCATTAGATCAATCCCCTTTTTTGGATTGATCATGTCGGGTATTGTGAATGACCAAATCCCTTTTTGCGGATTGGTCAAAGTCTAATTGTAATGGGCTAAATGAAAATTCAGCCCTAGAATATATTAAAGTGGTTATAGCCACCCAGAATGAGAAGTTGGCCCAACCAGTGAAAAGACATCCCAGTTCACATGTGCCAGATTGTATAAATAAGAGAGGCTAGCATCTCATTTGTTCACTCACTCACTTGATGATTAGAGCGCAAGTCTGGAGCTGCAGTTGGAGAAGAAGAGAGAGAGAGAGAGAGAGAGAGAGAGAGAGAGAGGTGCATTCTTAGGAGAGGAATTTCTGTATTTTTTTTAGTGATCTCTTGGCATTGTATTGTCTATCTATATTAAGGAAGTTCTTGTTGCGTTTTCTCCCCCATGAGGGTTTCCCAGGATAAATGATCTTTATCTTGTGATCATGTATTTCTCAGTGATCCTATTTATGCTATGGTTATCTAATGAAATAAAAGAAACTAAATAATAGCTTAAACCTTAACATGGTTTCAGAACTAAGCTGAAGAGAGCATCTTTCACAAGAATAATAAAAACGTCATTGTTGTCTTACATGCAAATTAGGGATTTTTATTGAAGAAGATTTTCAACCTCAAAACCATCTATAAAAGTGCACCCTAACCCAAGGAGTTCTTTGGCACCTTCAGTGTACCTTTTCAGTGGGTAGATCTCCTAGAAAGTGAAACCCTAGTTTTCACCGGTACCAGAAAACTAGAAGTACCAGAAGTACCAAAAGTACCAGAAAACCAGAAGTACCAGAAAACTAGAAGCACCAGTCCAGAAATCCCCTGGTCAGGTTTGAGGGGGTAAAAGTTGGATTTTCAGAAATTTGACTGCACTAGCTTACTCACCTCAGCTCATCGCATCTATCCCCTATATCAGAATTTCAAAATTTGAAGTTTGAAAATTTAGGGTTTCCTCATAAAACCCTAAGTTGCAGTTGCAGTTGCAGTCTCATTACCAGTTGCAGTATCATTTGTAGTTGCAGTACTTGTTGAAGTATCAATCGTAGTCACTGTTGCAACCACCCTTGAAGTTTTTTAAGAGTTGGTTATCATTGCCACTACTACTAGATGGTTCCACTACCTACAAATGCTATCAGAGGTATGTACTCACATATGTTTAAATTGTTAAGAATTAAAGGGAATTTGCAGGAGAAGGGATATCTTGCCATAGATCCAGAAGGATCTCAAGATCCAACACATTTAGAGGAATAATGCAACCCAGGTGTGATTATTTTGATATGCATCTATTTTTTATGACAATATTTTGATCGATATTTCATGTTGTAGCTATGACCATCATTCTAACCTTTGGTCAAAAATCTGAGTCAAGGTATTAGATGGATTAAAATTTGAGATCATAGAGTTTACCCTCTAACCCAACCTTTTGTCAAGATATCATATTGTCTTAGGAAAAAAGACAGGTTGAAGAAATCACACTCATTCTTGAGGACAAGGCTCCAGGTTCCAAGTTTGATTAATTAAGTTGATAAGATTCAAAGTTACACATGACAAGTTGATAACTACCCCTTTACAACTAAACACTATAGGTTCCTTC
>ML794846.1:138867-149239 GCA_009831015.1 Picea engelmannii | reverse complement strand
TTTATTAAGAATATCATGTTTAAATTAAATAATTTAAACATGATATAATTAACCTTTTAATTTAAAACTTTATTTAACCCTTAAGACAAAACAACATAAAACCCCAAATCACACAAGAAAGGGTAAGAGAGGATTAAGGAGGGCTTACAAGGTGGAAATACTCATTATTTCATTTTCATGGTGATCTTATTACTTTATCATCATTGCATATGGAACACATCCCTTATGTGTCCATGTCATCCTTCAAGGAGGGTCATAAACCAGGAAAATACTTGATCGAGGATCAAGTTACCCGAGAAATTTTTCTGAGGTTTTATCCACCAAGGTCCAATACCAAGGATCAACCCATGCCCTAGGCATGGGTACCCTGGACCATGTCCAGGGGACCTAGACTTATCTAGGGAATTTAACTGCTTGGTTCTAGACCAAGAACCCCAATCGTATATTGGGGGCTCTCTCAAAGGTCTTTACTGCTTGGTACTAGACCAAGAACCCCAGTCATCTACTGGGGGCCCTCTCAGGGGTCTTAACCACCAAGGTACAAGACCAAGGATCAACCCATGCCCCAGGCATGGGTACCCTGGACCATGTCCAGGGGCCCTAGACTTATCTAGGGGCTTTAACTGCTTGGTCCTAGACCAAGAACCCCAATCATATACTGGGGGCCCTCTCAGGGGTCTTTTTCCATGGAACTGACTATTTGGTTCCAGACCAAGAAACCCCAAGGGTGCACTTGAGGGCCCTAGATCTCAGCTAAGGTATTTTCCATCCTCCTGGAGAATGGCTCTTGTAGCTGCTATAAATTTAACACTCCCTCTCAGCAAGAGAGGCATTCTCAGCTACACCAAGCTTGTCATGAAAGTATACAAAATTTGTCAGGGACAGTGGCTTGGTGAAAATATATGTTGTCTGTTCTGCTATCAGAACATACTGAATGCTGAGAACATTCTTCTGAACCATGTACCAGACATAATAATATCTCATCTCAATGTGTTTCGATCTGTTGTGAAAAACTGAATTCTCAATGAGCTTTACACAACTCTGATTGTCACAGTGAATGATTGTGGGTTCAAGCTCTTAACTGAATAAGTTAGAGAGTAGCTTCCCAAGCCACACTACTTTTCTACTTGCAGCAATGTCTTCTAACTCTTCAGTGCTTTGGGCTATGGAGCCATGTTTCCTATAGGATAAGGAAATCATTTCTGAACCCACAATGAAGCAAAATCCGAAAGTTCTCTTATGATTCACTGTATTGCCCATCCAGACTGAATTTGTAAAAACACGGATCATTACACCTCCATTGAAAACATATCTCAGAATATGCTTCATGGTAACTCTAAGTAAATGCGTCGGTTCACACATGAACTGGCTGAGAGCATCTACCGCATAACAAATGTCTAGTCTCGTATGTACGAGATAAATCAATGATCTATCAATATAAGGTGGGATCTTTTGGATCTGAACCTGTGGCCTGATCTCGTAGTTTCTTTAGATTAGAGATCATTTGTGTGCTCATGGACTTGCAGTCCATCATGCCAAATCTGTGAACCACATCAACTGCATATTTACCCTGTGAGAGAAATATATCTCCTGATTTCTGCCAAAAAATTCAAGATCAGAAAGTAATGTAAAATATTCAAGTCTTACATTCCCACTTCTATTGAAGAGCTCCCTCTTAGTCTGAGCTATATATATAAATTTCCTTTACTATAAGGAAAAAATGAAGTTTTTGGACAATCTTTTGTCAATGCTTTCATACCAATCTCTCGGAGCTTGTTATAGTCTATGGGAATCTTTCCCATAAATAGCCTCTTTCTCAACTTCACTATTAAGAAGTATCCAAAAACAAAATTGTGACAAACAATCCTGATAGAAGTCAGAGTCTAGTCATAAATAATCCTTTCTTTCACGAGTCACAACTTTAACCTCAATACAACCATCTGTTGTAGGATTTATCTCATAAGGCCAATTGAGGTCACCACTAATTTCTTGCAAGGTCTTTGAAACACTGACCATACATCATTTTTCTATCACAGTATTTTCCCACATTTCATAAGTGGAAGATTCTGAATCAATCAAAAGATTCAATTTATTTATGCTTTCTTTGAAAAAAGTCCTTGGATGCTTGAAAGCTTTTCTGCTTCCTTTAGTGTTTCTTGACACTAGGCTGGTTTCCCTTTAAAGAAACTAATAGTGTCCCTAGATTCTAATAAGCTGTCAGTTTTTTTGTAGGTCAAGAACTAATTCATATACAGTGACTGCTCCCTCTGAGTCTCATAACAAGTCTTCCTTTCTGTCATATGCAAAATTGCTCCCTCTGAACCTATACAAACTTTTGACTTTGATCTAGTGTTCATATTGTTTCAAGATGTTCTTGGTGTCAGTACCAAGTTCAATATGTAAACTTGAGTCAAACTTCATAGCTCCTATGCCAATGGCTCAAATTTAATGAAAAGGGATAGGGTTCTCAAAACAAAGATACCCCAACTGTCAAGGTAAAAGGTTGGACTCCTTAACCAGTAGTCCAAAGTTACATGTCGTTTTTCATAACAAAACAAACAAATAGTTGGGTTTCCAACCAAGGAGAAAGACTTAGCTTACATCCAAAATAAGTACATCTTTCTTTGGTCATAAAATTACACATGAGATTTTGACAGTATTCCATTGAGACATGGATACAGGAAGGTAAACATATCTCACTTGTGTTATTTGTAGTCACAAAGAATGTCCATGACACCTGTTTAGTCTTTAAGACATACTTGAACTTTACTTTCATAAACATTTGTTAGTTCAAGTAATTTCAATATTCTTAAGTGGTTATCCTATGGATAAAGAAAAACTCAGCCATATGCAAAACAATACGTCTTAAACAGACTGTAATGACAAAATATGTTCTTACAACAGTTTACCCACACATGTTCTTCTTCAAAGCCAAGTACCAATGTTGTTTCCAAGTTTCCACCACTCATGTATTGTGGTTAACTTTAAGGCTTGAGTACTCTTTGTACTACAAAAATATATTAAGTGCATAAGGTGTTGTCATTTAGTAAGGTTACACAGTTTAAAGATACTTTACCAGTAGTTTTGTTAAATCCATTGTATTTTGCCAAAAGATTATCGAAATGAAAGATGAGCACTTACCAAGCATTAGTAGAAAAAAAACTTTAAACCTATCATCTTAATATGATGATTGCATTCCAAGCATCTATATCATACATTTGATTAACATGACCTAACTCAGTAGTGAGAGAGAGGGAATGAGTTTATCAACAAATTTCAGTTAAACCAAAAAAAAAACTTGGAAATCAATAGATGATCAAGGGTAAACTAGAGGATTTACTAAGATTCCCTTCCAAAGATAAGGGACCCTAGCCTCTAGATTTTCCTAACAAGGAAAACTCTCCCAACTTGCATTGGTCACCCCACCAAAGATCCAAATAAGTATTCTTTAGCACCCAAACTTGCATCTCACAAGTGTACAAGACTATAAACAAGAGTCTTCATGTCAATTAGTCAAAATAAAGAAGTACAAAATATCTTCTTGTCATAGGGTAGTTCCAACAGAGAGAAACATAGTGAGGTGAACGGGCTTTGTAAAAACAAAGGTCAAACTAGAGAACTCATATCATAGAGCTTTCCGCAGTCATTCAGATCTTATTTTCCGAATAGAAACAGAGTCAATAACCTCCAAAACTTCTCAAGTATGTTAGTGACACAGAGATTTAAATAACTAGAAACAGTTCCCAAGGAGTACCTTCTGTTGATAAAGATATATGCTAGGAGAGGTCTATAAACCAATTCCGATGCTTGCAACATAGCATGAAAAAAACAGTGAGGTATCATTCTTGGACCTTGACTAACAATGCATAATGAAGAGATTGAAATTTCTTATGTTCAATCTGTTCTAGTCATTTTCTAACAGTTAGAAATGGAAATAATTCAATTTCCTTTCCAAAGCATAAATGACCAGTAAACAGTTTCCTTTTCAGAAGAGGTAATAGGACTGTTGAAGGTATTTTCTTACCTTGTAGCTTAACCAAAATTGAAAACATGTTTCCTTCTCAAATCTACACAGGAATCCATTCCTTACTTTTGATCTGCAAAACAAACTTTAAGAGAGGATCTTTGCAGGCTCAAGTCTGCAAGTCTTGAACTCTTTACACCCTAAGCTTTGATACCGTGTTAGAATTAGGACAGCAAAGTAGAACAAAAGTGTCTTTTTATTTTTTCAGTTAGGATAACAACTAGATCTGATAATCAGAAAACAAGTCTACATTACTTGAATAGAGAAAACACACATGTGTACTCAGATCTGAAGGGTCTAATAGATTTGATCTACAATGATAGAATAAAACTTAAACAGATCTATAGATCTAAGCTCAAAATGAAAACACAATCTGATCATGAGTAGTGAATCACAACTTTAGAAACAAGAGGTAAACTCAATATACAATTCAGATCTAAAAGGTGTCAATGTTGATACACAAATCTATATAGATCAAACAGTACTGAAGTCAAAACAAAGTTTAGATCTGAAAGTGATTAGTAGATAGCTTGCCTTGTTCTGAAACCTTACCTCTGAAGAAGCCACAACAACCAGAAGGGATGCATAACCAATTGTAATTATGCTCAGCTAAAGTCCAGCTCATAGATCCACCATATAGGTTGGATCTCTTACCAAGAGATGAAGGAAATTTCTTTCCACCAAGGGAATAGCTCCACAAACACTTCCACAGTCAAACCCTCACACAAACAGTAGGTAAGACACTCAAAACCTCACACAGAATTTATGTGGGCAAAAACCTTTACACAGGAAATCCAATAACCAAAGAGAAAGGTCACAGTTTGAACACAAGAGAAAACACCCCACAACAAAAATGGAGGGCGACACCCATAGTCATATCCCAACAGTCATTTGGACAGGGGCTGTACCATAGTCACCCTAAACAACATCAATCAGGAGAGGCCACACCTTACACAACAACATACAAGGAGGGGCTGCACCACAGTCAGCTCACACAACAGTCACAAGGAGGGGCCACACCACAATCATCCCTCACATATCAGTCGCAAGGAGGGGCCACACCACAGTCAGCCCTCACAACAGTTACAAGAAGAGGCTGCACCACTGTTAGCCCACACAGTAGTATATAGAAGAGGGCCGCACCACATACAATCCTCAAAGGGAGACGCAACCACACCAACAATCATCCAACAACACATAACAAAGCCGCAACAAGGAGAGGATCCACTCACATTAGAGGCACAAGATCACAAGATCACAAGTGTATATTTAAAGGGGTTATGGGGGGTTTTAATTTATATATTAGGCTAGGGTAATAAAATTAAATTAAAATAATTTTTATTAAGAATATCATGTTTAAATTAAATAATTTAAACATGATATAATTAACCATTTAATTTAAAACTTTATTTAACCCTTAAGAAAAAACAACATAAAACCCAAAATCACACAAGAAAGGGTAAGAGAAGTTTAAGGAGGGTTTACAAGGTGGCAATACTCGTTCATTCATTTTCATGGTGATCTTATTACTTTATCATCATTGCATATGGAACACATCCCTTATGTTTTCATGTCCTCCTTCAAGGAGGGTCATACACCAACAAAATACTTGATCGAGGATCAAGTTGCCCTAGAACTTTTTCTGAGGTCTTATCCACCAAGGTTCAAGACCAAGGATCAACCCATGCCCCATACATGGGTACCCTAGACCATGTCCAGGGGGCCTAGACTTATCTAGGGGCTTTAACTACTTGGTTCTAGACCAAGAACCCCAGTCGTATATTGGGGGCCCTCTCAGGGGTCTTTACTACTTAGTACGAGACCAAGAACCCTAGTCATCTACTGGGGGCCCTCTCAGGGGTCTTAACCACCAAGGTACAAGACCAACAATCAACCCATGCCCCAGGCATGGGTACCCTGGACCATGTCCAGGGGCCCTAGTCTTATCTAGGGGCTTTAACTACTTGGTTCTAGACCAAGAACCCCAGTCATATATTGGGGTCCCTCTCAAGGGTATTTTTCCATGGAACTGACTATTTGGTTTCAGACCAAGAAACCCCAAGGGTGCACTTGGGGGCCCTAGATCTCAGCTAGGGTCTTTTCCATCCTCCTGGAGAATGTCTCGTGTAGCTACTATAAATTTAACAAGTCTAATATGTCAGATTCATATATTGGAGTAGAAAAATGGAAGCAAAGATTTCATAAAGTATCTACTAGGAGGTGCACCATATTTACACGTGCAGTAAGATGGGTTGGGACAAAAGTAAGAGAGTTTCCCACATTTACTAAAGAGAACAATTTAGAAAAAAAATTGACATAATTTTAATCAGAGGTTTTGGATAGTCATAGATTATTAGTGTTGGATATAGAACTAATGGACACGCTAGGGGAATGGATGCATTACTTTATTCATACATTAGAAGGAATACCAATTAGTTGGTACAAAGAGTAGGAATTGTGAAGAGAAACTGTGAGTTAGGGTACAGTGAAACAAAACTTTATTAATACCTTTTCATTTGAAAGTGAGAATCCATGGGTGGATCCAGCATTACAAAGAATGAAAAGGAATATATTTGAAGAATATGGGATAGATACAGTGAAAATACATCAATATTGTAGAAACGAAACACTTGAACAATTAGCTTACTGCTATCAAGTTGCAGAGGATGAAGAAGTAGAAGAAAACCCATGTGGCATACATATAATAGAATGTGAAGGAGAAAGAGGGTTAGAAGGACCTTAGTTACAATCAGAATAATTTATTGCACCAATGAGGATTAAGAAGGTCAATATTGGGACTGAAGAGAAACCCATTATAGTCAGCATTGGAGACTACTGGGATAGTGAGAGAATGGAAAATATAACTGAATTACTCTGCGAATATAATGACTTATTCCAATCCACATTTTCAGATATGAAAGGGGTAGCAAGAGAACTTGTAGAAATGAAGATACCCCTCAGACTAGATGCAATTCCAATTAGACATATACCATACAGATTAAACCCCATCTATAAGCACACGGTTACTATAGAACTTGATCGAATGTTAGAATCAAGAATCATAGAACCTGTGGAAGAATCAGAGTGGATTAGTCTAATGGTGGTCTAGGAAAATAAGTCTGGATGGATTAGGATATGTGTGGATTTGAAAAAGTTAAATGATGCATGCCTGCATGATCATTTTCTTACTCCATTTACATATAAAGTTTTAGAGAATGTGGGAGGACAGTAAGTCTACTCCTTTAGAGATGGTTTTTGAGGTTACCATCATATCATAATTGCTCCAGAGGACAGGTAAAAAATCACATTTGCAACAGAGTGGGGGTCATCTCAGTAAATAATAATTCCATTTGGTTTAAAGAATGCATCAACAATATTTTCCAGAGTATTAGTAGTTGCATTCAAGGATTTTATACATAAAATTTTAAAAGTTTATCTATATGATTGGACAATATTCATTCTATTGAAGGACCCTGTAGAAACTATGAGGTTAATGTTAGAGATATGTAGGAAATGTCATATTTCCCTTAACATTAAGAAATGTATATTCAGTACATCGTTTGGCATCCTACTTGGACACATTGTATGCAAACAGGGCTTGATAGCAGACCCTGCAAAGATTGTTGTTATTGTCAATTTACCACCACCAAAATCAGTGCGCTAGTTGAGAGCAACATTCGGCCACACAGGGTACTACATAAAATTTATAAAGGGATATGCAAAGATTACTGCGCCCATGGAGAATTTATTAAAAAAAGACATTAGGTTTCAATGGAATGATGAATGCCAAGAGAGCCTGGACATATTGAAGGAGAAGATGGTGATAAAACCAATTTTGAGTTTTCCATATTGGACAAAACAATTTCATGTGCATGTGGACGCTTCATCCATTGCACTTTGAGCAGTAATGGCACAACCAGGTGAAGGGGACATTGATCACCCAATATATTTTTCTAGTATAAATTTATCTAAGTTTGAGAAGAACTATAATACTATAGAAAGGGAAGGTATGGCTATGGTATATGCCTGAAAGAAGTTTAAACATTATTTATTGGGTAAATATTTTAAGATGTTTACACATCATTCTGCTTTGAAGTACCTAGTTAACAAGCTAGTGTTGAGGGGAAGGATCTGTAGATGGTTTTTATTGTTTCAGGAATATGATTTTGAAATCATAGTAAAACGGGAGAAGCTGAATGCAAAACCAGATCATTTATCAAGAATTACTAATGGAGAGGATCTAAGAAACTTGGAGGAGAATTTTCCTGATGCTAAAATATTTTCTGTTCAGATTGTTGATGATTATTTTGCTGACATTGTTGTATTTTTTAGCACAAGAATGGCACCCAAGGAATTTACTGTCACGCAGAAAAATAGTTGGTAGTGCGTGTTGCAGACTATCAACTGATTGCAAGTCATTTAAACAAGTTAGGTGCAGATGGAATTCTGAGAATACGTGTGATGGATAATGAACGCTTCATGGTGCTAGAAGAAGCACACGAAGGGATAGATGGTGGGAACTATGCAGGAAACCCTACAACATAGAAGGTGTTGCGTGTAAGATTATTGTGGCCTATAATACATAAGGATGCAAAGGAATATTGTCAAACTTGTGATGTCTGTCAAAGGGTTGGGAAACCATCCAGAAGGGATGAAATTCCACTTATGCATACATCATAACTACGAAAAAATACTTAACTAGGTGGATAGAAGCAACCCCAGTGAAGGATTGCAGTGCAGAAACTACATCACGGTTTCTCTTTTAGAAAGTAGTGACAAGATTTGGATGTCCTAGAATTTTGTTGAGTGGTCAGGGAACACATCATCAACAGTATAATCAGATATATGACATAATAATTTGAGATACATCATCAGAAGAGAACACCTTACCATCCCCCTTAAAATGGTACAATAGAAGCTCTTAACAAGATTCTAGAGAATGCATTGACAAAGATTTGCAATATGAATAAGGATGATTGGGATTTGAATGTATCAACAATATTATGGGCTTACAAGACTACATCCAAGAATCATACATGAAAGAAACCATTCAAACTAGTGTATGGGCAGAAAACAGTTGTTGAAATAATGTAACTGTGAAGAGCATTCTTATTATTATTGTTATTTTATTATTAGGATTAATCCCCATTGTGGATTAATCGTGTCGGTAATTGTATTAGGACCAAATCCCCTTTTGTGGATTGGTCATCGGACAACTGTAATAGGCAGAATAAGAAGTCGGCCCCAACAGTTATTATTGAAGACCCAAAATTAATTAAAGGTGGGTTTACCCACCCAAAGTGAGAGGTCGGCCCTGCCAGTAAAACCCTTTCACACGTGCCATTCTTGTATATATAGGAGGCTAGCGCCTCACTTTAACACACAACTCACTTGCTCATTCTCTTATGAGGCAAGCTGCAATTACCAGTTGGAGAGAGGAGAAGAAGAGTGGCACATATTTTAGGGAGGACTATCTGTATTGGTTTGCGTTATCTCTTGAACATTGTATTGGCAATTTATGATAAGGAAGTTTTACTGGGTTTTCTTCCCCTAGAGGGTTTCCCAGGATAAATGTTGTGTCTCTTGTGAATGTTTATTTCTCAGTGATATTGTTCCTATGATGCTATTATATATTGAAATGAAAATAACTATAATAATGGCATAAACATTAACATGGTTTTAGAGCCAACCTGAAGGAAGCATATTTCGCAAGAGAAAAACGTGACTGTTGCAGTACCTGAAAATTACGGTTTTTCAAAAGTGAATCTTTTCAGCTCTAAAACCACCTAGAAAGTTGTGCCCTCTCCCAAGGATCATTTTGTCACTTAGAGTGCACATTTTCAGTGGATATATCTCCTAGAAAGTGAAACCCTAGTTTCACAAAGTACCAGAAAACTAGAGTACCAAAAGTACCAGAAAACCAAAAGCACCAGAAAACTAGAAGCACCAGTCTAGAAATCTGCAGATCAAGTTTGAGGGGGTAAAAGTTGGATTTTCAAAATTTCGATTGCACCAGCTAACTTGCCTCAGCTCAGTGCATCTATCCCATGGATCAGAATTTTAAAATTCGAAGTTTGAAAAATTAGGGTTTCCTCATAAAGCCATAAGTTGCAGTTGCAATTGCAGTCTTAGAACCAGTTGTAGTTGCAGTACCAGTTGCAGTTTCAGAACTAGTTGCAGTTGTAGCATCCATTGCAGTTACAGTCGTAAGACCAGTTGCAATCACCCTTGAAGTTTTCTTAAGAGTTGGTAATGATTACCGTTGCTACCAGATGGAGCCACTACCTGCAAATGTCATCAGAGGTATGTACTCACATATGTTTAATGGTTAAACCCTAAAGAGTATTT
>ML794846.1:121835-132502 GCA_009831015.1 Picea engelmannii | reverse complement strand
ACTATTCAAATCATGAGAATTATTGGTCAGTTGAGACTAATACTCATGAATATGGGTCATAGATTAATGACTTACACTACGCAGTTAATCCCAAAAATAATATCTAATATCTTGCACTGCGGAAGCCCCTATATACTTAAATACCCTTCTTGTTAAGGGGGAGTGTTGAAATAATGTAAATGTGAAGAGCATTCTTATTATTATTGTTATTTTATTATTAGGTTTAATCCCCATTGTGGATTAATCATTTTAGTAATTGTATTAGGACCAAATCCCCTTTTGCAGATTGGTCATCGGACAATTGTAATAGGCAGAATAAGAAGTCATCCCTAACAGTTATTATTGAAGACCCAGAATTAATTAAAGGTGGGTTTACCCACCCAGAGTGAGAAGTCATCCCTGCCAGTAAAACCCTTTCACACATGCCAGTCTTGTATATATAGGAGGCTAGCACCTCACTTTAACACACAACTCACTTGCTCATTCTCTTATGAGGCAAGCTGCAATTGCCAGTTGGAGAGAGGAGAAGAAGAGTGGCGCATCTTTTGGGGAGGACTATCTGTATTGGTTTGAGTTATCTCTTGAACATTGTATTGGCAATTTTTGATAAGGAAGTTTTGTTGGGTTTTCTTCCCCTAGAGGGTTTCCTAGGACAAATGTTGTGTCTCTTGTGAATGTGTATTTCTCAGTGATATTGTTCTTATGATGCTCTTATCTATTGAAATGCAGAGAACTATAATAATGGCATAAACATTAACAACAGTGGTCCCATTGGATTATTTAATACCTAGTTTGTGCATTGTAGCAATCACCAACATTACAGAAGAAGGTGTTTCGCAGGAAAGATTGGATCAGTTGATGAAGCTTGAAGAAGACAAGGTTTTAACAGGATTTCACCCAAAAGTAGAGAAAGAAAAGGAAAAATATTGGCATGACAGACACATAAAGAAGAAAATATTTAAGGAAGGATATCTAGTTCTCCTCTATGACAAAAAATATCTACAACACCCTGAGAATTTTAAGATGCACTGGTTAGGGCCTTATTAGGTAGAGGCCATTACAAATGGAGGTGTTGTTGTTGGTTGTGGATCCTGATTATCTTCCTGATTCAGAGGTCCTTGCTTTCAGTCATGTATATAGCCCATGAAGACTTTACACCCTCAAATTATGTACACTCTTCCACGCGGGGGAGTGCAGAGAGGGGTTACCCCTTGTAAAATTATATTGTAATTTCATTGTAAATTTGGACTGTTCATTATAAGGTCGCAGATCTAACGGTAGAAGTTATGTTAGTGTTTTTTTCCCTAGAAGGAAACCCTCTCTTATGAGGGAAATGTATTGTGGCTATGTATCATAGCGAATATTGTATTGTGAGATAGGAAACTATGAGAAAAAGAAGAGGAAGTTATATCAGGTTTGTTATAGGTTGTATCCCTTCATTTGCTAGATAATTTTAAAGGAAGGACCTAGAAATTTCTCTAGTGGACATAGCCCACACTAAGTGAACCATGTAAATATGTGTCTCTATTGTATTGTGTATCTTCTATGTTTTTTTTCTGCATTTGTTTTATTTTATTTCTCCATGGTCCCATTTTTGTAACAACTGGTATTAGAGTGAAAGGTAAATCGTAGGAAAGGAGGGTTCCTAGTTTGAGTCAGACCAATGGCAGAAGATGGAAAGTTTAGGGTCGAGAAATTTAATGGCCAAAACTACTGGTTATGAAAGATGCATATGGAAGATTATTTATATTAGAAGGTTCTATTCATACCATTAGGCATAGTAGCAAAGAATTCGATGGCCATGAAGGATGAAGAATGGGATATTATTGACAGAAAGGCTCTAGGAACGATATGGCTGAGCCTAGCAACGTCGGTGGATTTCAATATTTTGAAAGAAAAGAAAATGAAGGCTTTGATGGATGCATTGGATAAATTGTATGAAAAACCCTCGGCATCTAATAAGGTATTTCTAATGAAGAGATTATTTAATATGAAGATGTCAAAAGGTGGGTATGTTGCAAATCATTTAAATGATTTTAATATGGTTACTAATCAACTAAGTTCTGTAAAAGTGGACTTTGATGATGAGGTCAGGGCTCTTCTAATCTTGTGCTCATTTCCAGAAAGTTGTAACGGATTGGTCATGTTTGTAAGTAACTCTATCTCTGGTTCAAATACTTTAAAATTTGTTGATTTTGTTGGTGTTATCCTTAGTGAGGAAATGTGATGGAAAAGCATAGGTGGGAAATTAGGTAATGCGTTGAACATGGAGAAAATGGGAAGAAAAAAGGATAGAGGAAAGAGCCTAGGGAACCGCAGGAATTCTAGGAAGGGAAGATCCAAATCTAGACTTGGAAAGATATAGTGTTGGAGTTGTGGGAAGAAAGGACATCTAAAGAAAGACTGCAGATGATTTGAAAATAGTGGGTTGACTTGTTATTCTATGCAAACACCCTCTACTTCATTAAAATAAAACTTTACAGGACCTTGCTCCATGTGTTAAAATATGCAAGATAAATTATGTGTTAAGTTCATGCTTCTTTTAAATGGTTATGTGTGAGTTCTTTGCAAGATTAAATATGTTGTTTTCATAAATACAGTAGAAAAAATAACTTGTAGCAAATAATAACTAGCAAACACTCACAACAATAACAATATGATAAAGGAATTCACCCCTCTCTGGGATTAATTTGTCAAAAATTCGTTTACAAGTTGCTTCTCAACTCCAATGGAAATTATCACTGTACCATTGGGTTTAGAATATGTAAAAACCACAAAAATGACTAATAGAACTCTGAAAACGGATCATGGCTCATCTGAGCATGACCTCTTCTACATGTGGCCTTAAGCTTCCCTGAGCTTCTCTTTGGAAAAAACACCTGTAAAAGTCCTCAAATAAATATGAAATCTATCCCAAAGTGTTTAGATCATAACAATTAGCCAAAAATGATTATTCAATCACAGAAAACAAACATAGACTCATCTATGCATGATCTCAAACAATGAGGGCTTCAAGCTCCCTGGAGCTCTCTGAAACTTAAATGGTTAAAAACTTGCAAAATAAGTCTTCAAATGGCTTTGAAAATAGTGCCAATGGATTCAGAACGTCCAAAAACACCTAGTTGGGCTTTTTCGGCACCTCATTTGGCCAAAAAATGAAGAACATAGGTCTTCTGCCATTTTCTCCCTTCAAGCTTGTTGTCTCTAGTTTGCCAAAATGCACCTCTAGGTGTTCAACCAAGAACACGCTCAAAATTTGTGCTAAAACCTAGCACACGCGCATAAACACAAAACCATTCAAACTGTAGGATGGTTAGGGCATGCCCAACACCTAACCTCCAAGGTCGTGGTCATGTGGGTAAGCACCCGAAACCATGGGTTAACTATTTAAAAAAAAAACAAATTTCCCCCCGCACGCAAAAGCAAGGTCATATGGCGACCAGGGGCTAACCATTTTAAATGTACCAAACCCATGCAAATGAACCATCGGTCATATGCTATTGTGTATGTTATCGGGGCTAGCTTCGTTTATAATATGTGCACCAAAACTCCGTATATACAATAGTCATATGTTACACATTACAACCGTGGGCTGGGGCTAAGCCCCAGCCCGACCCCATGCCAACCATACACATGTACAAACTAAAATATTACTAAACTCGTTTATATAACAAATAACAATGTGTGGTGTGTTGGTAAGGTGGACTTTGTTAAAGCTTGGATGAGAGAGGAGATCCGGGGTTCGATCCCCATGGACTCCATTATATTTTAAACAACCAACCAATTACAATGGTGCCACGTGGTAGCCCATGACTTGGACATGTGGCACCACACCATTTGTCCAATAAATTCCACGTGTCGCAATGACATTCGCCCTCAACTACTGTTAATATTATGGTAGTTGTGGGAGGTATTTACCCCCACATGTGAACCTGACGAGAATAGAAGACTCTGGGAAGCAAGAGAAACCCTAATGAGTTGGATAATAACCCTAGAAGCCTTGTCGGCTCAAGAAGATAATTTATATTAGGCTATTAGCCTCCAAGAGAAGAAGTTGGCTAGAATTAATAATAATATATTGAACAGTCACACACCCAGAAGGAGAAGTCAGCCCTAGCAAACTGGCATGATTACTATAAATACAGGGCACCAGTTCTCATTTGTAGCATCTTAGAATTTCAGTTTCCCAGTTGGTGCGCACTGCAGTTGCAGTCTTGTGCGCAGGTTTGGAGGAGGGTTGCAGGTGCACCTGCAGCAGCAGCTAGTTTCAGTATTGGCTTGGATATCTCTTGGCTAGCGTTTGGAACATCTGATCAGTCTTTTTTGATGCGCTATCCCTGGGGATTGATGTGCTACTCTTTGTTTGGCTATCTAGCCTAGGGTTTGCTTCCGGAGTAATTCTCAATCAAGGTTAAGGTGCTCGGAGGGAGGCTTCGGCCTATGGTTGGGTGACGAGGGTATCGTCAATGGTAAAATGAGCACACCATCTTATATATTCTAACAGGTTATCGGCCCATGACCCTTCAGTCAGCCTAAAAAGCTGGAAGGAAACATAGCTTCTAGACATTGAGCTCGTTGAGGAACTGTCGCTAGGGTTACTAGCAGGAGCAGTTTCCAGAAGCACTGCAGCTAGGGTTACTAGTAGAAGCAGTTGCAGAAACCCTAAACCTCTTTTCGAGGCACCTTAAGTGACGAGATTGACCTAATATCTAGATAGATCAGTGCACCCTAGCCCAGCACATCTCCTGGTACACTCAAAAGGCCAAGACGTGAAGTTTGGATTTCTAGTCAAATCTAGGGTTTGACCAAGTCAAGCAAGTCATGATGAACTCTATGAAGTCTGAGAACAAGCTAGAGGGAGCCTCTTACTTTAGAGCATGGAATACAAGGATTGACCTCATCCTCTCTAAGAATAAAGTGTTGGATATTGTGAAAGGAAAGATCATGAAGCCAGAGTTTAAAGAAAGAGAAGAGAAGGAACGTTAGAACGTTGCAACTATGGATAAGTTCAAAGACATTGACATCAATGCCATGAGTATCATAGTGGATTCCATAAAAGACCACTTGATACCCTACATCTCCCATCTTGACTCATCGAAGAAGATGTACGATGCCCTAACGAATCTCTTCTCAGTTAGAAACATTGGACAAGTTATGAGTATGAAGAATGAGCTCCGTGACATGAAGATGAATGACAATGACAACATAACATCATACTTTGTAAGGATATCCCAGTTAAGAGATCAACTACAAGCTATTGAAGAGATCACTTCAGAAAAGGAATTGGTGAACATAGTACTCAATGGTCTTCCCAAGACATGGAATGCATTTGCCGCAAGCATGAACACAAGGAAGGAGTACCCCACATTTGAAGAACTTTGGATTTGTTGTGCTCAAGAAGAATCAAGGATCAATGCAAAAGAGAAACCTCAAAATAAGTACGATGATCAAGCCTTCATAGCAAGATTCAAGAACTTTAGAGACAAAAGAAAGTTTGATTCAAGGAGGAAGCCAAATCAAGAGAAAGACATTTCAGAAATACAATGCTTCAACTGTCAGAAGTACAATCACTACAAAAATCAGTGTCTCGAGCTAAAGAAAAGGAAGGAGAAACACGAAGCATCGATTGCTGAAGAAAAGGAACCGACAAAGAAGACTAAGCAGGATGAAAGAGACTTCTTCTACTAAAAGGTAACAACACTCTTCTTATTTTCTTGTACATATCTTGCTTGCATCGTCTCTATTCATATCTTGTATATCTATCTCTTGGAAGATAATGTGTTCCAAGAAGAACTATACCTATGAAAGAACAACAAGACAAGGATGAATATCATTAGATAATACATATGAAAGGATGAAATACAAATCATTTGGAAGACATTACAAGATAAGATCGAAATCAGAATCAATCTTGAAGAGACTTGGAAAAAGCAAAGACAGAAAGAAGTCAACAATCGAAAGGAAATTGGAAAAAGACTCATGACATTCTATAGAAGACAACAAGATGGAAGCATGGATTCTGTTAGACAGGAAAGTCGATTATATATATTGCAGAAGACAATAAGGATGCAGATGGAAGCATGGACTCTATTATATATTGTAGAAGACAATAAGGACAGGAGACGAAAGCATGGACTCAGTCAGACGAAGGGAGCAAATTATATGCACTTATACATGAAGCAAGGATCAGGAGGGAGCTAATCCCATGATCCATTGAAGATGATGAAATATTTATATATATCCATGGTAGCAGTCATGAAAGACAGTACATGTTCAACTCAACCGCAGAAGAAGACTTCCTCAGAAGCCTCAAAGTATTCCTGGTTGGCCATCCAGATCCATGACCCTATGATGAAGGAAAGAACTGGAATCTCTAGGGCATGGAATCTATAAGAAACTCCATGGACCCAAAAGTAAAAGAAAAACATGAAGAGGAACATAAGGATTCCAAGAAAGAAAGAAGAACCAGAACAACCAGTCATTGTATCAAGAATCACAAGATTACCAGCCTGATATGAACTCACTAAAAGCAATCAAGCAGAAGAACTGAAAGTCGTGATGAAGAACGATGTATGGAAGACTTATGAATAAAAGCATTGCAAGATCCAGAACCAGAGGTTCTCCTAGATGGAGGGAGAAGACTATGATAATTGATTGTTCCAGTACACCTAACTTATCTCTATATAAGTCATTATATTATCCGCAACATCCATAAGTCGGAATTCTACATCATACAAATGCAAAGAATGTTCTCTAGAGAAATTGAATAAAGAGTGTATGAAGAGAAATCTCAAGACTTTGAGACATACCAAAAAGAGACTCTTGTATGCAGATAAGAAGAAGACAACTTGGTGGAGAACCTCTGGTGCACAACAAAATCGTGGTGAAGATTTCCTATAACATCAAGATGACTACTCAAAAGATCAGATCTCATGATGACAGAAGAAGTATCACATGAATATGTTCCAGTTCTCCAACTATGATATACACTACTATTCAGATTTACATGAAGCCTTCACAGTGTTCCAGACTAAAGTACAAGCATTACACTATCCATGATGAAGTCCAAAAAGAAGAAAATGATTTCTGAAATACATGTCTCCACAGATGAGTAGATAACCATACATTTTGGTAAAGCCTATATTCAAGATGAAAGAATGTGCATACTCAAGCTAGAGCTCATGGAAATGACTCTCTTAGCTGGAAGGGAAGACTCTCCAAACTAGAAGAAGGTACACAAACATTTATTTTTGTGATTGAAATAACTCTCCATTTAGGAGGGAGCATTGAAAATATCATTTATCTTTGTAATTGAAAAATAGTCCAGATTGGACAGATGATTTCCTGTTCGGAAAGTGGATTGATATTTTTGACGGACAGTGACTTCCCATTGTAGTTAACATGGGAGGTAGACTGATTGCTGATGTATCATAGACAACAACTTCCCATTGTGGGGAGTGGTCTAGGACAATCATTCTTCTTGGAAGTCACTCTGAGTAGTGGTCAAGTAGAATGGTCCGCCTCGTCGGGCAGTCATTCTTTCAAAGTTCATAGTTGTGAGCAGTTTCGAAGAATCGTCCATTTTGGAGGTTGATGTAGGACATAAATTCCTCGAGGGTTATACATTCTCTCAAGGTTACACTTTGTTTAGTGTCGGAGGAATATCCCATGGTGGGGAATGGTCCGGACAATTATTCCTCAAGGGCAGACTCATTCTCTCTCGGTTACACTTTGTTTAGTGTCAGAGAAATGGCCCAGGGTGGGGAATAGTCTAGGCTCAACAATTAGGGACAATTATTCCTTGAGGGAAGACTCATTCTCTCCATGTTACACTTTGTTTAATGTCAGAAGAATGGCCCAGAGTGGGGAATAGTCTAGGACAATCATTTCGTAGGGCAGACTCATTCTCTCTAGGTTACACTTTGTTAAGTGTCAGAGGAATGGCCTAGGGTAAGGAATGGTCTAAACATTTCTCGAGGGCAGACTCATTCTCTCCAAGTTACACTTTGTTTAATGTCGAAAGAATGGCCCAGGGTGGGGAGTAGTCCAGGCTCAGCAATCAAGGACAGTTATTCCTCAAGGGCAGACTCATTCTCTCTAGGTTACACTTTGTTTAGTGTCGGAAGAATGGCCCAGGGTGGGGAATAGTCCAGGATAGTCATTCCTTAGGGAAGACTCATTCCCTCCAGGTTACACTTTGTTTAGTGTCGGAGGAATGGCCCAGGGTAAGGAATGGTCCAAACATTTCTCGAGGGCAGACTCATTCTTTCCAGGTTACACTTTGTTTAGTGTCGGAAGAATGGCCCAGGGTGGGAAATAGTCCAAGTTCAGAAATCAGAAACAATCCTTCTTCCTTGGTTGAGAAGAATGGGGCAAATATCCCATTATTGATATTCTATGTTGAGGGCAGACATTCTTTCAGACCTCACAGATGTGAGTGAAAGATTGGTGCAGATGATTATTGTTGATATTCTATACTGAGGGTAGACATTCTTTCAGATCTCACAAACGTGAGTGAAATATTGGCCCAGTTGATTCATTTTTTATCATAACATTGTTTCTATGCAGATAAAGACTACTTTGGTGGCATACATTCTTTCAGATCTCACAGACGTGAGTGAAATATTGGCCCAGATGATACAATTTTTATCATAACATTGTTTCTATGTAGGATGCTTTCAGATGTTTGTTATGAAGACTATATGATAGTAGATGAGGACTACTGTGGTGAATATGTTTCATCGTTCGCAACCATACGTCGCTGATCAAGTACTTGTGTGTTACTTGATGTGGTAGTTAACCACTAGATTGTAGTTGTGTACTACTATGAATAGACACAGGTGTGTTCTATCCTTGTTCTAATTTCCTTGAAGACTATCAACAGTTTATTGGAGATAATGATCATTCAGATGAATGATAAAAAGAGATTTTCCAGACGGAAAACAGTTCAAATCTTTTACTCCTCTTGTATCACTCTATGGTGAGAGTGACTTATCCAACATCATATCTAACTACTCAGATGAAGTATGGTTTCGAGAGATGATGCAACTGATGGTGATGGTGATGTTCATGATCTAGTCATGAAATAGTCTAGATGACTATATTGATGCTACCAGGTAAATGGTGTGTTTTGTGCTTAAGTCCATTACCTGTAAATACCTCTCTAGCTAGGAGGGAGTGTTAATATTATGGTAGCTGCGGGAGGTATTTACCCCCACGTGTGAACCTGACGAGAATAGAAGACTCTAGGAAGCAAGAGAAACCCTAATGAGTTGTCTAATAACCCTAGAAGCCTTGTCGTCTCAAGAAGATAATTCATATTAGGCTATTAGCCTCTAAGAGAAGAAGTCAACCAGAATTAATAATAATATACTGAACAGACACATACCCAGAAGGAGAAGTCAGCCCCAAAAAACTGGCAGTATTACTATAAATACAGGGCACCAGTTCTCATTTGTAGCATCTCAGAATTGCATCTTCCCAGTTGGTGCGCACTGCAGTTGCAGTCTGGTGCGTAGGTTTGGAGGAGGGTTGCAGGTGCAGCTGCAGTAGCAACTAGTTTCAGTATTGGCTTGGATATCTCTTGGCTAGGGTTTGGAACATCTGATCAGTCTTTTGTGATGTGCTATCCTTAGGGATTGATGCACTACTCTTTGTTTGGCTATCTATCCTAGGGTTTGCTTCTGGAGGAATTCTCAATCAAGGTTAAGGTGCTCGGAGGGAGGCTTCGGCCTGTGGTTGGGTGACGAGGGTATCGTCAATGGTAAAATTATCACACCATCTTATATATTCTAATAGATACCAATCTGAAACTTCCACATCATCATATGCCATTTCAGTGTATTGACGTACATCCTCTGCCACGTCAACATCTGTACGGACTGCACAGTCAGCACTCATTTTTTTTACCTGTTTGGCGATTCGAATAGATCATGATATCTCTCTCATATGACATCCGTTTGAACCAAATCAAGTTGCGTTGGGTTTTTGATGACGAGGGCTACGCTCCTGTTCATTTTGAGGCAATTCTGAGAACTTTGATTTTTGAGCTAAATTTTGACCCCTGGTCCAGATTTTGATCAACAGATCTCCAAAGAAACAAAGAGATGGACAACAAGAGAGAAATTAGGAAGAAAATGTAACAGGTGATGTGTTACAAGATTATTTGATTCTTTCTATAGATAATATTTATGAGTCTTGGGTAGTATATTCAGGGGCTTCATTTCATGCCACACCCCATAGGAAACATTTTCTAGATTATGTTCAAGGTGATTTTGGACAAGTTCATTTGGGTGATGATGCACCATGAAAAATTGTTGGAATGGGAAAGGTAAAAATAAAGAAATGCAATCGAAACCAATGGTTGTTGAAAGAGGTAAGACATGTTCCATATTTAAGGAAAAATATAATTTCAACAGGGTAGTTGGCAAGTGAAGGTTGTATATCCATATTTATATATAAGATGTGGAAGGTCATCAAAAAATCATTGGTGATAACAAAAGGAGAGAAGGTAGGTGTAACGATCCTTGATTATAAATTATAATTAATTTAATAATGTAATCCTAAAAGATTAGCTAAACTATATTTATTTATTAAAATAACCTTAACTAATTATTTGTTATTAATTAGTTATTCTTGATTATGATTAATTTTAGTATTATTAACTC
>ML794846.1:89802-114836 GCA_009831015.1 Picea engelmannii | reverse complement strand
TAGGGAATCTTGGTCGAGATAGCGACACTTCCACTTATGGGTTCTATTTGGAGTTAGGTCAGTATAGCTGACGCTCCAAGATAGTCTAGCAGAGGACGGATAGGAATGGAGTTGGAAGTAGGTTAGGGAGGAAGGATGAGTAGTAGTAGTTGAGACTATATGGAGATCTGTCATGTGGTGGATTTTGATGAAGAAAAATGTGTATAAATGAATATTCATTATTATGTAACTAACCACCGTTGTTTAAAAATAAATTATTGAACCGAACAATTGTAACTAAACGAATTCTCACACAATTAATTGATTTTTGTCTTTTATAAAAGACTAGTCTTGTTGTCTAGATTGAATGCATACATAAATTACTAATGGATGACAGTTTTGATTATTAGTACATGCACAAGATTTGCATGTACTAGCTACACATGCATTTCTTGTACATATACACTAGTATGTATGAGTTTTCTTGACTTACTTACTGATAGTGTCGGTTAGTTGTTATGAATGTGTGAACCATGTTCTTGTTCTTGTACCATAAGATACCTTAACTTCGAGAGGAAGTTTCGTGAAGGGTGGGTGTATGTAACGACCCTTGATTATAAATTATAATTAATTTAATAATGTAATCCTAAAAGATTAGCTAAACTATATTTATTTATTAAAATAACCTTAACTAATTATTTGTTATTAATTAGTTATTCTTGATTTTGATTAATTTTAGTATTATTAACTCATTAATCAATGTGATAAATAAATAAAGGTGGATAATAAAATATATTATTAATTTAAGTTACGTTCCTGAAACTGGAAGGCATTTAATAATGGGATAAGATATTTAATAATGGGATAAGATATTAGGTAAGGGAGTAAATGAAGGGAAGTCGATGAAGGAGGGATAAGGGGGGGTGTTACGGGGAGTTGGGCATGATTTTCGGGGGAGAGCGGAGAATTACCAGAGTGAAACTTGGAGTGGAATTTACACAGTGCACCGGAGGTTGCTGGGGGTTTTGGGCTCGGAGGGCTAGGATATCCGTTGATATCCTAGGGCTAGGAGCTAACTAGTCGGCAGAGAGGACGGTATTGGGTAGTGTTCTAAGCAAGCTGCGGACAACAGAAAGGATTATTAGCATCAGAGTTAAGGTATTTCTCTAAAATTTATGCATTGTTGTATTATGTTAGAAAATATTTTTATTATTCATTGTAAAATTTGAAGTTACAGAAGTTACTGTTATAAATGACTGTGTTATGAAATTACTCTTAGTTTATCAAAATAATTTGATGTAAAATTTAAAACCGGCCATTACAGTAGGTACATTGTATTTTTGTACTGGTAGTACTGACTCTTCTATCTGTTTAGCTTCTACAGGAGTGGATACAACACTGTCGCATCATAGGCTTGGATACATGAGTGAGAAGGGGATGTAGATACTTCACAAAATAAATTTGTTTCCATATCTTAAATAAATTGATTTGGAATTCTATGAGCATTGTGTTTATGGAAAACAGAAGAGAGTCAGATTTCTCATAGTCAGAAAAGAAAAGAAAAATGAAAGGTTAGAGCTTGTGCATACATATGTATGGGGACCATCTCAGGTATCATCTCTTGGTGGATCTAGTTATTATGTTACTTTTATTGATGATGCAACTAGGAAAACTTGGGTTTATTGCGTACGACAAAAATCTGATGTTTTTGATACTTTTAAGAAATGGAAATCTTTGGTTGAGAATGAGATAGGAAAAAGTTTGAAGTGTCTCAGATCATATAATGGAAGTGAATATTGCAGCAAGGAGTTTGATGATCATTGTTCATACCATGAGATTCATAGAGAGAAGATATTTCCAAGAACACCACAAGAAAATGGTGTGTCAGAAAGGATGAACAGGACAATCATGGAGTGTGCAAGGAGTATGAGATTGCATGTTGGTTTTCCCTTACAGTTCTGGGCAGATGTTAGAGATATTGTTGTTTACTTAATAAACAGAGGACCTTCAAGCTCTTTGGATGGTAGAATTCCAGAGGAGGAATGGACAAGAAAAAATGTAAGCTATTCTTTTTTGAAAACCTTTGGTTGTGAAGCATTTGTCCATATTGATAAAGAAAACAGAACAAAGCTTGAGGCAAAATCCAAGAAGTGTACCTTTATTGGATACAGTGTTAATGATTTTAGTTATTGCTTATGGGATTATTAAAATAACAAAATCATTAGGAGTGGATATGTCATATTCAATGAGAAGGTCATGTAGAAAGATTAGTTGCAGGGAAAGAAACAGGAAAAAGAAAAACAAGAATACACAGTGCTTGATGAGATCACTGAAAATGAAATTCCAAAGGAACCTGAAAATTGAAATGTACAACAATAGGAACAACAGGTACCTCAAACACCTACAAGTGTTGTTAGAAAATCCACCAGGTTAAGTATACCCCTTGAACGATACTCTCCTTCATTGTATTATTTATTGTTGATTGATTTTGGTGAACCAGAATGTTATGAAGAGGCAATGTAGGTAGACACCAAAAAGAAGTGGGAGAAAGGCATGAAAGAGGAAATGGTTTCCTCGGTAAATAGCCATACTTGGGACTTAGTTCATTTTCCTGCAAGAAAAAGAGAATTGAAGAATAAATGGGTTTACAAGTTGAAGGAAGAATATGGAGGAGAAAAATGGTACAAGGCTAGACTTGTTGTAAAGGGGTTTGCACAAAAGAAAGGTATAGATTTTGATGAAATATTTTCTCCTTTTGTTAAAATGACTTCAATTAGGACTATTTTGAGTTTCATGGTAGTAGAAGATTTTCTTCTTGAACAGCTATATGTAAAAAAAACTTTTCTTCATGGGGATTTGGAGGAAGATATTTATATGCAGCAACCATAGGGGTATGAGGTGAAAGGGAAGGATAATTTGGTATGCAGGTTGAAGAAGAGATTGTATGGCCTAAAGAAATCTCCAAGGAAGTGGTATTTGAAATTTGATAGGTTTATGAAAGAACATGGTTATAGTAGATGTCATTCTGATCACTGTGTTTATTTCAAAAATCTAGAAAATGGAAGCTATATTATCTTGCTATTGTATGTAGATGACATTCTTCTTGTAGGGTCTAATATGTAGGATATAAATGTGCTCAAGGAAAAATTAGCTAATTCATTTGTGATGAAGGATTTGGCTGCTGCAAAGAAAATCCTTAGTATGAGAATAACCAAAGATAGGAAAAAATGAAAATTGACATTGTCTCAGGGTGAGTACATAGAGAAGGTGTTGGAGAGGTTTAGAATTCAGAATGCAAAACCAGTTAGTATGCCTTTAGCTAGCCATTTAAAATTAACTAAGGAAATGTGTCCCAAGACATAGGAGGAGATAGAATACATGTCCAGGGTCCCTTATTAATCAACAGTTGGCAGCTTGATGTATGCAATGGTTTGCACAAGACCAGATATTGCACATGTAGTGGGAGTTGTGAGAAGGTATATGAACGATCCCGGTAAAGAACATTGGGATGAAGTAAAGTGGATTCTCATATATTTGAGAGGTACTGCTACTCATGCATTATGTTTTGTAGGTTTAGACACTTTTCTACAGGGATATGTTGATTCAGATATGGCAGGTGATAAAGACAGCAGGAGGAGCACCACATGGTATGTTTTTACTTTAGGTGGAACAATAGTAAGTTGGATTTCAAAACTGCAAAAGGTTGTTGAACTTTCAACAATAGAGGCAGAGTATGTTGCTGCTACAGAGGCTAGTAAAGAGATGATTTGGTTACAGAGGTTTGTGGAGGAATTGGGAAAGAAGAAGGAGAATAGCAGGTTGTATTGTGATAGTGATAGTCCCATTCATCTTGCAAATAAATCAGCCTTCCATTCGAAGACTAAGCATATACAGTTGAGGTAACACTTCATACAATCTTCCTTGGAACATGGACATTTAAAGTTGGAAAAGATACACACTAGATAGAATCCTATAGACATGTCAACAAAGGGAGTAACCAGGGAGAAACTGAGTTCCTGCTAAGTTTTAGTTGGTATTCAAGAATGAAGATAAAGATGAGAAATTTTCCAGGTCCAAGAAGGTTCAGATTCCATCATATACAACAGCGGTGGAGTTATTAAGATCAGTATCCAATTGGGCAATTGTTGGTTGTGGATCTTGGTTATCTTCCTGATTCAGAGGTCCTTGATTTCAGTCGTGTTTATAACCCATGAAGAATTTACACCCAAGAATTATGTACACTCTTCCATGGGGGGAAGTGCAGAGGGGGGTTACCCCCTCTGCGGGGTTCGGGGGTTACCCCTTGTAAAAGTATATTGTAATTTCATTTTAAATCTAGACCATTCATTATAAGGTCACAGATCTAATGATAGAAGTTATGTTAGGGTTTTTTTCCCTATAAGGAAACTCTCTCTTGTGAGGTAAATGTATTGTGGCTATGTATCATAGAGAATACCGTATTCTGAGATAGGATACTATGAGAGAAAGAAGAGGAAGTTACAATGGGTTTGTTGTAGTTTGTATCCTTTCATTTGTTGGATAATAATAAAGGAAGGACCTGGAAATTTCTCTGGTGGATGTAGCCCACACTGGGTAAACCACGTAAATCTATGTCTCTATTGTATTGTGTATCTTTTGTGTTTTGTTTCTGCATTTGTTTTATTTTGTTGCTCCACGATCTTGTTTTTCTAACAGTTGTGCAATTGAGAGACATTGTAGGGAAGAATCTTAGAGGACTAGTGAATGGAAGTCGATTGAAACTATATCAAGACAGTCAAGATAACAACTTGAGGTAAGAACAAAGAGAGAAGGTATGATTGTACATATTGTATATAGTAGATGTTATAATAAAGACAAAAAACCATAAAAAGAAGAAAGGTAACAAAAAGAAAAAAATATAGGAGAACATTAGAGGTTTTTATGTAATAGAATTGTTAGCATTAACAAGTTCTCTTCAAAAGAACCATTGTTGAAGACACTATGCGCTGGAATAAGTGAAAAAGTGACAACTATTAGTGCAAAATAGTTTTCAATACACTGTCCCGCTATAAAGTCGGAAAAGGGGGGAAATTTGGTCATTTGTTTTTGTTTTCACTAAGGAGAACACTGAAGAGAGAGAGTTGAGTTTGAGAGAGTGTGAAGTGATAACAACAAGTGGATATTTGTGGTGGGTAGTTCTAATTTCAGTAGGATGTCACAACCAAGAGTTGGAGCGTCGACCAGGTTCAAGTGGAACACGAGAAGTAATGCTCGAGTGACACAAACATGGATGCAAGAGATGCCCACAATTGTGGATGTGATTCACACACCAGAGTATGAGCCTACTACCACAGATGTGGAGGAGGAAAAAAATCCAGCACAAGAGGCCGAGCATCCGGAGGAGGACACATAGGGGATAGAATCGGACATATCCGAAGGAAAAGGGTTGCAATAGGGAGAACATTCCATGGATTCAGTGTAGTAGGGCCTAGATCTAGAAGAAAAGAATGAAATGGAGTGCCAAGTAATATAATAGGTTGGGGTGTCATCTCCACAAGGGAATAAGAAATCATGAGTTGAGAGAAGTGCGCAAGGAATATCGTGCACATAGGTGGAATTGGAAATCGTGATGCTAAAAATCCTCAAGGGAGTGAAGGTTGATGATGAAATGGTGGGAGGATTAGATACCATCACATACTATGATCATGATGTAGCAGAAGTAGTAAAATTCCCATATTTGGTGCCAAAAAACTGTTTGGAGAGAAGGAGAGAAGGCCCATCAAGTGCGCCACTGTTGGATCTCGCGCAGTGGATCCTAGGGCTCTACAACATGGGGACAATGAATTAATTCTATATACCACACTTTGAGCGCAGTAAACACATCAATCGATGTGTGAAGAAACTCCTAGAAAGGGTGCATGGAGGAATTCTATGGATGGATAGGCTAGTTCCTATCAACGTTGATTTGATTGTAGAAATCATGGGGCTACCCACAAATGTGGAGAATCCAAAGCAGAGGAAAAAATGAAAGAAAAATTCATCTCCAACAAAATCAAGGCAAATTATGGTGTGGAGAGAGGTAACAGGGGAATCAAGATCAGTGACATTAACAATCCTGCAACGAGATTTGTGACATGGTTGTTAGGTTGAAAATTAATGTGCAAGTGCAGAAAGGAGGAAGTACCAATGAGAGTGGTAGCAACTACAACACAGTGCGTGAAGGGGATCTCGATGAGTTGGGGCTCTTATCTACTTATCTTGTTCTTGGAGTATTCCAAGGACATCCAGGATTGGGGCTCTGAGTTCCAATAATCATGGTTACTCATCCTCATTGCATTGGTAGGATGGAAAGAACCAACATACAATATGTTCCTGCAGAGGATAGGAAAGTGTAGCACAACCTACTACACATCGCTTCGAAGCACAAGAGATCCAAAGGAAAAGAAAATAAACAACAACATATTCTCTCTTTACTTGATGGACATCCAGAACCATTTAGCATATACATGAAACATTTCCCCAGAAACTGTCCAAAAGTTTGGACAGATAGCAAATTTCCAAGCATTGTGCCATAACATGTGGCTATAGGAAAAGAGGGATCCATCCAAGGAGTGGATATAGTTGATTTACTATGCAATGACACAAGACATTCAGATGGAGGTCAAGGAGTGGCCTAAAGGAGTGGAAATTTCCAATGATCCAAAAAAAAAATGCCAACAATACAAACTTAGACACAAGGTAGTACAGTCCCCGCGCAACAGACAAGCAGGAATGACACTAGTAATAAGAAGAAGATGACACAAGGTCTAGTGGGGAATAGAATCCCCATTCAAAATAAAATCAATGCATATAAGATATCACAACGTGGTTCTACATGGGATCCACCATGCACAGAGAAGGAACCAAGGGAATCAACATAGCATGTGCGCGCACAAGAAATAAGATTAGAGACACATGAGAAACCTATGGAGGAAGAAATTGGGTAGGATGCAGACATGGATACATAGATTCCAAAGGCATATGAACCATCAAATTCCCAAAAGAAGAGGACATGGGAGCAAGCAAGTGGCTCCATAAAGAAGGATAAGGCCCACAAAAATCCAATGCAAACATCACTGACAACAAATGATGTGGAGATGATAGCCACCACATTCGAAGATAGACTATCAGAAGTATGGGAGAATGCTTATAATGATAAGGTGTCGATTCTGGAGTAGATACATAAAGTAAAAACTACACTAGAGCAGTTGAAGATCAGGGAATAGCAACAACAGATAGATAAACCAGCGCAAACTAGAGAAGGAACACCTGTTGGAGAGACAGTGCAGATCATTGAGTAGGGGAGTGTAAATTTCATCATAACACCTAAGATGTGTTTTATTGATGAGGATACAACACATAAGCCCTAAAATAAATTGAGACATTGGACTTGGCTTTTCCCAAGATTCCAACAAAGGCACTATATAAATTACATGTTAGTGTCGCACAGGAGATTCAGTCTAGAGAAAGGTCTGATGCGACGAACTTACATTTGGTGCAGGAAGACAACACCTCACTAAAGGAGGAAGTTAGAAAATAAGGGAAAGTGAATAAGATAGAACAAAAAAAATTGGACAAGATGGAGAAACAAATAAATGTAGTATTTCAAGCCATCTCAGGTAGTGCAGAATCAGAGGGGGCACCTTTGAAAGAGAAGATAAGAAAAATAGTGCATGCTATGGAGTAGTATACGAACCAGATCAATGAGTTGGATGAGTGCATAATACCTACTACTCCTCCATAAGTTAGAGTGCAAAGAGATAAGGATGCAATAGCATCCGTAGAGAAAATATCACATAGCATACATAGAATGACAGAGTTTTGGGAAAAGAACGTCGAACTATGGACACAACTCTTAGAGGATGGGAGTCTACAAGAGTTGCAAGGGAAGGAAGACAAATTGAATGCAACAATGGCATATGTAAAGCAATGACAGAAGACAATGTCACTTCAAGAGAAGATCAAGAAGGCTATAGAGATGAAGAGCCTACAGGCAGAGGAAAAAGTGGTGCAGACACAGAAGATGACAAGATAAGCTCAATTGGAGCCCTTGCAGGAGAAGGCGAAGTAGCTGGTCATGGAGATTGACGTAGTGAAATTGAGCATAGAGAATATAGGCTTGGATGGGGGAGATATATTTATACCTCCAATCACCATGCAAGTGGTAGAGGCCATGAAAGAGAAGGGAAACCAAGCTCGGGATCAATATCAATGGATATAAGAGATGTATGAATAACTAGCATAAATAGTGAAAGATGCTTGAGTCCGTGAGTGACTCGGGAGGCATGTTGGGGTAGGCCAACTCTAGGAAAAATTGAATAACTTTTGAAGGAATTAAAGCAATGTAAAAAAAAAATGGGAGTGCATCGGAAATAAAGGAAAGGTCGTGCTGAAAAAAGAGGAAAAAAGAAGCGTCGAGAAAAGAAGTTACAAAGTGGAAAAATTGTTGCAAAGGAGTTGGAAAGTGGATAATCATCGACTTGGATCAATGGTTGGATCGAGGACCAGTTGATATTAAGAAAAGGAGAAAGTGGAAAACCTAATCCACTTAGTGTTACGGTTTTTGTAAGGGCTTTGTCCCAGTTTTGTATAAGTAGAATGTATTAGGACTGAAAAGGTTGTTGTTGGAGAGTAGTGAATTTTTTGGGTATGTGTCATATTCTTTGCACAAGTTTTTTCCTCGGGAAACATGTCATGTATTTAGGTGGTTTTTTCGACACATGGTTTTTGCAGATGGTTTTCTATTTCCGGTTAAGGAATTACTGTTTTGGACTAATCCAAGTCATTGGGTTAGGGTTTTGGATGTCACTGGCTCCTATATATATATTGTATTGTAAAAAATGTATCATATGAATGAATATAGAATACGTTGGTTTTCCTGGTTTGGGTTTCCAGGGGAAAAATCTCTATGTCATGTTTGTATTTTCCATTGTATCTTTTTTGTTCTTTTATAAATATCTATTTGCAGTAGATATTGTACAAGGTTAGAATTTACAGAATTAGCATTTTTAGACAGTTTGATAGTGGACGAGTGAAAGGTTCTTAGTGTTGTGAGAAATGTTGCGATCTAAGGAGATCCTATGTAATGGAGGGATAAATGTATAATGCACAACACTAGATTTTGTAGGAACATGAATAAAGAAAAGAAGCAAAAAATCTTTGTGGACGTAGCCCCAAGGGGGTAAACCACAATATATTTGTGTTTTATGTGTATGCAATGTTTAGTGACTGTGTGCGTTGTTTATGATTGCATTTACTTTATTGAGTTTTTATGATGAATATGTTGCTTGTTAAAGGAATGAACATTGTGCACTAAAAATGAACTAATGGAATCTACATAATAGCTCTAAATAAATGAATTCTATAGCTAGTGCTTAGATCAGAATCGTGTTTTACCATAGATGAGTAATTGGTTATGATCACATGCGGCTAGAATGATTAATATTTTCTAGTAGAATAATCGTGACACTGGGATTGAAGGTTAAAAATAAGTAGGTTAAATTCCTATGAGAGAAAAACATCCCATCCCCTTGCTGCAGACATCTCAGTCCTGCGGCCACCCATAGAATCCATCTCGGGTGAGACTACGCAGTTCACTATGTGCATTGTGTTTCCTTTTGGTATCCAAAAGGGCCGATGGTAGAAGGGTTTGAGGGGTATATTGTAGATATAACCTGGTTCAGCCCATAGTAAGCCAACAAAATGTTAATGTTTAAGCCATTATTATAGTTCTTTTCATTTCATTAGATAACAATAGCATAATACAAGATCACTGAGAAATACATAATCACAAGAGACACAACATTTATCCTGGGAAACCCTCTAGGGGAAGAAAACCCAACAAAACTTCCTTCTTATAGATAGCCAATACAATGCCAAGAGATAACTCAAACTAAAACAGAAGATCCTCTCCCAAAGATGCGCCACTCTCTCTCCTTCTTCTCTAACTACAATTCTGAAACTTGTCTCTCAAATGAGCAAGTGAGTTGTGTGTCTAAGTGAGGCACTAGCCTCCTTATTTATACAAGACTAGCACGTGTGAAGTGTCTCTTCAATGGCAGGGCCGACTTCTCCAACTGGGTGGTTATAACCACCTTTAATATATTTTAGGGCATCTTTAATATCTTTTGGGGCCGACTTCTTATTCTACCTATTACAATTATCTTTTGACCAATCCGCAAAAGGGGATTTGGTCCTTTATAATAACTGACATGATAAATACGCAATGGGGATTGATCCAATGAACAATATATCAAATAATAATAAGAATACACTTTGCAATTACATTATTTTAACACTCCCCCTTAACAAGAAGGGTATTCTTCAACATCATGCGAGAGAGAGAGAGGCCTTTATCATCAACAACATCAAGTGGGTGAGAGGACAACATCATTAATATCATCTTGGAACACTGACTGGTGTATCTATAAATCATCGGAAGTTTTCTTCATCGACAACATCATCATTCTCAAAGAAATGCAATCATCATCTGCATCAATATGTATTAGCGTAAAAATTGATACATCATCATCATCATCACAACACGAGGTTGGCTCATCATAATAATATTAGACTGGCTTTATGTCACATATATCCAGCCAGAAGCATAGTTCTAGTCTCATCTCATCGTGTTGCTTTACGTCACAGCTGTCAAGCTGGAAGAAAGATGCTCATCCTGCTTTACGTCACATCCATTGAGTCAAAAGCAGGATACTAGACTGGCTTTACGTCACAGCTATCCATCCGAAATCACAATACTATTCACATCGTCATCTTTCTTTACGTCACAACCATCCGGTCAGAAGTAAGGTACTAGTCCTGCTTTACGTCACAACCATCAGGTCGGAAGAATCATACTAGACTGGATTTACGTCACAACTATCCAGCTGGAAGAACAGTACTATTCACATCATCATCTTTCTTTACGTCACAACCATCTGGTTAGAAGCAAGGTACTCATCCTACTTTAGATCACAACCATCAGGTCGGAAGCAGGATACTAGACTAGCTTTACATCACAGTTATCCAGCAGGAAGCATAATACTAGTCTCATCATCATCTTTCTTTACATCACAACCATCCGGTCGGAAGCAAGGTACTCATCCTACTTTACATCACAACCATTAGGTCAGAAGCAGGATACTAGACTGGCTTTACATCACAACTATCCAGTCGGAAGCACAATACTAGTCTCATCACATCATATTGCTTTATGTGACAACCATCAGGTCGAAAGCAAGAAATGTCTCATCACAAAAACTACTCCCCCTTTAGAGGAAGGTCCTTTCGGACTATACCAAGCTTATCTCGAAAGTTCCCAAACTTTACACGAGATAGAGGCTTTATCAACACATCAACAACATGTTCATCCATGCTAATGTATTGGAGCTTTAAGGCTCCTCTCTACACCATGTCACGGATGTAATGATATCGGATCTCTATGTGCTTCGACCTGTCATGGAATACAGGATTCTCTGTCATCTTTATGCAGCTCTGGTTGTCACATAGGATCATGGTTGCTTCCATCTCTAGGTAAAATAAACTGGTCAACAACTTTCGAATCCATGTAGCTTCGCAGCTGGCAGAATATGCAGCAATGTATTCTGCTTTCATTGTGCTGAGAGCAATACTGGATTTCTTCCTACTATGCCATGAGATCATAGTTGATCCCAAACTGAAACAACATCTTGAAGTGCTTTTCCTGTCAGAAACACTTCCTGCCCAATCTGCATCAGTATATCCACGAAATGTGAAATCATGATCTCCATCATAGTTGAGACCACAATCTATTGTACCCTTAAGGTACCTCATCACATGTTTTGCAGCCACTAGGTGAACATATATGGGTTCTACCAGAAACTGACTCAAGGTGTTCACGAAAAAACAAATTTCTGGTCTGGTGTTCATCAGGTACATCAGCGATCCAATAATCGGTCTGTACATTGTGGCATCAATCAACCCTGACAAAGTGTCCACCAGCAGCTTCAGCTTCACTTCCATGGGTGTATTCATGGGCTTGCACTCAAACATGTCAAATCTCTTCAAGATTTTGACTGTATACTTCCCTTGGTTAAGGAAGATCTTCTTAGGACTCTGCCATACCTCAAGACCTAAGAAATAATGCATTAGGCCAAGGTCTTTCATTTCAAATTCTGAGGTAAGTCTCTTCTTACATTCAATGATGAGATTTTATTCTCTAGTTAAGAATAAGTCATCCACATATAGCAGTAATATTACTGGCTCATCATTCATGACCTTGAAGTAGAGGTTAGAGTCTGCTTTATTCTTGGTAAAGCTTAAGCTCTTCCAGAAACTGTCTATACGGCCATACCAAGATCTAGGAGCTTGCTTCAATCCATATCAGGCTTTCTTCAATTTGCATATATGTAACACCCTGTTTCCCCCAAATTTGTAATTAAATCCTAATATAGGAATTACCATGATAAAGCATGATGAAAATGTGAATGTATGATGTGAATGGACCTTATGAAGAAGGTCGATGAATGTAAATAACATTATGAATTTATATTGCAGAACTGTTGAGAGGGGATGTGCTGAAAAGAGACCATGATGGCAGTGGAAGGCACCTAGAAAGGTGGCGTTAACTTCCACCGAGGATTAATACCGTATTTGGACTCCACTGGCCTGAAGAACCAAAAGTGGCTCGCTAGCCCTGAATTAAATGTCTCGTAGGCTGGTAGGTAGATGGTTTAATGAGGGATGGGAGGTGAACTGCCCATCCGTAGAGCCATCATGACTGACTAGCGCGGGGGAAATCGCACCACACGCAACCTCGCAAGGGGATAAGGCGTGGGGTGGAAGCGATTGAGGGCAAACGCGAGGGGATAACTCTGGTGATATGCAGAGTGAGTGATAGCAGAGAGGAAGGATTGCAACCTTCGCTCCTGGTCACTGGTGAACAAAGACATAGTCTCACAGCGTCGTGGTCTCAGCTCCGGGGTGGCTAGTGGTAAATCCACTGGGAGTCGCTAAGCCTACGGTTGGGTGGAAATGAGCACCCCTCTCAGCAGTTGCATAACCCCTAGTGTTACTTTCTAATAAGTGCTTTACCTTTGGCATCTTGAAATATATGTATTCTGACATTTATGGTCATAAGCTATGAAACTATAAATGATTTTATTATAAGGATGTATGTATGGTATCTTGATCAGTACTGATAGTTGTATGTTTAGATGGAAAGGCTATGTATGGCTTATGTTCTCTTAAATTGTTGTTTATATGCATACTGATCTAATTCAGACTTCATTTATGGTCCTCGGGAAAAATATACCCTTATCTTCCTTAGATAGTGCCCTGGGTGAACCTCCCCATAGAGATACCCTTCTTAGAAAAGCCATCAAGAACCTGGAAGGAGGACGTGAAGGCACAAGGCCTTAAGAAATCCCTGATAATTATCAAATTGATGGATGAGATTCCATTGGGAGATCTGTGGTCACTCACGACCGTCAGATCGAAAGGAGAAGATGGAGTGTTGAGTACCTTAACCTTGACAAGTATTGATCGATGGATGAGATTCCATCGGGAAGTCGGTTTTCACTCATGACCATTAGATTTGGTAGGAGAAAGTAGGGTGTTAAATTCCTTACCACTTGGTTTCTCTATGTCTTCGTGGGTAGCAAAGAAATCGGGATCGTAGATCCCCAAGTTCCATGAGAACATCCGAACCGTTGATTTTCCACGTCCAAAAAGTTGTGGAAGAGCCCACAAGTAGGGAATCTGTCTGAGCCATCAGATCTTGGCAGAAAAACCCAACAGCCGTTGGATCTGTCAGGAGTTACCCAAGGGTTAAGACCCCAATGTATAGGGGTGAAAAACCCTGGAATATATCTAATCCATCCGATTGACAGAGGCCACGTGTCGTGAGATCTCCCATTTTTGGAAATCAGGAATCGTGGAATCAAGATTCCTCTTGACAAGAGCTCAGGATTTTCCATGGTGAAAACCCCGAGATAGATCTGAGTCATCCGATTGATGGAGGCCACACGTCGTGACATCTCCCATTTCGGGAAATCGAGAATCACGGAATCAGGATTCCTGTTGACAAGAGCTCGAGATTTTCCATGGTGAAAACCCTGGGATAGATCTGAGTTGTCCGATTCATGGAGGCCACACATCATGAGATCTCCCATTTCGGGAAATCGGGAATCGTGATATTGGGAGTCCTAGTGACAAGGGATCGGGACTTTCCTGGGTGAAATCCCTGGAGTAGTTGTGGACCATCCGATTTAAGGAGGTGACGTGTTGAGAGATTACATGTTTTGAGGAATCAGGGAATCGGGGATTCGGGAGTTCTGTTGACAAAAAATCAGGCTCTCGCCTTGATAAATCCTGACCCATAATGACAAGACGATAGCATGTGGCTAAGTCCCGATGAACAGACGAGATTCCTTCGGGGAATTCAGGGTCTGTAATGACCGTCCAATGTGAGGAAGAGATGTTGGCTTTAAGCTGGGGTGTGAATGCACAATTAGATAAGTGAGGAGCAGATCTGGATGACCAGAGTCCACCCACCCAGATCTACAGCTGAGGATGCATTCTGGAGCTACCTTGCCATTTTTCCTTTAATAGGGGGTGGGGGTCCGGAATTGGACGCGCAACTCTCGAACAGTGGAGATTAATTCATCATGATCAATGACGCTTAGGTGGATTCCAGACCCCCCTTGTCATTATTCCTTTAATGGGGGGGGGGTTCCGAAATAGTGTGGCATGTGAAGTGGGGCCCCCTCCTGTCCTGTCGACTATCATGTCGTACTTTCCCCTCTGCCACCTGTACTCCACTTAACCATGCGACGGGGCATGTTCTCATTGGCTGTTCTCTAACCCTGTTGGGATTCATCCCTATTGGCCGGTCGCTAGCCTCGTTGGGGTTCGACGGTTGCAAAGCTGAATGGTTTGACATTAACGTAGCGCCGAGACGCGAAATTAAAAAGACACTGCATTTATTTGAACTTTGATCGTGACCCGCGATCACATGGGAACAAAGAGAGAAAGAAAGAGCCAGCTTACGCTGCGCCTCCATGGATATTTAAGGGTTCTGATTCGGTAGAAAACCAGAAAAATACGACTTAGGTAGTGGGTATGTGACAAAGTTGTATAAGAGCATGGTTACAACACTTGGCCTTCTTGGTCTTAGGTACGAGCCGCGTTAGAAGATATTGTTATCTGTGTTTTCTCTCTAAGGAGAAGGATTGCAGAATTAGACTGTAATCTGGAAATTTCTATAACCCTCTGTTAAAATGGTAACTACTCGCATAGGAGTAGGGATGCATTGATCATTATTACTGATAAGATATGAGTGCCAATAACATAAGTGGAATAAATTGTGCTATGAAGCTACACGAGCCGGACAAGGGACATGAACTGAGTTGTTCTATTTTAGTGTAATGATGACTACCTACTAAAGCAGGTAGAGTCTCTTGCAATTAAGATGGTTGGTTAGGTAAGGATTAATGCCCAAATGAAGAACCCATTCATGATTTGGGAAATCTGGTAAGGATTGGTAGGATCCTTAGAAATTTATGACCACTGTATTATTAAGAGACTAAACCCTGAGCATATAATTCCTCATGATTGAGAGGACTAGTGAAAATATGTAGGGTCAGTTTTACCTAACCTATAATGGTTAGAATCGACAGTGAGGATAACCTGTTTGAGGAGTCCTTTGAGACTGTTGCTAATTCCCAAGAGTGACCCTTGTTGGTCGTTTCCATAAAGAGAGGGTAACACCCGTATGAGTTGGGACTATGAGATTAGTCCTGTAAGTAACTTAAAAATATCAGAAGATGTAGCAGGAGAAATCCTTCAGGAAAGAATTTTGAATATTGGATGGGATCTAGAGTCAAGATCCCTTCATAAAGAACCGAAACGTTTCGGGTTGTTCGATCTTGGGAAGTAGCACACTAGTTAGTTGCAAGGAGATACCGGAATTTCACATGACCAAAAGGCTTGGGAGAAGCAATGAGAAATTCACAAAAAGATCATAGCCAATGATCAAGGAGTGAATTGGACCATTGATCGTCCAGAGAAAATTTCACAATTCTAGAGATCAAAGGATTCAAGGTTCTCCATAATAGAAGTCCCAAAGTCGTGAAATGAAAAATTGTGACATAATCACAACCGTTGGTTGGAGAGTCATTGGTGACCGTTAGACCTAATTAATCAGCGAGGAAGAAAAGGTTGATAACCTCTCATCACTCATAAGCTCAGGAGGAATAATATTTTTTAGATTGGAATCAACGAGAGTCGTTGATCTAGAGCTTCGAGGTTTCGTCTATGAGAAAATGGAAGTGTAGACATCCCAAAGTCACGCCAGGTAAATGACCGAGTTAATCAAGACCGATGATTGTCAGAGAGATCTGGACCATGGGATCCAGACTTGTCGGCCTGCATAGAATAGAATTTTGGGAAATGGTGGAGCGTTGTCCATGGATTCACTGAGATACGGGATCCTAACGCATGTCTGAGAATTGACCCTAGATTATGAGTGAAGGGTCATGTAGATGAAAGAGCCAAGAAAACCTTAGCCTTGGTCTTTCGAGTTTTCAGATTTCGGGGGTCAGGGAAAACAAAATTCCTTTCAATGGGAATTCCGAAATCACGAAATGTGAAGTGCCCTTTAAATTTGGATCGTGGTCACCACCGGTGGTTGAGTGAGGAGAGGGTGTAAGCCAGTATGATGAATAGTGCATGAGTTTAATGCACTGAGGAGCTTCCTATTAAGAAGCTTGATACTCATACCAGTGAGGTATGAATGATATATAGAATGTGCAAGTAATGCACATGTATGATATAAGAGTATAAATATACTAAAGGCCCAACATGATGGCCCTGATGAGTGAAACGTGAGGCAAGACTTAAACTTGCCAAAATTAAATGAATACCATGGATGCATGGTTGACTCCATTCTAAAGAGTCGTGAAGGATCTATCTTGAAGGATAGCTTAAAGGGAATGTACTCCATACCCCCAGGAAAATCCAGTACAATTAAAGGAAAGAGTAAACGAGCAAGGATGCTCTGTTGTCATGATAAGAAGCAAATTTTTATGCCTTTGCATATCACATGAGAAGGATGGTGACCAATCTTGAGATGACTGATTTTAAAAATAGAAATGTATGTAGGCTATGAAGTATACCTACGATAGCTACATGCAAGCTTAGGATTGTGGAAGTGGTTAAGAACATCATAGATGTAAATTAACAAAGATGTATGTTTATATTCCTTAAGGGGAATATTTGGTAGACCACAAAAAGGAAAACTCAAGGTTGAGGCCATCACAGTGGTGATGGATATGCAATGAGGAAGTTGCATGCTGAAGGAGTTCCCAGTGGAGGAACTGTATAAGGTCTCTGTTAGAGGAACAGAGTCACAACCCTGATAGTTGTTGAAGGGTTGGACAATGGGCTGCAAGGCCTATCCATGTATAAGAATCCTGGATTACATTTTTGGAAAAAATCATGTAAGTAATAGAAGACTAATAATTGAATATTGACCATTCTGATAACCTAATGGAAGTGTGTAGGATGCACATGATCCTGATTCATTATGAGTAGATAGTTTCTATTAAAGCATGTTGCAGTATCCTAAGAGTTAAGATGAGCCTAACCCAGGGATGCTCAGAAAATAGCAGTGGTGGAAACCAGTATGGTTGGTAAGAGGCCAGTAAACCCCTGGGTATGATTGAATGAATAATTGGGGATGTTTATTTGATACGGCTTGGTTGAAGCTATGGTTAAGGAAAGGCAGCGAGACCTTATAGGTAGCTTGACTTGACTGAAAATCCCCAGGCGATGTAGAAAGAAATGGAAGAAGGGGAGAGCCCTCAATCCCTTCCTTGATTGTGCATCACACTTCTATGGGATGAGAAAGACAGTACATTGATGAACGAAAATGATTTGACACCATAGTAATGATGGTTGAAATGTTGTGAAAACAATTGAGAACCCTTATGTTACACTCATGAAAAACATTAAAGATAATGTGATGAAGTGCATACAGATATGCTAGACATGCCTGAAAATGTTTTTTATTAATTAAACGCTATGATATTTTCATTTCAATTTCATGACGATTAATATGCCTATGGTGTATGTCATGTGTAGAAAGGAATAATATTGGAACTGTTGAGGAAGACAGTTGCCAATAATGAACGACCTCAAGCAGAGGGTGACCATGGAAAGGCTGCGGTCGAAAGGTTGTTGACGGGACTGTGGAAATCTCACTAAAGTACTACTGATAAGTTAGAGGACAAAGAAAGGGTGTAAGTAGACAAGAACAGGTATAAAGGTATTCATTTCTGTGTGGCACAGGGTATGAAGGGATTTGGTAAGAACCCCTTCCGAAATATTTATTATTGCATGTTATACTTGAAAAATTGAAAGGGCAGTTGTATGCATTGGATACCCGAGTAGGGTATAATTCAGGGAGGATGACCTGAATAATGGAGGCACGAACCTCTGGTACTAAAAGACCGATTGTAACCTTTGGAAGAATTCATGAACTGATATTTCATGAACACATGGACCAGCCAAGAAACGATTGGAAACAAAAGTGCTCATAGATAGCACGTTGCTTGGAATTACTTCAGGAAATGCAAATTTGCATAAAAGACAAACAATGGATTCCTCATTGAGGAAGGAGGACCTTCCAACATTCTTACTCACAAGGTATAGGTGTTAGATAAAATCAAATGTGGGTGGCCATGAGTGTTGGCACCCTAAATATTAATGAAGGCATAATGTGTGGGAGCATTCATGCAAAACTTTTAAGTTTAATATGTACTAACTTGGGGTCGTGATCGGCCTATAGCAGGGAGCGTGGATCTTATTTTAAGAATGAATGAAAAATGACTAAAACCATATGAGGAAAGGATTGGGTTAAATCCCAACACCCCATGACCCAGAACCGGTCCTAAAGTGTGACAAAATTGAAATCAATGCAAGAATGCATTGGGTATGAATGTGGCCATGGATAGTGGGACATTTGTTAAAACCCTTTGAAATGTTGAATTACGTTTGAATATATGTGTGTGTGTGTGTGTGTACATAGAGAATCTGACCATTTTGATTGGTTGATAGAGGAATGAATTGCAGGAAGCAAAGGGTCATGGATATGGCAGTAAGGTACGCCCATAGTAAAGACCGATTGCCTGCTGGGCCAAATTGCAAGAAATGGTATTTCCTTTTGAGGAAGTAATTTAATCATTAAGTATGCACAATTCTGAGATTGTTATGACGATGTAGTAAAGGTGCAATAAAATGTATATGCATGGAAAATCTAACAAGTTGTTTGGCCGATTGAATTTGAAAGTGCAGGAAGCAAAAGGGGTCTTGGATATGGCAGCATTGTAAGTCCATAATGAAGTCCAATTGCCTGTTGAGCCAAACCATTATGGGAAGGAAAGTCCCATAATTATGAATTTGGTTCCTATGCAGAACAATTATGAAAACAAATCATGAGAATGGACAAATCTGTGGGTGACAGGTTTGCAAATAAAATTTTGAAAGTTAGAATTGATAATGATGTCTCATGAATTTTGTATACCTATGATATAGGTGAGAAGAAAAGACATGTTCAGAAAGGAACAATTGAAGGTTGTCAAAACTGAAGGTGATGAACATGACTACTACTGAGCCATGAAAACCCTGTGATGAGTCATGATCACCTGAAATAAAATTGTGTTGAGGTAACACCAGTCGGAGGGATGCCTCGACAGAGCAAGTATGAGGGACACCTCGACTGTAAGACTCGATACAGTCTCTAAAATTCTTCCTATGCGAGAAAACCTTGGCAGGGCAAGATGGATCACCCGAGGGACTGTATAACAGTGAAGGGGATGCCTGAGCCTGGGCCTAGAGGGTGAGTGACCGCAAGGAAGAGGAGACCTTAATAATTTTTGAAAACTATTGGGATAATGCACACTGTGGGTAGTTTCCTGTGCGGGGAAAACCTTGGAAAGAAAGATGAAATTATGATGGCTTTTGTGAGATATTGAATTGGAATTATGCATCCAACATGTACGTCAAGGAGGACGATGAGCATGGATAAAAAAATTACCATGTGGATATATATCCACGAACTACACAGATAAGTATTGTGCTAAGAATATGAAATTTTCTTTTCCTTTTGAAATTTGAACGTCAGTAAGATGTTTTTGCACAAAATTGTGAATTAATGTGCTTATTGTCCAGGAATTATTCAAGGAAGATGACAAAGATCAAGACTTTTGAAGTGGCTGAATAAGAAAGGCATGACATGTGTTTTGAGAAAGAACACCGAGGACAGTGTTCCTTTAAGGGGGAGGGAATTGTAACACCCTGTTTCCCCCAAATTTGTAATTAAATCCTAATATAGGAATTACCATGCTAAATCATGATGAAAATGTGAATGTATGATGTGAATGGACCTTATGAAGAAGGTCGATGAATGTAAATAACATTATGAATTTATATTGCAGAACTGTTGAGAGTGGATGTGCTAAAAAGAGACCATGGTGGCGGTGGAAGGCACCTGGAAAGGTGGTGTTAACTTCCACCGAGGATTAATACCATATTTGGACTCCACTGGCCCGGAGAACCGAAAGCGGCTCGCTGGCCCTGAATTAAATGTCTCATAGGCTAGTTGGTAGATGGTTTAATGAGGGATGGGAGGTGAACCGCCCATCTGTAGAGCCATCATGACTGACCAACATGGGGGAAATCACGCCACACACAACCTCGCAAGAGGATAAAGTGTGGGGTGGAAGCGATTGGGGGCAGACGCGAGGGGAGAAATCTGGCGATATGCAGAGTGAGTGATAGCAGAGAGGAAGGATTGCAACCTTTGCTCCTGGTCACTAGCGAACAGAGACGCGGTCTCATAATGTTGTGGTCTCAGCTCGGGGGTGGCTAGTGGTAAATCCACCGGGAGTCTCTAAGCCTACAATTGGGTGGAAATGAGCACCCCTCTTAGAAGTTGCATAACCCCTGGTGTTACTTTCTGATAAGTTATTTTCCTTTGACATCTTGAAATATATGTATTCTGACATTTATGGTCATAAGCTGTGAAATTGTAAATGATTTCATTATAAGGACGTTTGTATGGTATCTTGATTAGTACTGATAGTTGTATGTTTAGATGGAATGACTACGTATGGATTATGTTCTCTTAAATTTTTGTTTATATGCATACTGATCTAATTCAGACTTCATGTCTAGTCCTTGAGAGAAAGATACCCTTATCTGCCTCAGATAGTGCCCTGGGTGAACCTCCCCATAGAGATACCCTTCTTGGAAAAGCCATCAAGAACCTAGAAGGAGGACATGAAGGCGCAAGGCCTTAAGAAATCCCTGATAATTATCAAATCGATGGATGAGATTCTGTCGGGAGATATGTGGTCGCTCACGACCGTTAGATCAGAAGGAGAAGATGGAGTGTTGAGTACCTTAACCTTGACAGGTATTGATCAATGGATGAGATTCCATCGGGAAGTCGGTGGTCACTCATGACCGTTAGATTTGGTAGGAGAAAGTAGGGTGTTAAATACCTTACCACTTGGTTTCTCTATGTCTTCGTGGGTAGCGAAGAAATCGGGATCATAGATCCCTAAGGTCCATGAGAACATCCGGACCATTGATTTTCCACGTCCAGGAAGTCGCGGCAGAGCCCACAAGTATGGAATCTGTCTGAGCCGTCAGATCTTGGTGGAAAAACCCGACAGTAGTTGGATCTCTCAGGAGTTACCCGAGGGTTAAGACCCCAGTGTATAGGGGTGAAAAACCCTGGAATAAATCTAAGCCATCTGATTGACGGAGGCCACACGTCGTGAGATCTCCCATTTTGAGAAACCGGGAGTCGGGAAATCGAGACTCCTGTTGACAAGAGCTTGGGATTTTCCATTGTGAAAACCCCGGGATAGATCTAAGTTGTCTGATTGACGGAGGCCATGCGTCGTGAGATATCCCATTTCAGGAAATCGGGAATCGCGGAATCAGGATTCCTGTTGACAAGAGATCGATATTTTCCATGGTGAAAACCCCGGGATAGATCTGAGTCATCCGATTGACGGAGGCCATGCGTCGTGAGATCTCCCATTTCGGGAAATCGGGAATCGTGAGATCGGTAGTCCTGGTGACAAGGGATCGAGACTTTCCTGGGTGAAAGTCCTGGAGCAGTTTTGGACCGTCTGATTTAAGGAGGTGATTTGTTGAGAGATTACCCATTTTGGGGATTCAGGAGTTTCGTTGACAAAAACTCAGGCTCTTGCCTTGATAAATCCCGATCCATAATGAAGAGACGATAACATATGTCTAAGTCCCGATGAACGGACGAGATTCCTTCGGGGAATTCAGGGTCTGTAACGACCGTCCAATTTGAGGAAGAGATGTCAACTTTAAGATGGGGTGTGAATGTGCAATTAGATAAGTGACGAGTATATATGGATGACCAGAGTCCACCTGCCCAGACCTACAGCTGAGGATGCATTCTAGAGCCCCCTTGCCATTCTTCCTTTAATAGGGGGGTGGGGGGGTTCTGGAATTGGACACGCAACTCTCGAATGGTCGAGATTAATTCATCATGATCAATGATGCTCAGGTGGATTCCGAACCCCCCTTTCCATTCTGCCTTTAATAGGGGGGGGGGTCCAGAATAGTGTGGCCTGTGAAGTGGGGCCCCCTCCTGTCCTGTTGACTATCATGTCGCACTTTTCCCTCTGCCACCTGTACTCCACTTAACCATGCGACGGGGCCTGTTCTCATTAGCTATTCTCTAGCCCTGTTGGGATTCGTCCCTATTGGTCGGTCGCTAGCCCCTTCAGGGTTCGGAGGTTGCAAAGCCGAAGAGTTTGACATTAATGTAGCATCGGGACGCGAAATTAAAAAGACACTGTGTTTATTTGAAATGTGATCATGACTCACGATCACATGGGAATAGAGAGAGAAAGATAGAGCTAGCTTATGTTGGGCCTCCATGGATATTTAAGGGTTTTGATTCGGCAGAAAACCAGAAAAATCCGACTTAGGTAGTGGGTATGTGACAAGATATGAGACTTCCTGTCTTCAACCTCAAATCCTTGAGTTTTCTCTATATACACTTCCTCTTCGATGACACCATTTAGGAAAGTTGTCTTTACGTCCATCTAGTGCATCTTCCACTTCATCTTAGCTGCAAGAGATGTGATGGTTCTGATCGAAGTGTATCTGGCTACATGAGAAAATGTCTCTTCATATTCAATTCCTTTCTTTTGAGAAAATCCATGAGCGACAAATATTTATTTATACTTCTCAATACTTCCATCAGCAGTATGTTTTATTTTGAAGAGCCATTTGGAGGACACCACATCCTTACTCTTCGATCTGGGAACTATTTCCCATACTTCATTCTTCATTATGGATTGGTATTCCTCTGTCATGAAATCTTCTTATTCTTCCTATGAATGGATTCTTCAAAGCAGAATTTCACAAACTCTTTTGATGTATATTCTCCTCCATTATCTGACCCACTAATGAAGGACGATGGCATTGGGCAACATAGATCTGAATGAATGAGATCTAGGACTCCTTCTGCCTTGTTGTCTTTCTTTGGAAATAGGTTCTTGATGTTCTTCCCTTGTGCACATCCATTGCATACGCCTTCATGGTCAACCTTGAGTTCTGGTAAACCTGTGACCGCTTTGCATATTTATGGTAGCACCTCGTAGTTAATGTGAGCTAATATTCTATGCCAAAGTTCACATGGATTCTCAATGGCGTGGGTCATGGAAGCTTCTGAGTGACCCTTTATCTTATGTAAGCCACCTTCTTCTTTTCTAATCCCAGGTGTGTGTGAAGTAACTCCAACAAATACTGGCCATCTATTATTTCTAACTCCCAAACAAATGGAACTAATCTAGAACGTCGATGTGATTGAACTTCCAAACCACCAAAAATGAATCTAGGTCTTTGATCTACTCAACCCTTTCAAATTATTGAAACCTTATGAATCTTTAAATTTATCAAAGTGAATCTGGGTCATTGATCTCGAGGTTAAATACGATATCGATCGTTGATTCACTGAACTTTGTAAAACACTACGAAAACCATTAAAACATAAAATTTGACCATTCCAAGTCGATTTCAGCTCCGCAAATTTGCATATTGGCTCCATTAAACCTCTCTTCGATGGTTGTGAGGAAATTCCAACCTGGATTTTCTCACGAATTTGTGGATTTCTCTCTAATTTATCCATTTTCCCCCAAATTCACACAAACTTAAACTGACAACAACGAATTTGCAAAATTTGCACTGGTCTTGGCTATTACAAGATTGATGTTTGAACCATAGGCTCTGATACCATAATGTAACATCCTCCATCCCAATTGAGGCTCATTACATGCAAAATACTCATACAAATGAAAATTTATATTATCTAATTAATTTCCTATAGCTTATCAGCTACAATTACAACCAAATTTTAATTGTTGTCTATTACCGTAAATTAGATATATCTAAAACATGCCAAAATAACATGTAAATGCGGTAAATAGATCATTACAACAACATATAAATCATTCTCAATTACAGAGTTAATGCACAACAAATAAACTCATAATGCAACTAGAAAACAAGATAAAACACTTATCTTTTATAAACAGTTATGCAACACACTATTTGGGATGGACATTCCACCCAACCATAGACTTGTTGTTTCAAACATCAACAAAAAGTCACCCTTGAGTTGGGGATAGAAATCCACAAAAGAGGATGTTCTCTCATTGTCCAATCACAACTCAGAAATCCCATAACCCATTGATATTCCCTATAACTATCCCTATTTTCCACCAGATCTCTTCCTCTTGACCTGCCCAACCCAAGGAATGTACCCTTTCACTGATCTCATTTTCTAGGGCATCCCATACATTTATCAGAGTATTTCTAGCATAGGTAACCAAGAATCTCTCAATTGGAAAACTCAAGGGAACTCATTTCTAGGAAAACTACTAGAAACAACAACAAACACTTGCTATTACAGTTTAACACACTTGCAAGTTCACTCTTCAAGA
>ML794846.1:26531-65100 GCA_009831015.1 Picea engelmannii | reverse complement strand
ATACCATTTCCAACACTATTAGGAATTGATTGGGCCTTTGATAATCAGGCCATAATTAAATTGAAGACTAGAAAGATGATATTTGAAGTTGGTAATTTCATGGTAGTAGCACCTTTAGATCCATCAGATTGTGAAAGATGTGTGAAACCTGTGCCTTACAATTTTCTAGAGGATTATGTCAACTAGTTGTATAGGACTACAACACGAGCAAAATACTATGTGAATCCAACTGCAGATGGAGTAAAAAGTTGGAGGAGTATCGATTCTTGTTAGAATTAGGACAACGAAGCATAACAAAAGTGTCTTTTTATTTTTTTAGTTAGGATAACAACTAGATCTGATAATCAGAAAACAAGTCTACATTACTTGAATAGACAAAACACACATGTGTACTCAGATCTAAAGGGTCTAATAGATCTGATCTACAATGCTAGAATAAAACTTAAATAGATATATAGATCTAAGCTCAAAATGAAAACACAATCTGATCATGAGTAGTGAATCACAACTTTAGAAACAAGAGGTAAACTCAATATACAATTCAGATCTAAAAGGTGTCAATGTTGATACACAAATCTATATAGATCAAATAGTACTGAAGTCAAAACAAAGTTCAGATCTGAAAGTGATTAGTAGATAGCTTGCCTTGTTTTGAAACCTTACCTCTGAATAATTCACAGCCACAACAAGGGATGCATAACCAATTGTAATTATGATCAGGTAAAGTCCAGCTCATAGATCCACCATATAGGTTGGATATCTTGCCAAGAGATGAAGGAACTTTCTTTCCACCAAGGGAATAGGGCCACACACACTTCCCATAGTCAAACCCTCACACAAACAGTAGGTAAGACACTCAAAACCTCACACAGACTTTATGTGGACAAAAAAATTTACACAGAAAAGCCAATAACCAAAGAGAAAGGTCACAGTCTGAACACAAGAGAAAACACCCCACAGTAGAAATGGAGGGTGGCACCCACAGTCATATCCCAGCAGTCATTTGGATAGGGGTCGTACCATAGTCACCCCAAACAACAACAATCAAGAGAGGTCGCACCTTACTTAAAATCATACAAGGAGGGGCCGCACCATAGTCAGCTCACACAACAATCACAAGGAGGGGTCACACCACATTCAACCCTCACACAACAGTCACAAGGAGGGGCCACACCATAGTCATCCCTCACAACAGTTACAAGAAGAGGCTGCACCATTGTTAGCCCACACAACAGTATATAGAAGAGGGCCGCACCACATACAATCCTCAAAGGCAGTCGCAGCCACACTAACAATCATCCAACAACACATAGCAAGAGTCGTAACAAGGAGAGGATCCACTCACATTAGAGGCACAAGATCACAAGATCACAAGTGTATATTTAAAGGGGTTAAGGGGCATTTTAATTTATCACAAAATCACAAGATCACAAGATCACAAAAAGTTTTTGTGATCACAAGATCACAAGATCACAAAAGATTTGTTATTTAAAGACAGAGTCGTTTAGTTCAAAATGCACTTAGAACAACCTTATGAATCCCAGATTCTCAAGTTGTTCATAAGATACAAGAGATTTGTCATATTCATCAAATCTAGACAAAGAATCAATGTGAGCCAAAATGTGTAACAACAAAGGATCATTCTTCAGGATCCAGCTTTCAGGATCAGTGGCCATCTGTTGTAGCAAGCGTAACAGCTTTTAGAATTGGTGCGCATATGTTGCAGTTGGTGTAACAACTTCCAAGATAAGTGGGCATCTGTTGCAGCAAGTGTGACAACTTCCAGGAAAGATGTGCGGTTGTTGTAGTTGTGTAACAACATGAAGGACTAGCACACAACTATAACAATTGGTGTAACAACATTTTGATCATTAGTTGTGCATTTATGGGTAAAATATGAGAAATAGTACCAATCAAATGTGTTAAATAATTAAGAATATCAAAGCAAGATTAATGACTCGTACCTTAGGAAAAAGAGTCTTGGCAGTATTAAAATAGGCATTTAGCATAGGAATAATAAGTTTGAAAGGGGAAAAGATATAGTGAAAAAGGGACATTTATGGGTCCTAACATGCCCTCCACCTGAAGACATTACATGTCCTCATGGAAAAACACTTTCAAACCTATCACTGAATCTGAAGTAGGGAGATGACTCCTCCCATGTAAACTGCTAAGACATTTCATTAAGTACTTGTATGAAAAACTGTGTGTACTCCCAATATCTGTTAGCTCAAAAAAATTTCATGCTTGCCTTGTCTTTAAGAACAGATTCCAACAGAGGTTCTTGTGTTTGAGCTGCTGGTGAACCCACAACTACTCTATTATGTAAGGATCTCCTCTTGCTTACTGGTTCTTGTGGAGCAGTAAGGTCAAATTCTATTTTAACTGAGAGGTTGACTGGTTCTTCATGCTGGCTAGTGATTGGTACTTTCACTATTTTATAGCCTACTTCAAAATAGATATTACCACATTCAGAGCACATGAGCTCTCTATGTTGGTCCTTAACATATTTTCTAAGTGATAATATGTCTAAGGCTATCCCCTCTAGATTGTTCTGACAAGCCACCTGTAATTCATCCCTTAAGGAAGCCAACTCTGCTTTGAGGCTGTCATTTTCTTTTAATAGTTCAATAATCCTAGGATTTGTTGTGTCCTGGATCTTATTCTCAATTTGATCAAAAATTTGAGCAAGTGGCACAACCTCGCAAGTTTGTGTAAATGGCTCTTGTGTGGAAGATACACCCAGGACTTGTTCTGGTGCAACAATTGATTCTGGCTTGACTAATTCTTGTGGAACATCTAAGTTAGGGATGGCGGTATCTTGATGAGAAGTCACTTCCTGGGAAACTAGTTCTTGTGTAAAAACCATGCCATCTGAGGCATGCAGTTCTTGTGTAGCAGTATCTATAGTAATGGAGGGTAATGGATGAAGAATAGGTATTGCATGTTCCATATCCATCCATCCCACTGCTGCTGCAATAGACCTTGCCGACCGAGTTCTCCTCCTAGGTAAAGTAGAGACAAAAACATTGTCTTTCTTTTTCGTGGGCTTCAGAGAGGAAGGGTGTTCTTCAACAATCTGACAAGAAGAAGGAGGGAGTTCTTCAACAACTATACAGGGAGGAAATTCTAGAATGCTAGGGTCTGGTAGAATCTGTACTTCATCAATCATCAAGGGATGCACAGAATCATCAAGAGGAGTCGATGATTCTGCTATAACTCATGTACATTCCTCTTGTAATGATAACATGGTAGCCTAAAATTCCTTGCACATGGTGAAACCTGGAATATGTACCTCCATAAATTCTGGTAGGGTCTGATTATGAGAAGACTCAAGACACTTTGTGGAAGCATCTGGTACAACCTTGTTGATGCCCCTCTTAGATCTTCTTGTAGGCTTAGGTTTTCTTTTCTGAGGCGATTTAGTAGTAGTCATAATAGGGGTTTGAACTGTTGTTGCAGCACTAGGAGAGTTTCTTCTGTTGATTCTCTTCTAATATTCTTGTCTAGATTGACATTTGGATGGATAAATTGATTCATTGGCAAAACCGGTAGATACTGGAACTATTGTTACAACAATAGGTGGATTTTGATTTGTTGTTGGTGCCATAGGAGAAGGAATCCAGGTACTTGCAGTTGAAGTGGATGTTGTGGCTGCTATTACAGTGGATCTCTCTGACCTAGTTCTTGTCCTGGGTAGTGGAGAGACAAAAGGAAGGAATTTTCTTTTCTTATCTTTAAGGGTCCAAGGGAGTTCCTGAACCACGACTATTGCAACAGAGGGATGAGGCTCATGATTTGGTCCAAGGATTTCACTTTCCACTGCTGGCTCAACCACCACTAAGGGAAGAGGGTTTAACTATTCTGGTTCAAGAATATCAAGGCATTTCTGAGCGGTGTGAGAGGTGCTTTGGATTTTGCGTTTGGTGTTCGGAGTTGAATTGTGGGAAGTTACATTCATGGTGTTAACTACTGGTGCAGTCGAGGGTACAAAATTTGACTGTTCTGGGTTGGTTGTAACAATAGGCACAGGAATTGGCTCAGGTAATGGGTCATCAGGAATTCCCATTCTATTATGAATCAACAATCCTATTAGTATATGATTTGAAAGACAATTCATGGGGTTCTTGGATTTATTAACAAATTGAGCCATATTATGGAGGGATTGAAGTAGGTAGTAATGGATGTTGATTAGCTTTTAATGTCACAAATGTGACAGTAGAACAAAATCAGAAAAATAATCAACTTGAAATATCCCTTCACATGTAATGTACCTTTTTTACGAATTATGATACCTTCCCCCATGGCTCTGGTAAGGAACATACATTTGCAGTGCATCCTTTGGTCTATACTCATTCATTACCCATGAGAAAACCCTCCTGTGCATCGCGAAGATGCGCTTTCCTGTTAAACCATTTGACTCTTGTGGTTGGCAATCCTATCACAACCTCTATGCTCTCTTATGTCACTGGAATCTGCACTCTGTGCACCATTGAATAGCCGTATGCGAGATTCTGACTGAAATCTAAGACTTATGCTTCATTAAACCCCTACAAATTCTTAAAATATGGAATCCATCTAGCCCGCATAAATATTTAATAAACATCTGGGTGCAACAACAATGTATTGATATTTTCTGGCTCATATCTTACGGGTGTTCCTCCCATGATGTTGTGTTTGTATTAGACAGTAAATTGGGAGGAGAAATCAACACCTAAAATAGATACAAAGCAAGTCGATTGTGGATTTGCATGAAGAACGTAGTGTCGCAACAAAAAAAATAAGCGGGGTTAGAAGGTGGCCGAGGTGAAATATAAAAAGGAATTTTGTGGTTAGGTTGACGTGGATTTTCGTTCCCCCCCAACTAATCTCATTGGATCACGATTTAACGGATTAGGACAATTAGTCAGGTATTCATGAAAGCGTGCTTTCATATCCATATCAATTAGACATGTAAGATTAGAAGCGTACCTCATAACTTACCACCTTAATGCAACTGCACTATCCAATCGCCATTCAATCCATGTGGAGTGGTTGTAATAATGAGAGATGACTCCCAAACATGATAAATGATGATATGAAAAGTGGAGCATAAGTGGATTCCTTTCTATGGTCAAACCATTGAAAAGCTGCAGATGTGGAGTTTAAGTAATGATGAAGCGGCTCTTGTGGGACAAAGAGAGCATAAAGTAATTTTTCAAAAATAGTGGAAATCTTGACAAAACAACAATGTTGTTGTATGTAGAAATGGAAGAGATTGTAAGAAGGTGGTGAAGCATTGTAAAAACTAGCCAAAAGGAAAAATAACAATAGGAGTATCATTGGATATTTTGGCCGAATTGTGGCACTAGATGTAGCAGTATGTAAATTGGCCAATTTGTCGTAAAAGGGTGTAATAACATGCAGGGAAAAAGAGTCAGGAATAGGTGTAAAGCATGCAAATTGGCCAAAAAGGGTGTAACAACATGTAAATTGGCCAAAAGGGTGTAACAACATGTAAATCATCCAAAGGGTCTAACAACATGTAAATCGGCCAAAGGGTGTAACAACATGTAAATTGGCCAAAAGGGTGTAACAACATGTAAAACGACCAAAGGGTGTAACAGCATGTGGATCGGCTCGAACACAGAAACACTTAGTTTTTACGAAGTTTTTCAACTTCTAAAAACTAATCCTTTAGCGTCTTCCACTGTAATCTATCTTTCCGTTCTTCAATTTATCTAGACACAAGAAACTGTCTGATACCTTTCTAGGATAAATTTATTAGAAATAAATAAATGAAAATGCGTGAAGCAAAATAAAAAAATTTCAAATTTGCACAACTTATTTATATACAAAATTTTATTTGAAAACAAAATGTCCTAAAGTTCAAAATGGGAAGGAGCAAGCTCTGTTCCCTTTAAAAATTGGTAATCTGTATCAATGGTACATCTCGATTTAAATTCTTCCTTGGAAAGTCGATGTCGATACATGCGTAAGCGATGACCATTTGCATATAACTGTGTATTGGATCCATCAATAGTAATTAACCTGATTGTCCCATTGGGAAAAACAATGTCTACCTCATAAGGTCCAATCCATTGTGTACACATCTTACCCTAAAATTCTTTGAAGCACAAATCATACAACATAGCCCAATCCCCTTTTTGGAATAATTTCTTCTTGATGACTCAGTCATGCCATTTTATTCTCTATTATTAAATCACTATGGTTTGATGAATAGCATCCAAATGATTTTCATCAAGATCATTGAGTTGCTGCAATATGGACTTCTGTGCCATAGTCAAGTCGAGGTTGACTGCTAATGTAGTTCTTAAGGTTTTGATTTCGAATTCAATGGGAAAAATAGGGCTTTTTCCATATACAAGCTCATAAGGAGAAAACCTAGTTGTGTTCCTCCAAGTAGTTTGATAAGCCCATAGAGATTCATGCAATATGTCATACCAATCCCTACGATGTTTTCTCAATGTCTTAGTAAGAATAACTTCTATGACTTTGTTCGTACTTTCTACTTGGCCATTGTCGTGTGGATGGTATGTTCTATGTAAAACATGATATTGACTGAGTAGGGCTTCAAACTTGTGTGATGTGAAAGGGGGTACTCCATAAGTTATTAATTCTCTAGGAATTCCAAACCTAACAAAGATATCTTCAAACAAGAATGCTATGACAACTTCTTTTGAGGCCCTAATGAGTTCTTTTGCCTCCACCCACTTTGTCATGTAATCTGTAAAGACCAATATATAAACTTTCTTATTAGAAGGTGGGTTAATGGGCCCTACAAAGTCCATGGCCCATCTCTCAAAAGGATGTAACACTACTTGAGGCTAGAGGCTTCTTGGCATCTTGAAATATGGTGGGCCAAAAATAGCCCATCCTTAAAATTTTATGTCCAGACCCTTTATCAGCAAAATGACCTCCACAAGGGCCATCATGGAAATCTTTGAGCAGTTCATAAACTTCATCATCCCTCACACATCGCCTGATTTCTTGATCCATACTTGTGTAGAAAATGTATCCCTCTATCCAACTATACCGAGCACTCTTCTGAATGATTTTCCTTCTTTCTCTTGGGGATAGATGTGGAGGTACCTTCCCTGCAACCAAGTAATTAGAAATGTAGGCATACCAAGGTGAGTGAGAAGATACGACAAACAAATGTTCATCTCGAAAGAAATCATCTAATGGTGAATTATCATCATTTATATGTAGTCTTGAGAGAAAATCAACCACCACATTTTCTTTCTCTGGTCTATCTACTATAGTGATGTCAAATTCTTGAAGTAATAACAACCATGTTGTTACTCTATCATTAGTAATAGGTTTATTCATCAAATATTTAATTGTTGTATGATCAGTATGAATAAAGGTAGGATAGTCAGTGACATAATTCCTGAATTTATTGATTGCATAAACTACTGCCAAGAATTCTCTTTCAATAACTGTATAATTTAACTCAGAAGGAGCCATGTTCTTCCTGATATAGTATATAGAATAGCTTTCTTTGTCCTCTTGTTTCCCTAGTACTGCACCAATTGCAGTGTCTGAGGCATCTAAAGAAATGTGAAAAGGAAAAACCCAATTGGGCCCTCTCAAAATGGGAGCTATGGATAATTTTTGTTTCAGATCTGTAAAAGACAATTTACAATTATCAGTCCAATGAAAGTCAACATCTTTTGTTAATAGGAAAACAAGGGAGAGGCAAGTTTGGAATATTTTATAATGAATCTCTTGTAATATCCAGCATGCCCTAAAAACTTTCTTACCTCTTTTTGAGTTGTTGGAGTTGGAATTTCCAAAATTACCTAGATTTTGGCTGGGTCTACCTGAATTCTTGCATAAGGAATGAAGTGTCCCAGCACCACACCTTCGCTCATCATCATATGGATTTTTTTTTTGCTTAAAGAAAGATAAGACTATATACATATTTTGAACACTTTTTCCAGATTAGTCAAGGCTTGATCAAAATCAATACCATAAGGTGTAAAATCGTCCATGAATATCTCCATATAGTCATTCACCATATCTGAAAAAATACCAATTACAACTCTTTGGAAAGTGGTTGGTGCATTACGCAAGCCAAATGGGAGAACCTTGTAGGAAAATGTACCCCAAGGGATGGTAAAGGTAGTCTTATCTTGGTCCTTTGGAGCAATTTTTATCTGGTTATAGCCACTGAATCCATCTAGGAAAGAGAAAATAAATTCCTAACTAGGTTGTCTAGAACCTGATCAGTAAATGGAAAGGGGAAATGATCCTTCTATGTGGCCTTATTCAGGGCTTTATAGTCCACACACACTCTCCATTTACCATTATTTATAGGTACAATAACCAATTGTGAAATCTACTCACTGTCTGATATAGGATAGATGAATCCAACATTGAGAAGTTTATGAAGTTCCTCTTTAACTGTTTCTTTAAGATTAGGTTTCATCCTCCTTTGGGGTTAGCAAATGGGTCAGCATTCTTCCTTGATGTATATATGGTGGGTGCATAATTCAGAAGAAATTCCTTTCATGTCCATGTAATCCTAGGAAAATGCCTCCTTATGTTCAATTAGTAATTTCATCAATCGACGAGTTTCAGCAATAGATAAATCGGGATTGATGTTCAGAATTTTTCCAAGTTCGATTTCTACAGTTATGATCTTAGAACTGACTTTGGGAAATAATTTGGCTGTTGTTGTTTCAACATTTTTTATTACAGCGTTTGTTGTTACAGCTGAATCGATTTGATTTACAGCAATTTTAGAGAAAATTTATGGGCTCATCTCTTCCTGGGCAATAGGGTCAAAGATTCCAATCAATCGGTGCTACGTGCTCTGTGTAACAATAGAGGGGTCACAGATAAAATAGTTTTTTAACTCATCCTCTGTCTCATCTTTGAAACTTAGGGATTTTCCTATGGTTAACACAAGCATAGCACTTTCATCCTCAATGTCCATCCATAAATAATTTTTGGGTTCCATAATAGGTGTAGCATGAGGATACAGGGTAAGTTTTTTTGTGTCAAAACCATCAGAGATGGTCATGGAGCCAGATATACAAACAATGAAGGCATCAACTATATCTAACCATGGTTATCCTAGGATTAGAGGGTTCCTCCCCAGACAATTTTTGGGTTGCTAAATGATAAAATTAGCAGGATACTCCCATGAAACAACTGAAATGACTAAATCATCAATTACTCCTTCTGTTATGATGGTGGAACGATCAACTAATTCTAAAACAATAGGAGTGGGTCAGACTTTCATTCTGAGTTGCAACAATTGTGTAGTTTCTATTGGCATAGTATTAATTGCTGCCCCTAAGTCAACTAATACATGGGGAATAGGTGTTTGGCCAATTTTGACAGTGACTGTAGGGTTTCCCGGGTCACCATATTTAACGGGTGGGGTTTTGACTAACATCATTTCAGACAAGTCCCCCACTACATGCACTGTGAGGGGGTCGCTAGGTTTCCTTATAGGTCTTATGATACAGAGATCTCTCACAGACATGTCATAAATAGGGACATCTCTAATTGCTTGCAATAGTGGAATGTTAACATGCAAGTTTTTCAATTATCCTAAGAGATTGAAGGATGGTAATTCCACAGTTTTGGTAATTTCCAATCTTTTAGGGAATGGGTTTGTTGATTCTTTAATAGGTTGGTCAATTTATTCTATATCGACAAATGGTTTTTCTCCTGATTCCTTGTCTGATTTTGAAGATGGAGCATCTTCAATTATGGGTTCAACTATTCTCCCCGATCTTAATTTTATCTCATCACAAGGCATAGGAGTAATAGACAGAGTTGGCACATTATATATATCAATATTATGAATGGCCTTATTATTTGGGTTTGGGTTAGGTTGCACATGCATCTGAGGTAGTAAGGGAGGATTGTTTTGTGGGGCATTGGGAGGTAATTGCAACTGTTGCTACTGATACTAGGGTTGGAATTGTTGTTGATAGAGGTTTGGTTGATGGTTTTGATAGCTAAGTTATTGTTGAGGGCCTCTCCAATATGGGTTCCATTTCCCGTGGTGACTCTATTGTTGGGGCATAGGTAGCCATGCATTAAAATCCTGATAAGAAGGGAGAATTGGATTTGGACGGGGAACATTCATCTGGCCATAAGGTAGATGATTGTTCCAATAATTAAGTGTTGTAGGAGAGAATTGAGATTTCATAGCTTGGCCTCTTAGCTGCCATTGTCTTCTCTGTGTAATTAGATAGGCAACCTCCACTTCTTCCTTAGTCTCCTTCATTGATGCTTTTACACCTGGTAAAGAGGGACATTTGTCAGTAGGATGATCCAATTCAAAAATAAGACATACCTGAAGACTGTTCGGTGGCATTCCCTTTTCAGATGTTTGTCTCTGCACTTTGGATAGAAAATAGACAATGCCTTTTTTGCTTCTTCTTGTTTTTGTTTAATCTACAGAGTATCAATTTGTGAAGAAAAAGAGTTAATCATTTCTGTTTTGAAATCTTTTAATAGATTACCTATTTCTTCTCTTGTTGCCCCTCCATTGGCTAATTTTTGTACCCTTGAAAAAGTGGTATCCTTGGTAACTGACTTATTCCTTGTAGTTTCTTGAGAACATCTCTTGTAAATATTTACAATGTCTTCATAGGATTCCTTAGATATATCTCCCTTGCCAAGCATATTCAACATGTATAAACAATCATCTCTAACCCCTTTTAGAAAAATAGTTTTCATAATGTCCTTACTCACATTCGGATGTCCAAACCTTTGTATATTGTATTGGAGTCTCTCTACAAAATTTTCAAGGGTCTCATCCTCTTTCTGAGACATCTTGAATAGTTCCTCCCTTCGTTCCCTTGTTTGACAGTAGTCTTGGTACTTTTTCAGGAAAAGATGCCTCCTTTGTACCCATGTTGAGATATTCTCTCCTCCAAGGCTCATGAACCATCTTAACACATTTCCCTTCAATGTGGCTGGGAATAGTTTAAGTTTCTGCGCAGTAGTAGTGTAGTCATAGGTTCTACATAGAATATCAAATTCAAATGGAAACTCATCTGGATCCTCCATAGACAATCCATGGAAATTTGGTAGGGCTGAAAGAGGTATGTTCTTCATAGTAGCTATCCCCCTTGTAGGAATATTAGTAATAGGAAAATCCAGGGTAGAGATAGTAATTTTATCATTTACCTAATCTTCATTGTTTTGTGGCTCCTCTCAGTTGAAATCCTCTTCATTATCTCCCTGATTTTCCATGTCTTCTCTCTCATTCCACTCAATATGGTAAGCGTCCCAGTCCTCCTTAGTGACTATCTATCTGTTAATCTGATAAACAACTTCTTCTGGTCTTTCTCTTGGCCAAGCTATACTTCCTCGATCTTCAATATTCTCCAGCATTGCTTGTTGATTTGTTGGTGACAAACTTTCAGCCTCATCCCTTGATGAAATCAATGTTTCGAGATGGGGTAGTTATGATGACTGAGGAATTTGTCTCCTTGGAGGATTTGAAGGGAAGAAGATAGATCCTGAAGAAGAATCTGCTCTCGCTATAATCTCATCAACAAAGGTTGGTCTTCCCAGTGCAGGGTTCCTTCCTCCACGTCCTCTGGTACATGTAGGGTGAGTATTTTTGGGAATACACCCACTTGTTCCTCATTTCATGCATACTTATTCATTCCTAAGAAAAGAAAACTAATTTGCTTACAAAAATCTATAATTATCTTTCCTCGACAACGACGCCAAAATGTTGGGCACTTTAATTGTCTAAATAAATAGATAATTAAGGTGTTCAATATAAATTTTCAAATCCAGGGAAGTTTTGTTATTGCAAGATAATTGTGCACAGTCTATGCTAGATTGATGAAAGAAAACATTAATCAAGTTGCAATATTGAAAGAAAATAGAGTTTTGGAAAACTAAACACTAGCACAAGTTGTTGACATAGCTGGAGTTCTAATCTATTGTTGCAGGATTGAAATCACGCTTGCTTAATTGAAATCTAGGTTGATGAGTGTATAAGAATCCTGGATTATCTATATTATTTTGATTTTCTATTTTATCCTTGCAGAAAGGAATTATATGCTAATTACATAAAGTAAATCTACTTTAGTTGCAGGGAGTAAATTCACACCTCTAATTACTTATAGTTGAAAGAAAAGTTTTATCTAGTACAAAAAGACAATTCTCCAATCGTATACAACACTTGACTTATGATTATTATATCATTTTTATTGATGATTGTTCTTGTAAACCTTGGAATTTTTTTTGAAAACTAAGGATCAATATTTCAACAAATTTCAATATTTTAAGAATCTTGTTAAGAATCAGACAGGTAGACACATCTATGCTTTCAGAATAGATAATGGAAAATAATTTGACTCCCACAAGTGTGATGATATTTGTTTGACTTCCGAGATTAAGAGGAAGTTGATTTTTCCTTATAATACTTAGTAGAATGGTGTTGCAAAAATAAAGAACATAATGATTTGTGAAACAACCAGAGCCATGATGTATGATTAGAATATACTGATGTCTCTTTGGGATGAAGCTGCAATCACTGCAGTCTATATTCAGAAACAACTGTCCTCATAGATGCCTAGAAGAAGTATTCACTGGTAAGAATCATTCAGTTGATCATTTGAGAATATTTGGTAGTCATGTCTACATTCATATACCTAAAGAAAAGAGGACTAAGTTAGAGCCCTCCGGAAAGAAAGGAACTTTTGTGGGATACAATGAGACCTCAAAAGAATATATGATTTATGTACCAGGGAAAACATTCATTGAATTCATTGAAGATGTGAAATTTCATGAGGAAGCATCCTTTCATCGTTCCAAAAAACTTCCATTTGATTCAGAGGAGTAGGAAGCTCCATCTCCAAAAGCTTCAGATTCTCCACTTCTAGATGAGCAGAGGGAGGAGGCCATAAAGCCTTCAGTGGATCTGTTAAGGGTTTCTGTTGAGTTTTCCTTAGAGAAACATCATGTTAAAATGAATCCATATTGGTGCCAATAAATTTTAAAGGAACAAGAAAAGCATGTAGCACCTAAAGGTATCTTCAGAGAAAGCAAGAAACCAGATAAGTACTCAAGTTTGATAGCGTAGTTGAATCTTGTGATTAAATCATAACCTTCCACTTTGGATGAGGATACCAAACATAAAGTGTGGAAGGATGTCATGATAGAAGAGTACGAACAAATATTAAATAATGACGTATAGGAAGTGGTCCCAAGACCTCAAGGAAAATCAATAGTAACCTCTAAATGGCTTTACAAAATAAAACGTGTAGAAGATGGCATTGTTGAAAAATTCAAAGCTAGATTTGTGGCTTGTGGCTTCTCTCATAAAGAAGGAATTGAATATGATGATATCGTTGCTCCTATTTCCAGGTATACTTCCATCATAATCATTATCTCTCTTGCTTTAGTTTTTAATTGGAAACTTCACCAAATGGATGTTAAAACTTCTTTTTCTTAATGGTGAATTTGAGAAAGAGGTTTATATCGAGCAACTTGAGGGTTTCATGATCCATGGGAAGGAAACCCATGTATTCAATCTCAATAAATCCTTGTATGGATTGAAACAAGATCTGAGAGCTTGGTATGGAAGAATTGACATTTTTCTTCAGAGTCTTGGGTTCTCCAAGAGTATAGCATATCCTAATATTTATCTAAATATTGTGAAGAATCATCTTGTCATCTTCGTTTTATATGTGGATTATTTGTTCCTTACTAGAGAGGAACATCTGATAGATCATACTAATAGGGAGTTATTAGAATAATTTTAAATGAAATACTTGGGTCTTATGCAAAACTTTCTTGCCTTAGAGGTGTGGCAGAAACTGGGTGAGATCTTTCTCTCACAAAAAAAGTATGTAGTTGATGTGCTTCATAGATTTGGAATGATAGACTATAAGTCCATGAACACACCTATGATTTATAATATGAAGAATCTACATGATCAAGCTACATGTTCAGATCCAAAAGACCCCACTGTATATCATCGTATCATTGGGTTCTTGATGTATCTAGTACATACTAGACCAGACATTTGTTATGTAGTGAATTCCCTCAGCCAACTCATGTGTGAACCAAAACATATTCATATGTTTGTTGTTAAGCATATTTTCGGATATGTTCGAGGAACTATATCCTATGAGATTAGATACACTCCCAGTGGAGGGGTTATGCTTCATGGTTTTACATATTCAGATTGGATGGGAAGTAAAGTGGATTGGAAGAGTACTTCTAGATATCGTTTCAGTTTGTGTTTAGCTATGATCTTCTAGTCCAATAGGAAACAGGGCTCCATATCCCAGAGAACTGTAGAGGTAGAATACATTACTGCTAGTTTTGCTAGTAGAGAAGCAACATGGATCAGAAAGATACTCTCAGATTTTCTTAGTGTTGAGTTAGAACCCACAATAATTCATTGTCATAACCAGAGTTGTATAAATCTCTCTAAGAATCTGGTGTTTCATGACAGATTGAAACAAATTGAGATGAGATATAACTATGTCTGAGACATGGTGCAAAAGAACATTCTCAGTATTCAGTATTTGGGTATATTTTCTAAATGGATAAAGGTACTCTTTATTTGTTCTTTGTTCGTTTTACTAAATAGTATTGTCATGCTACAAGAATTCTCCCTTGAGAATCCTTTTTTCTCTTTGGACCCTTCAAGCACCATTGCAATAGTCCATTCCACTCACCTCTTTAGGGAATAGGCATTGTTGTTCTTCACCATTTTCCATTTCTTCGATTATATGAAGACTTCTCAATTAGGGAACTCAATATCCCTCCCAAGGAGGAAGAGGGGACTCATTAGTCCCTATTTTTATCTACGATGTTTTGCTTACTAATCTCTTGATTCATTGGTACCTTATGTTGGTCACTGTTTGTTTTTCATGGTTCTAAGTTTCTCATGCTTTATAACAATTATTTCTTAGTTGTTTTAGTTTATTTATTTGTTTATACATATGTTTGGATTGTTTAACCCACTCATAAAACTTTTGTCTTCTCTAGCAGGCTCATCTAGACATGTAAGTGTTGTTGTTTTGCTCACCCAAGTGACAAAACCAACACAACATATTGGCTACCATACTGGGGATAGATATCAAATTACTCCATATTTGAGCTTAGAGAGCACTTCATTTTGATTTTTTTATCTTGCACGTACCAAAACCGACCTAGCCCAACCTGCCAAAGTCAAACTTCAGAGCTGCGGAAGGCGTATTCAATTGGAAATTTATCCCTCGACGTGTGACAAAAAGTGCGCGGATTTTACTTCCCACAAACGCACACTCTGTGCACCACAAAATTATTTACACTACGCATTATGCGCATTGTGTTCCCACTGCATGCTTTTCAGAATTGTAACCCACACATAACTCCATTTTTTTAAAATTGTAAGGGTTTTTATGAAAGTTTGAAGGCCCCTAGCTTTCATATGTTTGTTTACATGCACTTTGTAAGATAACTACACTCCACTTAGAGTCCTTTCCCATATGAAAGGTTAGCTAACATAGGCACTTAGGGGTTAAAATGAACCAATATTCTCCTTTTTTTATTTGTTTCCACATGAATGGATTATTTGGCTTGTAAAATTTTAAGTTGAGGTTATTTCTTTCATACATAAATCACTTAAATTGGGACTAGAAACCAATTTTGACCCTCAAGTATGCTCTTGCCTCGCACCCTAGTGTGATCTTGGGAATCAGAAAGGAGGTTGAGAGGAATTTTCATCTCCCTTAAAAAACATCTTTAGGAGAGGACAAAGCACCCCTAGGGTTCCTCTTAGTTTTTTGAAATCATCTTAAAGTTTTGTAAGGGCCCATACATGCCCACATGTTGCAAACTTAGGATAGTTTCTTAAATTTTCTTTCTTAGTTTAGATCACAATCTAGGGAAGTTTAAATATCAAAGTAACGGGCCCATACATGCCCACATTCTTGCAATCTAGGATAGTTTCAAATATTTCTTAGTCTAAACAACATTTAGGGAATTTAAAGGATTTGTAAAGAACCCATATGTCCACATTGCTAGTTCTTTAGGGGTTTAAATATTCCACAAGGTTATACCAAAGACACATATTAGGCTAGGAAAAGAAGATTTGTAAGGACCACATGAATTCCACATGTTGTAATCTCACACTTAACTTATTAAAATCTTGGCACACTTTTTCACTCACTTGCACACAAATGCACTCCTCATACACATAATTTCTATTTTGGAATAGTGGAGGTTGAAGTAGGTTTTCTCCAAAGGAATTCTGAAACATCCCACTACTTCTTTGGAAATTATCCACACCCATTTAATTCAAACGATATTGGTCCACACCCCCAATCTCTCAACTCACCACATCTAAATTTTTTCTAAAAACACACTAAGTTTTCCTCCACAGGAGGTGCCAAAAGAAATTTTTTAGTCTAGGTAGGATATCGGGGGTAGGCATCCAAATAACCCCCCATTATCTGGTTCTCACATTTTCAAACAATAGAAGTTGAGAAATAGGGAACTGTAAAATCCTCCAAGTCAAGTGTTCCTACACTATAAGTTAGGGAGATACCCATGAAGGGTTGAAGGCCGAAGTCTGGTTTTTTTGCACATCCCTCCTTGACTCACCCAACTCTTGGAAGGGCATCCAGCTCATGACCCATTTCTGAGGCCAAAAATCTAAATGTCGCACTTTAACCAAGGTACCTAGTGGCCAAAAATTAGGACATCTACCCAGGTGGAAATTGTGGGATGCAATAGCACCTTGATCATATTTTTTGTCTCTATTGGGAAATATCACCAGTTCTTTTGGGATATGTACCCTCTAGCCCTCATTATAAATGATTATTTAAACCTTCACTAGTTCCTCTTCTAGTGGATTCAGACCCCACTGTTGAGTGATATTGGAAGGCCCAGTGCTATTTGAAAGGAAGGATGATACATCTTTTAGGACACGAGCATTTGTTTTTATTTGTTCCCCCATGTGGACAAAATCCACCTATCCACATTCTTGTATATTTTACATTTGGTTTATGTATGATGTCCATTTGATTACATGCAATTGTGAGTTACACTATCATGTAAAGGTCCAAATTATACAACAACTCCTTTTCATTTATTTTTCTCTTATCAGCAACAACACACATCCACTTTCCTAGTAAAAATCCATATGGTACCCATAGAATCCCCATCATTTCAAACGCTTTCAAAATCTCCCTCCTATTTTAGGAGGAGTCCCTAGTCTTTCCAACTGACCGAATCAACCATCTCACACCTCTATGAGTGCTACTATTTTGGGATCAACTTTACATGTTTCCACTTTGCTTGGGTCTAATTCCAAAGGCTATCCATCCACTATTTTTCCTTCACAAGGAGGTGAGGGTCAAACTTTCTCTCAAGGGAGAAGTACAACCCCACCAAATCTCTCTCAGCGAATAGGTCCACTACCTGCTCACACAATGGCTAGAACTAATCCTCCACCAAATATCCCTATTCCATACTTGGCATCACTCAACATTCCTTATTTGACAAAACTCATGAATGATCCCATTTTACATGACCCCACTTAGCCCAATATGCCTACCAAACTACCTTTAGATATTCCAAAGTTTGAAGGAAAACCGGGGGAAGATCCCGCCAACCATGTTATGACCTTCTACTTATGGTGGTCTTCAAACAAAATCATGGATGATTCCATTCACTTGACGTTGTTTCAATGAACTCTCACCGATTCCTCAACCGAATGGTATATGGACGAAAAATAAGGGTCCCATATCACCTTTGAATCATTGGCCAAGTCCTTTTTGTCCTTTTTTCAACTATCGGTTTCTTCATGATACTGGATTAGAACTTTTCTCTGAGTTCAAATAAACCACTTCTATCCATATAACCAACCACATGCATGAATGCCATCGGCGTCGTATTTTTTGTAAAGTGGGAACCACCAAAGAACAATGTCTTGATTGGTTTCTCAAATCACTTGTCTCTATTATTTCCAAGGATGTAGAATCCAATTTTCCTCAGTCAGAAGAGGAAGCCCTCAGCAAGGCCCAATAGTTTGACCTCATATATGCTCAATTAGGTTACTTATACACAATATTTCTTGATGGACATATACCCATGCCATTTGGCTAGGAGAAACCTGGGATGTCCCATGTTGCAGATGGATTGATTGGTTATATGAACGATCTCAACACTTACGAAAACCCATTACCCACTTATGGTGCACATTAATATACACAACCATATGGAGGGACGTCTTATTACCCTCCTCCTGCTCACCAACAGTCATATCTTGTTTCTCCCCCTCCACCAATGGGTGGACCCTTCCCGACCTATGAACCAAGTATAGGTCCACCTTCTACCTTAGCATACAACCTTAGCACTAGTGAAAGTGCTTCAACTTCCTATACACCATATGGATCGTCACCACAACACAATCGATATTTTCGATTTCCTGGTCATCCATAGCCGGTTTCTCCTCCACTAGGACAACCACATTCCGGTGTCAACTTTGTTCAACCCTCCTCCATTCAACAGTTTCAAAATTTTGAACAAATGAATATGAAAAATCCATCCCATCTACTCAATAATGCCAAGAAAAAAGGGAAAAACCAAAACAATATCAACTCAAGACCAAGAGGAAATAACCCCTAACAAAACAATCCCGTTGGGGGAAACCTGAATCAAGGAAACCAAAAACCCTAAGGGGGAAACAATAAAAATCAACCTCGAAAAGGGAGGAACAATAACCTCTAGAATAACTTCCCTTGTGCTCTCAATGGTGAGTATGGACATTATACACACCATTGCCTCCAAATTTTTGACTTCAAACAGATGAAAGAATCCATGCATGCACAAGGTCCTCCAACATCACCTGCCCCAGAACAATATTTGCAACATCCACCTCCAACCATTTTGAAAAACCCCATTCCACACCAAGGGGTGATGAATACCCAACAAGAGGTACACCCTGCTCCACCCCAAATGGTGCAATATCAAAACCTAGGTCCCACTCAACTTGGAAATCTGGTCGATCATAATATCCCCGTTATCAATGAAGAGGAGATTATTTTGCAAACATGTGGTTGCCAATACGGTCTCCCCCCTGAATCTACCCCAACCACCTCAGAAGAGGCTCCATCTATAGTCAAAAAACCATTGATGATTCCACGCACTAACATTGAACCAAACCCTCATATGCCCTATATGCCATTATGATGGAAAGCACATAACCCTCATGCTAGGGAAGCCCGTAACTACAGTCTCGTTGATGACTTAGCATCATCTCCTACAACCGTGTCTGTATTATAGGTCCTCCAAACCTGTCCAACTCAGTGAAAATCCTTGATTTCCTCCTTGCGGGTAGTCAACCCAACAGATACTAGACTCATCACCTTTGATCTAGATAGCGGAGAACCATGCCTCCTCTCCCTGGTATCTTTTCAGATACCAATTAAGATCCAGAACACCATGGTTCATCGATGTATCATTGATGAAGGTGTATCCACTTGCATCATGTCCAAAGTAGTATGACATAAACTTGGCTCACCTGAGCTAGTACCATCTTCCATCACCCCAAGAGCTTATGATGGTCGGCCATCATCCCTTGAAGGGATCTTCCAAAATGTCCCTATCAAACTCTGTGGATAAACCATCCTCATCGACATTGAAGCTATCAAAGCCCCACTTGATTATAATATCTTGTTTGGACGTAGCTACATGTATTCCATGAAGGCGATGACCTATTTTGTAATTTCAATGATGATGTTCCCCCACAACGGGAAAATCGTCACCATCGACCAACTTACACATTATGATCTTAATGATTCTGCCAACATTGATAACATTCTTCCTCTTTTCCACACTAGCTCATATGATTTTTCGGTCATCAACATGGGTCCCATAATTTTCAAAGACCCATCCTTGCCAGGGGCATATCATGGAGAACCACCTCTCCTACACCCTTCATCACAAGTGTGTGTAGTATATTCTAATGGAATAGATATCAGATACACTACTATTCCCACCGAGGCCTCTCCTCAAATCAAGGTTCCACCAGTTGGAGAAATATTACCTCAGGAGCTCCTTGAGCTCCCCACTGCACCACTTATCCCAGTTATTCCCCCCCTCTCTGTGACCCTTACCCTTACCCTTACTAACATGGTTCTTTCCATCCCTTTATGGTATCTTCATCCATCCATGATGGTTCCTCAATCATCTCTCCCTCCTCAAATAGAGGGAATACCGATGCATATCTTAGTATAGGCTCCTGCCACACTACCCTCACCCCCAACTGTTGGCACCACTACAAATGTTGGGGGCAGAAAAAAGAATAAAGCGCCCACAAATCCACTTACTCCCCGAGTTCAACCTCCTTGTGCACTATGTGAAAAAGAAGGACATCCCACTAATAGATGTCCTACTCTTCTTGAGTTACACAATCTGATCTAGCTTCGTAGAGAAACCACATTACTTTCCACTCCAAAAAGTACATCCATTGTTACTACAGAGTCCTCCATTGCCAGCAATAAAGGGTTGCAAACCAAATTCACTTGTGCCATCTGTTCAGAATAGGGACACTACACTCATCATTGATCAAATCCACCTCAGTGTTGTCATATGTTAACCGCATTATTCCAAACATCTCGACTAGATCCCTCTCAACCACCCCCTATTGAGGCCCACATTACTGACATTCGATATATTTCATTGTTAGTCCCCACATGAAAAATATACCCTCCACAGTATTGGGTCATTCACTTTATGTACAGTGGTTCCTCGCACCATGTACAGGATATCCCATCTGCGTCCTCACCACTTGAGGACAACAACACTTACCCATTGACAGTTCACCCTGTCACCTCCCAAGATCCCTTGTATTCTCACATTTTTCACTTCGACAAAGACATCCTGGAGGAACTCACTACCCCCGATTTCCCATGGAATGTGATCCATCATTGAGCACTTTTTTTTTCACATGAGGCATTTCATCCTCCTACTCAATCCTCCATGTGCGCAATCGAAACCAAGGATTTTGGTCCTTCGGGGAATATATATTGGTTCAACAAACCTATCCCAGCCCCAAATTATTTTTAAGAAGGCAACATGGTCAACATCTCCCCCAATGTCAAAATTGACATTTCCATTAAACTAGGAATCATAGAAGAAATCACCATTGGCATCGCATGCTCCCATGAAGAACTCACTGCTTACAAAGCTCTCTTTAAGGAATATCGAGATATTTTTTCCTAGTCATATATAGGGATTCCCAGCTTTGATTTATCTATAGTCGAATATCAAATAGACACTTGACCAGATGCCGCCCCAATTTGTAAAAAACAACACCCACTTCACCCATCCAATGTTGTGGCTATTAAAGAAGAAATTGACAAGTTACGTGTTGTTGGGTTCATTTACCCCATTGCGTACACTTCATGGCTCTCCAACCGCCTCCCCATGAACAAGAAACATGGCACTATTCGCATCTGCACAGACTTTTGTGATCTCAACCACGTTTGTTCCAAAGACAACTTTCCAACCCCTTTCATCGACGAAATTATCGATGACTGTGTCAACCATGAGGAACTGTCCTTTATGGATGGGCTCTCTGGCTACAATAAAATACAAATCCATAAATCAGATCAGTATAAAACCACTTTTACTACCCTTTGGGATACCTTTGCTTACTATGTCATGCCTTTTGGACTCAAGAATGTACTTGCTACGTTACAAAGGGCCATGACCTACATTTTCCATGATATTTCTTGCATCAACCTCGCTTATTTGGATGACCTCACTACTCGATACAAAAAACGAACTCAACATTTAGATGACATTCATATCATTTTTCAAGGATGTCGCTAGTACAATATCCGCTTGACCCCCCTCAAGTGTGTCATTTGTGTCACTACTAGACGCCTCCTTAGGTTCATTGTTTCCCAACATGACATCATAGTGGACCCCCTCAAGGTCCAATCTATCACAAAAATTCTACCACCTAAGAATTTATGCCAACTGTAAAGCCAACTTTTTATGTCTCTTTGTCCCATACTACGCCACTCGCGCGCATGGTTTTCTCTTCTTACTGCGTCATGATATCCCATTACGATGGGAAGAGCAAGATAAAACCACTTTTGATGATTTAAAAGTTTCCTTATCCAATGCCCCTTTGATTAGTCCCCCCTGACTATGATCGCGATTACATCCTCTACTTGCCAGCCTCAACTGTCTCAGTAGTAGGAGTCCTCATCCAAATAGGGGATGATGGGAATGAACATGTCATTTAATACATCAGTAAAACCCTTTCAGGCCCACCCTTGAAATATAATCATGATGAGAAACTCACCTTAGCATATGTCCTTGCAGTCCAAAAGCTACGACATTACATTATGCTTCGAACTACCAGGGTCATATCATATTCCAACCCCATGTAGTACTTGCTTAGTCGACAAAAAATTAATGGAAAATTTTCCCGATGGATCTTCATCCTCTAGGAATACGATCTAGAGCTCTGTACTCCCAAAAGCAAGAAATTTCTCATCCTAGACGAACTCATTATGAATTTTCCCTCGGACGCTATAGCTTCCCCCATAAATACAGATTTCCCTGATTAACACCTCTTCTTCATCCCCTCCAATGACCCTTGGTACGACAACCTTCTTGTCTACCTCTGGACACAAACGTTTGGGTATCATCTCTCTCGCGAAGATCGTCAACACTTTCACCATTAGGCCCCTTGATACCTCCTCATCAGAGATGTTCTCTATTGACACAGGGTCGACACCATCCTTTGCAAATGTTTGACCATCGATGCAGATGATAGAGTCTTGAATGATTGCCACAATGACGCTTGTGGTGGTCACCTCTCAGGTATGTCCACCACCCAAAAAATCATTCGAGAAGGGTGCTTATGGCCCACATTGTTTCATGACTACATTCAAACTTTCAAGCGATGTGACAAATTCCATCTTTATGCAAACAGAGCATAAGCACCATGAGCTCTTCTACATCTAGTCATCACATCTGAACCCTTTTATAAATGGGGCATAGAATTCATGACATTCCATCCTCCATCTAGTAATGGACACATGTACATTTTCATGGTTGTAGATTACTTTACCAAATGGGTTGAAGCCATGGCCACTTTCAACAACACTGCTGATGCAACAACATGTGTTTTCTTCAACCATGTCATTACCCAATTTAGAGTCCCACTACAACTAGTGTTTGATCACGAAAAACACTTTGAGAACGATATATTTGTGGAATTCTCCTTGAAGTTAGGATTCTTTGATCATTTTTCCTCCCCATAATATCCTCATTCCAATGGATAGGTCATGGCTGTCAAAAAAGTTCTCAAAACCATACTACAACGCATCGTCAACAAACATAAGACCAACTGGAATCATATGTTGTTTTCTGCCTTATGGGATTATCACACGGCAATCAAAATTGCCACCAGTTTTACACCGTTCCACCTCATTCATGGGTTCGAAGCCAACCTCCCTATCGAGTGAGAAATCACCATGTTACACACAACTATCAAACTATTACCTGTCACTGCTCCAACGGAGCAGCACCTACTCCAATGGAGCAGAGCCTGCTAACCTTAGAGTCACTTGATGAATATCGTCAATCTTCATTACAAAACAATGAGGCTGTAAAAAGTGGTCCAAATACACCTTTGACCGCCATGTCAACCTTCGTTCGTTTAATGAAGGTGATATATTGTTAGCCTAAGATATCTCCCACGATACTCTCGACCATGGGAAATTCAAGTCATTGTGGCATCGACCCTACATCGTCCATCATTTCCTCACTAAGGGTGCATACATCCTGGCCTCTCCAGAAGGATACCCTCTCAAAGAACTCATCAATGGGTTGTACTTAAATAATTTTTATGCCTGAGCATAGCCATCCTACCTTAGGTTTTTCTTTGTACACATTTGTGGAGTTTTTAGTCTTCTTTTCTACCACCACTCTTCATCTCTTATCTATCATCCATGCTATTACCATATGCATCATCCATCAGCCTACCACATTGGTTATGATGATGGTGCCAACTACTGGACCCAGAATCTCACTTCAACCGCTTGGGCCCTCTATACTCACTCACATGTCCTGCTCCACTCCAGTGGCATATGTTTGGGTTATGTTATCACTCCAAGAAACTCCTTAGGTTTGTAGGCTAAGAATGCTTGGTAACTTAAGAAATTGATAAGAAAAGTATGTGGATCAATGGGATAACTCAAGGTCTTAATGAGAAGAACAACTTATCATGCATCCAAATGAGCCAGTGCTTTTAGAAACCAATAATCAGATATAGTAATTAAAATGGGATATGAAGAACACTATTCTAGATAACCAAGTACATTAACATGCAGGGTCATACAAGATAGTAAGAGATCATTCAATTCAAATTTATGAGCTAAATAAGAAGATGGCAGTTCTTAATAGCTCAGATAAATTGAATCAAATTACAGAGCAATGTAACACATGAGAAAATCTGACAATGGTAGCAAAAGAAGACTGTCATTCATATCAAGATAAGAGTCTTAGTACATATGCCAAATTGTATCCAAAATGGAACCTCCTCATTCATCTTCCTTTTGTAGCTTTATAGCTTTACAATTTAGTTATCAGATCCTAAAATAGTGGATCTGATTTTCTAAAAAAAGAAAGTAAACTAGATTTACAAAAAAATAGGAAGAGATCCTCAAGATGAGGTCAATATCTATCTTTTGGTCTTCAATCATTGGTTGAAAGTTGATGAAGTGTAGTCTAGCCTTCCAAGGCTCTTTGATCTGTTCCTATGAAAGTGGAATTTGAATTTGATGATGTGTGCCAAAAATCCTGAAATTCTACTTTTTAAAATGAGGCCAAATGTGTTTGAACGACCTCTCTCTGACCTTGTCTCACAAAAGTATCATTTAAATCTGACTTGATAATTCACCACCTATCTATTTGAAACCCTTCCAAACCATTCTAACCCCAAAAATCCCGATCTAGGTGAAAATTTGGCTTTTATGGCCGTGACAGGTTTTCAGCAGCTAATTTACTCGAAAATCCGCTCCTTAGCTGGTGAAAGGCGGAGCTTTCACCAGCTAACTAGTTATAATTCTGCCTTATGCGCTGGTGAAAGCGCAAATTTTTTCAAAATCAAATTTCTCAGTCATGGGGAGTCCGTTTTGCATGCTTAAATAGTCGATCGACATCTACAAATCCTAATATTTCCAATGGTGCTTTCAAATCTGCATTTTGATCCTAGGAATATATTCAAATTTTCTTTACAATATTAGGCATCACTCTTTCAAAAATGCCAGTGCATTTTTTATCGCTAACATCTGGCTCCAACTGGGACGAAGACGTCCCTGCGAGGTCTCCAAGAACTCGGCAGACCTAGTGCCTTTAGTATTGGGCCATGGATTCATTCAACCTTTTCAATCCCAACAATGTTTATAACCTATATTTATGTCTTGGGCTATTTACAAGATCCATTAAAATTTTGTTTCTGACGAGTTTTGGAAATAACATAAACAATGCAAAGGATGCATAGAAATGCACGTCATAAGTATTCCACATCAAATACTCAATTCCTTCCGGGTAAAGAAACTGCCCAATATTTTTCTCCTTATCATCTGATTTATAGCATTATCAACATCTTGCTGATTTCTGAAGGAAACCAAGCCAAATCCCCTTGCCCTGCCAGATTTTTGATCCCACATAACCCTTGCATCTGAACAACTTGATAAATAGAAAAACAAGCAAAGAGAGATGCATCTGTAACCTCTGGGTTGAGATCGCCAACAAAAATGTTGTAGTGACCTGATGTGTCTTCTCTTTGCCCACTTGCGTAAGCCCAATTGACTTTTATACTCAAGCTCCTCCTCTTAGAATGGTAATGAAGTCTGAGGCCAATGAAGCCACTCAAAGTAAGGATCATCAAGTGCTTATGGTAAGAAAATTCCATGGTCAATTGGTATCAATTCCAAATCATCATATACCTGCATATCAAATTGTGTCCTACTACTAGTATGCTTATCCTCCTTCAGCTTTCTGACGAGAATATTACCTCCATGCCTGTCAGTATTCAAAATTCTTATATCGAGAATACCAATTCTATGTACAACTCCTACAGGAAAGCGAGAAGTGCCATGTTCACTTGCATCGTACTCATGGGGCTGAAATCTTTGGAGGGATCCAATCTTTGCAAAGGGCTCTGACTTACAAGGCAATACATTTATGTTCACATTGAAAATTGAATGAGTAGATTTCACAAGAGCTGTAGGGGGTACCTGTGCAAAGTGGCGATGATCGAGAAGGTAAGCATATACCTCTCTAAAACCTATCTCTCCCACTCTGATGGATCTCTTAAGACCCGTCTGTCCCAGTGTCCTTCCCACAAAACCGTTTGGATTGTTTGGTGAAAATGGCTCTTCATCTGTAGGTTTGACAATGGCAATTTTTTCACCCATCGCATTTTGAATGCAATATGCTCCTCCTAGACCACCACCAGTAGGGGTTGGTTAAATCACACTATCCAAATCTTTCATTCATTATCTAAACAACTGATTCACCTTTGGACATCCATGCGATCCACCCACAATCTCTAGAGGCTTACTGCGGTCTTTGCTCTTTGGCCCTGATGGTGACAAGCAAGGTGTTGATGAGGTTCTGTAGATTCCTCTTGTCAGAAAAATTGGGGAATCATTTTTCACTTCATTGAAGTCATGTTCTAGCACCACATTTCCAAACGTGAGGGCACTCTGCTCAGTTGGCAGACACAGAGCAAGCTAGAGTTTCTTCTTGATTGTTTGTACTCTATCATCCCTATCTACTTTTATGCCAAAAACATTTCCTATGTCGGTCTGCACAAATATCCGGTTAAGCCCCATTTCTTTTTTGTACATACTAGGCACTCCACCATAACTCTATTAGGAACTGGAACAGGTGCTTGAAGGTGCACTGGACTAGAGTTCGAAGACATTATTGCAGATCGAAGAAAAATAATTTGAATGTGCCAGCAACTCGATATTGTTGATTCTCGAAAAACAATAATCACCCAAGGCTGGAAATTTACTAATTGGAAGGAACTCTTTCCAACCAAGGGCAAAATATCCTTTAACTATGTCATCAACAGGAATAGTTGAAATGGAAATCCGCTCTCAAAAGCTGAGATTTTCAGATCCCTTGGTCAACTTCCATATCCACAATTCCTTATTGACAATAAGATCGAAACCTTACACATTTGCAATCTCTTTCACCTCTGTCTTTGTGAGCTGTTTAAACACAATCATCTCATCTAGCTGATTCAGGAACTCAGGTCGAAAATATTGCTTCAGCACTTCATTGACAATACTTTTGATCCTTGTACTTTGTAAATACTTCATTCAGCTCATTGTAATTAGAATTAGTCAGCCCACATTTAGATGCAACGTTAACAATGAGTAAAACTTTGCCCTTGTAGATGCCGAGATCCACGTCATTACCCCTGATGTCCAAGATGCAACTCTTCTCTGCATGCATTACTCAAAATGTTTTATGATGAAGAGGCACATTTACCTGTGTTTTCATTCCTTCTCGTGGCTTATACATGATGGCCCTTTGCTCTCAACCTATTAAAACACTGTAAAAACAGAGTTATCTTTGACATCAACGAAATTGGCCTTCTGTCATCTGGAAAACCTAATGAGAACCTGTTGTTGATTTAATGAGTATTCAGTGACATTTTTCAAATGTGAATTGATTCTTAACTTGATTCGTGACTTGGCTCTGCTTGCATGTGACTTGGTGCCTGTGTATTGACTCGTAGCTTATGCGTGTATTGAAAATCACATAGGACGCATGTTTTTATGCCCTTACACTTTAAACTGGATCTAGCAACTTTGATAGATGAGTCATATGGAACAACGCTCGGTGTTGTAATGCTATGACATCTCAAGCAGCCTCTTCTGCACAAAATCTTGATACGATCGATTCGGCTATACCTGTGGCTAAACCAACCGAAGAATGTCTTCCAAAGCATAGACTTCTACTCTTTTCCAGTTGATAGCCTTTAAGGAGTGCAATGAACTAGTCAATTCTATTCCTTATTTGTTGCCTTGAAATATGGAAATGATTATGATCTCTAATTTACCATCTGCGTCTTCAAAATGCCAAATGGAAACTAGTTCCGAAATCTCGCTTGGAATATAGGACCATGCCATAACACAATCTCTGATATGTGATTTCTCTCCACCTCCTGAATTTAAACATCTCCTCGTGATTTCCTTTGATGCTTCTGTGCTTTGTGTAAACCATCCAATGAAACCTTTGTTTCCTGTATATGGAAAGATCGAAGGTTTCTGGCTGAAGCTCCACTCCAATGGTTGGAATTGGTGAGACGCCTTTGCTGATAATAAGCTTGTCACCCTGCAGCTTAATGTATGATGACTAGCGATAAAAAAAAACTTTAAACACCTGTAATCTTAACTTGGCACCTATAGATTCGTGTACTTATAACTTAGAAACAAGGCAACTCATAGGATAGCTTTAGTATAATGACAGGTGTCTTTTATAGCTCGATTCATGAATTTAGCTTTGGAAAATTTTATGAAAGACATACAAGGAATGACATTTATTTATATCCTTTGCATTGCAGGTTGAGAAGCTTAGAGGTAAAGCAATCTCAGGCAAAGAGATTTTCGAAGGCTGAGAAGAAAAATGAGTCTTACAGAGAGATAGAGGGATATAAACGCTCTCAATTTACCAGTTCATTTGGATCACTAACAGGACGTGTATGGCTTGTAAAAGACTGTAAAGCCATATTTATACCAATTTTCTGTTGTAATCCACCTTTCCCAAGAAATACTGCTACTTAATTCTTATCTGAAATGGTTTTCACGATTCCTATTTTTGATTGTGCATCTAGATGAACTAGATCTCAAAACCTTCTGATTTTTGTGACTGCTCTTTGAGGTTCTCTGCATCTTTAGAAACCAACTTCGAAAGAATTGGTTGAGAGAAACTCAAATCTGGGTAAAATATAACCTTGTTGTCATGTAACAGGTTTCACTAGCTAATTTTCCCTGAATCAGCTCCTTTAGCTGGTGAAAAGGAAGGCTTTCCACAACTAACTAGCGGGTTTCAAAACCAATAAGCTGGTGAAAACCCAGAAAAACTGCCTTGGGAAAAAATAAAATTTGTATGACTCTACAACAAACACCCGAGAGATTGATGGATGAATTCAAGGCTGACTGAGTAACCGCAACATGGAGGGATGATCCAGATCGAGCCATTAAGCGTGAAAAGGGAGTCTCTTTGCCTAATTAGGAAAACTGAAAGTAATCTACTTTCTCAAAGAAAAGAGCTTATTCTTCTATCTACTCCTACTCTAGCCAATAGAAGTATATTGATCAAGTAAAAGTATACTTCCAATGTAGCCATGTCAGAAACAGATTTACAGGCATCATGCTAGATCTTGACCCGAAAAGTAATGAAGGCCATATCATGCAGAAAAGAGGTTTGAGCGGATGATAAAGATAATCTTCTTCTGACAAAAATATCCTTGGGTTTATGCTACTCATAGAATCCAAATAGTCAGCAATAGGGTCATCGAATTCACAAAGAAATACCTTTTTGAACTGCGGATCCAACTGAAAATTGAAATGATGTTGAAAGTTGCCTTTATTGATCTCACTGTTGAATGTAGGCTGCTCAACCCTTGCTAGAGAAATATGTAGGATGGACTGTTGATCTGGACTTTTCATCTCCTCACCTTCTTCTCCATATTTGTTGCAATTCCCATGTGTCTGCACATCTGAAAGATGAAGGCTACCCTCATCATCTACTGCAGATCCAAATCCGGGATTTAGGTCTTCTCTGTTATTGTGATCAAGAGACTTATGACTAGTATCAATTATAGAATCAACACATTCTTGATCATGATTCTTGTGTTCTAGATGAAGATTAGACAGTCCCTGCAAATCTGGAATTTGTAGGCTGTCCTCATCAACCTTTACAGATTTGAAACTGTCACTTGTTGTCTTGGTAATTTGCTCATCATTTCCAATTTTTTCAGAAGAAGCAATATGATCTTCATGACAACCTAAAACAATGGATGCATTTAATACGATGTCAAAATCATCACTAAAGTTATCATGGTGTGAATCACTGATCTCTTGATCATAATGAAGAATATCCTCTACAACAACTTCATGAGTATCTAATTCTTTAGTCAATAATTGAAATTCATGACAACATTGAGGATAGAGAAGATCAGCTGGAAATATCCCTTTACAAAACACATGGAAGGAAACATGAAAATCAACCAAAGAGATGATACTAGCAATAGGAAAAGATTGGTACCAATCACGAGCAATCCCTTCTAATGAAAAAGAAAAGAGTCGGATCTGAACATCCTCATGCACTACCTACAACTGATGCATGTAATCATGAAAGTCCAGCAAATGTTCAGCTGACACTTCCCACTCTTCTCCTCAAAATCTGGGAATACTGTTCTCCCATTCATCTCTAGTAGTTACTTGATTAGGGAAACCAACAATACTTGAAAAATCATAGAACGCATACCTCTTGGCTAAGATCATGTTCATGTCATACCAGTGGAGTCACCAACAGATTTCTGAACAATGGAGTCGCCACTGAATTCATCCTTCATGGAGTCTCCACTGAATTCGTCCTTCATGGAGTTTCCAGATAGATGATTACAACCAAATGATGTCCAGGCTTTGTCTATCATCAAAGCTGGATCTATGTCATCTCCCAGGGAAGCTGAGCTTCAATCTCCTCTCCCCAGCAATGACGCCAATTTGTTATCACTCCAAGAAATTCCTTAGGGTTGTAGGCTAAGAATTCTTGGTAACTTAAGAAATTTATAAGCAAAGTATGTGGATCAATGGGATAACTCAAAGGTTAATGAGAAGAACAACTTATCATGCATCCAAATGAACCAGTGCTTTTAGAAACCAATAATCAGATAAAGTAATTGAAATGGGATATGAAGAACACTATTCTAGATAACCAATTACATTAACATGCAAGGTCATACAAGATAGTAAGAGATCATTCAATTCAAATTTATGAGCTAAATAAGAAGATGACAGTTCTTAATAGCTCAGATAAATTGAATCAAATTACAGAGCAATGTAACACATGAGAAAATCTGACAATGGTAGCAAAAGAAGACTGTCATTCATATCAAGATAAGAGTCTTAGTACATATGCCAAATTGTATCCAAAATGGAACCTCCTCATTCATCTTCCTTTTGTAGCTTTATAGATTTACAATTTAGTTATCAGATCCTAAAACAGTAGATCTGATTTTCTAAAAAAAGAAAGTAAACTAGATTTACAAAAAACTAGGAAGAGATCCTCAAGATGAGGTCAATCTCTATCTTTTGGTCTTCAATCATTGGTTGAAAGTTGATGAAGTGTAGCCTAGCCTTCCAAGGCTCTTTGATCTGTTCCTCTGAAATTGGAATTCAAATTTGATGATGTGTGCCAAAAATCCTGAAATTCTACCTTTTAAAATGAGGCCAAATGTGTTTGAACGACCTCTCTCTGACCTTGTCTCACAAAAGTAGCATTTAAATCTGACTTGATAATTCACGACCTATCTATTTGAAACCATTTCAAACCATTCCAACCCCAAAAATCCTGATCTGGGAGAAAATTTGGCTTTTCTGGCCGTGACAGGCTTTCACCAGCTAATTTACCCGAAAATCCGCTCCTTAGCTGGTGAAAGGCGGAGCTTTCACTAGCTAACTAGTTATAATTCTGCCTTCTGCGCTAGTGAAAGCACATATTTTTTCAAAATCAAATTCCTCGGTCATGGAGAGTCTGTTTTGCATGCTTAAATAGTCGATCGACATCTACAAATCCTAAGCTTTCCAATGGTTCTTTCAAATATGCATTTGGAGCCTAGGAAGCTATTCGAATTTTCTTTACAAGATTAGGCATCACTCTTTCAAAAATGCTAGTGCATTTTTTATCGCTAACAGGTTTGACCACCAATAACTAAGTTGAATACACCGTTGTCATTGGTCTCCTCTCCGTGTCCAGTCACCACCACATTCTCCACCTTAGTATTCTATTAGATTCTCAACTCGTCGTCCTACAACTCAACAATCTATATCATGTTCACGATCCTTGCCTCTTTTGCAAATACCTGCAAGTTAAACTCCTATATCCCAACTTTGATTCAATCATGTTTACACATATTCCAAGATAAATTAATCAAGTATCAATTCACATGGCTAACCTAGTATTAGATTGGAATTTATCACATTAAAACATCATTGTATACATAAGCATCATACATTTGTCACAACACATAGAAAATACATCATAAACATAAAAAAATAACACATAGAGACATGCATGGTCCAAAATATATCCATCTATATATATATATAAAATCAAGTGTCATAAAATGTTTACAAAAATATACATGTACAAATTTCCCGTAGGCTCATGAATACCCCCACCCCTATAGGTACAAAAATGGGTATCATCTACCCTATACAACATGGGCTCCCAAGCCTATATATAAAAAAATTGACACTCATGGTGGCCCCAAAGCTTCCCCCCCAGGTCCTCTGTCAGTTGGAGTTGCCCTACCAACTGGGGGCCCTCCAGGTTTAGGAAGCATCTGACTAGTCATCATTTCCCCCGCTATTGTTTCTGGATAGATCAGGGTCTGACACTCCACCAGTAAACCCACACACTGCTCAAGGACTGCCTCATCCTAGATATGATCCCATATTCCCTAAGGTATGCCCTAAAAAACCCACTTGAAGAATTGACGCAGGTTCTCCAACATCCCTTCGTCCTCTACTTGTGGCTCATGCACTAGTCCATCACCAACGTCATCTCTTCACCACCTCTATCCCATCCTCAGCTCTACAGGTGCCGGTCAAACTAGTCCCTAGTGAGACGAATCCCCAACCATATCTGCCTCTCGGCCTCGAGATCCCACATATGAAAAACAACACCAAATATAGAGTCAACATCCATACACATATATAAAAAATTCTTTCTATCGAAATCAAAATACATAAAAACATAATACCAAAACATACCTCATTGATCCCAGTCCTCCCTAGGAAGAAACATCATATCTAGGTCATGACGGTAGTCCATACCAACATATGGATACCTTAGTATCACCTGAGGAATCTGTCACCATACTTTTTCCACTATGGTCATGAAATAGTGGCCACCCTCTCCACCTCCATGTTGGGCCAATGCATGGGCCCACCACATTAGATGAAACTCTCGTTTCCCTATGGGCTCGAGCAATATCCTTAGGTGCAAACAAAGGCACCCTCTTAAGATACCAGGTCACCAGAATGGATGCGAAAGAAAAGTCATCAGAGTTGGATCTCCGACACCGGTTCACCTACCCTATCATCTTGGTGAGCAAAAGAACACCCCAGAAAAAAAGGTCCTCATCAAGGATCTTCTCCACTATCCTCAAATGACCTCCAGTGATCCGCTGAGTCCCCAAGGATCTGTAGATCCTCACCACCATAGTGATGATGCACTCTGTCAGAAGATCATTGATTGCCTCAATACAGATGATTGAAACTTACATCATGTTCGGCCCCATGCAGTGGTGAACTACCAAGTCACCCACTTGCTCGTCCCCCGACAGGTGGGGGTCAATAGGAAGGGCCATCCTACGAAATGGGAGCCTCATCAAGAAATACACATCCTCGGTGGCCGAGAATGTTAGTTGTTGACCTCTAACTATGAAGCACTGCAGATCAGTGCTCCACATCCCAATAAGATACTGAATCAGGAACTCCTTCGACCATATCAAAGGGAAGTCGAAGAAATTGAGTGACCCACATGCTGCCAAGTATCTCTGAACACCCGGTTGTGCTCTCACTGCCTCCAATAGATGGTCCCAATCACTGTCTCTCGAGTGCACTCACATCATGCTATCAGATTCTTCTGATCAATTGCATCCACACAAAAACACTTGATCATCCTCACCATCCACAAACAAGTGTCAAAAATTCAAAACTTTCACCCCCCTTAGCCTTGCCTCTAGTGCATAGCTTTCACCTAGACCAATGTGCACATGTGTGTGCCTATTATTTTCACAGCTACACACTAATGTGCAGATGTCTGAGAAACAACCATGCATGAGTGCATGACTATCAATCAGACATGTGCACATCTCATGTGCGTCTGTCTTCCCATCTCTCGCTCCCACATGTGCGGTTGTGTCAAGAACAACTGCACATTGTGCACATGTAAGAGGATTATACCAATGAACATATGCTCCCAGGTCATATCATCTTGATTCTATTGAATGCACCTCCACAATATCATTAGCCCTCCATCTCATCTACCATTAGTTTTACCATCTATAGATTGTCCTCCATCCATTTACCTAGTACAAAAACCCACCCATGGGCCCCCCACCCTCCACCAATTTTATTTCAAAAACTTGTGCCTTAACAGACCAAGCCATATTTCTATATTTGTATACTCAACCCCAATTATTCTTTATTTATTTGGTAATTGTATAAATATTTTGTTTCCATCGTATACTTATCTTTTTTCATTGTCACCCTTGATGGCCTTCTTTTTCCTGGAAAAGAAACCCATGTCACTCTTGGTTGGGGAATCCACTCTCTTTTCATAACGACATCGTTCAAGAACCCTGAGTATCTCAAAGTCAATATACCCATGATCTCTTAGTTTGTTCACTTTCTTAGCCTCTGGCACAGTTTAACCCCATATCTAGTCATCCCCCTGACACTAGATTCAGTTTTATGACTGCTTCTAGTTACCCTTCAAAATCCGCAACCAAGGGAAGTCTTAAGTCTCACAACACTTTTAATTCATTCATGTTACCCATTAGTACCTTATTTCAGATGACACAGAGATAATAATCATTTCTCTCTGATTCCATTGACCCCCATAACATTCGAATCCAAAAACCTCTCATGTTACAGTGGGTCTTACTATGTGACTATTGCAGTTGTTTCATACTAGCCAAAGACCTCTGAATTCATTAGCCCATCAATGCCTATGAGTCATCGACAATTCTTACAGTCGTCCTTGCCTCACTTTAGAGACCGTTCACCATTCATAACTATAATCTTCCATTATCAACCACCCCCAAGGGCGCTGCAATTATCTACATCAACATACTTCTTCAGTTACCATCTCACATTTTGGTTTCATGACATGAGCATGGGGCATGTCTACCTCGTTTGTACACAAATTTTCTTTTTTATCCTTAAAGAAAGGTTTGGGTCCCACAGTTTTCCTTCTCCCCCCGGTAGATCTCTCTTGCAGTTCCTCTCTTGACTCTTCATTATAATGGAACTCCTAGGAAAAGAAACATTGATGTATTTCGGCTATATGTATGCTCCTAACCTCACACATCAGGGGGCATCTATTATCACTGAAAAATCATATGCAACATTGCACACAAATGGTTAAAGAAACACATCAATGCCAACAACAATTAGTCCATGTATATCACTTAAATGCATTCAAAAGGAAAAAAAACTATACAATTGGGTAAAAAATTGAAATGCGCAGAATCACCAAAGGAAGCGTGCGCACAATGTGTAGTGTGTGTGCGCCAACACAACCCTCAGTGTGCACAGTGCGCAAAATGTGCAACTGTGTATGAGAAAAGTTGTGCACTTCTATGAACGACACATTTATGGATCTTGTTGGCCTCTCAACAACTTATGGACCAACCCCCAACACGATTTGACACTCATATCTGATAGAAAACTAGCTTGGGGGTTGTTCAAGGGCTAGAGGGTGCTCTAAAAGGCCCCTTGTTCACACTATGAACCAATTACATTTTTCCATGTTTGAATGCTATAAATAAGAGCCATGGGTGCACTAAGAAACCATGATATTCAGAGTATTTTTATGTTGCAAGAATTCTCCCTTGAGAATACTCTTTTCTCTTTGGAGCCTTCAAACACCATTGCAATAGGCCTTTCGACTCACCTCTTGAGGGAATAGGAATTTTTGTTCTTCACCATTTTTCAATTATTATATGTAATGAAGAGCTCTCCATTAGGGAAATCAAGAGCCCTCTCAAAGAGGAAGAGGGGACTCATAAGTCCCTATTTTTCTCTACGGTGTTTTTGTTGATTAAGGTTGGTTGTCATTGATGTCAACCCTTGAAGAAAGACCCGTAGCACAAAGGTTTGGGTAATGGACCCAATAGTGTTTGATGTAAATATGATTCATTATTGTTTTGTCATGGTTGATAAGAAGTAAATATGGATGAACTCCAAAAAGGTCCCCTTATGGTGAAAGCCCTCACGGGAAGACGTTTTGTGGAACCCATGATTAATTGTGGAATAATGAGATGAAGAAAAGTGAATTTGTCAAAGAAAATATCCTATATAGATAGTCCTTTTCATGTCATTTCCGGTGGTATGTGGAACGTCACATAATTACTCACGGTTAGAGAATTATGGCCATGAGAAGTTGGAGACCCTAGGTTTCGGTAATGGACCCAAGTTTGTTTGATGGGTAACGGTACGAGTTATGATATATCTTTAGATAATACTATTCTATATGGATAGTACATGTCATTCCATTTCTGTTGGTATGTAGAACATCACATAACTCATCACGGTTGAGAGTTATGGTCTTACGAAGTTGAAGGACCCTCATATGTCATCTAGAAGCCCTAAAAGGTCAGAGTAATCAAAGTGGTTTAAGAGATTTTAAAAGGTAAATAATAAAGTGAAGTAATGAGTGTATTATAATTCAAAGTGAATACAAAATAAATTATTTCAATAATAATTTTAATGGAGAAATTAGAAGTGGACCCAACCCTAAAATAAGGAAAGTGGGGCCAAGTGACCCATAAGATGTTTTTAAGGAAGCTACTTGGAGAGTATAAATAAGAGGCAAGGCTCTCTCATTTGAATCACACTTGAGAATATTGAATATATATAAGTTTCTAAGGTATAAAAATGATATCTAAGCCGAAATTTTGAGGAAAGTGAAGAAAAGAAGGTTGAAATGCAAGGAAGGATAAATTCTTTTGATGGTGCTTTCTAAGGTATGTTATTTTCAGGTCATCTCACCATTTTCGCTTAACGTTTTTTATATAATGATGCAGATCTTGAAATTTCTATGCAAGTGAGAAAACATATCCAAGTATCTGTGGTTAAACATTTAGCTTGTGGGTAGTTGTATTTTGGGAGTTACACTCTGTGGAAAATAGGGTTTGTGGCCAGTCCTGAAACTAGTCAAAATCATGTGTTTCGAGTAAAAATGTCATATATTATTCATAATAGATCCAAATTTAGTGATACCAATTATGTTGGTTAGGGTACAGTCTTTATTAGTATTTTCAATATTTTCAAATCATTTCATCAAATATTTTGTGTGGGGCATGCTCTACAAGGTTGCTCTCTAGAATAAGCCAGAATTCAGCAAGGTATGCCATTTTTGCTATAACTCCTTTTCTGAGAGGTTCCAAGTAGTGCCACTTGGAGGAATTACATAAAACACATCGAAGAACATTGTTTATAATTTTTAGATCTTTATACATTATAGGTTCAAAGTTATGATTACCTCAATTTAGGGTTGTTGACTAATCCAAAATGAGGCATGTGAGACTAAAGAAACGTTTGATGAAAATGATAGTCTCTTGTTTTTAAAGTTAAGGAAGGTTTGCAGTAATGTGATCATATACACCACGTCTATTACAGAGCTACAAATCAGATTTGTATGATGAAATTGATGAGGGATTTTGGTTGTGGCACATGTTGAGTACATGGTTGAGACAAGTAGTTGATAAGTTGACACATACATGAAGTGTATAGTTGATGATGTTGGTAAATATTGATGATTCATAGTTGATGAGTAGTTGAAACATGATTGGAACATACTTGGTACATGGTTGGATGCACTTGTTTATGGTACATGTTGATTACAGGTTGGTGCATCGTTGATGCACTTGTTTATGGTACAGGCTGATTACAGGTTGGTGCATGGTTGATGCACTTGTTTATGGTACATGTTGATTATAGGTTGATACATGGTTGATGCATGGTTCAGATTTATTGGTATAGGTTTACAGTGGTATATCTCACAGTGATAGTGTGACAGTGGTTCCATCATTCTACCTCTACTTCAGGGTGGCAGGACGGGGCAAGGACAGGTGGTTGTAGCCACCTTCCATTTGTAGCCAGAGAACATTGGGGGTTATAGCTTCCTTCTAGTTGTACCTAGATATTTGGGGAGTTGGAGCTTCCCTCAGGTTGTCGCCTGAGAAACTAGGGGGTTGGAGCCTCCATCTAGTTGCAGTTGGAAAACAAAGGGAGTTGGTGCTTCCAATGAATGTAATTCTTCAAGACATATAAGAAAAAACATTTTGTGGTTTTCTCCCGATTTGGGTTTCCACGTAAAACACTGGTTTACTGTGTATGTGCATGATTGTTTATTTTTTACTGCTCATTATTGGATAATAATTCTACATTGATATAACATTTGAAGAAAATGATTATAATTACGTTATTACTGATTCACCCCCCCTCTTAGTAATCCAACAATTGGTATCAGAGCATGTTCCTTCGAAAATCAATTTAACCACTGA
>ML794845.1:308916-324479 GCA_009831015.1 Picea engelmannii | reverse complement strand
ATTGAGCATGAAGCAACTCATGGCACTGTAACTTGGAGGTGAAACTAGCACAAATAAGGGGTTTGGTCTAGAAGTTTTAATTATATATATGATGCATCATTGTTTTGAAGGGTGTATTTTTCTTTTATAATCTCCAAAGTAATATTTCATAAATCGCATAGTTATATAATTTCTTAATTAGATATTGAAGGTTAGACAATATTTAATTCTGACAAAATCTGAACTAGCCTCCATTGTAATTTTTTGTACAATTTCTGGGATGTGATATTTTCCCCCATACCTATAAGGATCGATATGTATTTGCTTAAATACTTATAAGTTTTTTAATTAGCTATTGAAGGTTAGACAATATTTAGCTATTGAAGTTGTTTAGTGACAATTGAACTGATTTGGTCATTATTGTATGCAGGTTTTGAATAACTTTAAGCCTGAGAGTCCATGGCTGAGACCTATACAAGACAAGTGAATTCTGCCAAAAATATCCTCTTCTAATTTCTCAGGTGTAAAATCAGAGTGTCCATGGCTGAGACCTATACAAGACAAGGGAATTCTCCAACCAAAACCAACTGATTTTTTGCCTGAGAAATTAGAAGAGGATCTTTCTAAAGAATGTTGCTTGGTATAACAGATTGTTCTTGGAAAAAGATGAATGGTAAGGCATTGACAAGAAGGGTAAGGCATTGACGAGAGTTTGTAGAGTTTAGTGTGATAAAATCTAGTTTTATTTTTATTAGATTTGTAAGGCATTGACAAGAAGGGTTTTGGCTCTGAAAGCTACACTGTGAAAAAAAGAAGTAGTTCCAATAGATTTCTATGATTTGAGAGTTGCATTTTTATAGGATTTGCATTGGAAGGTTGAGAAAATGAGATTGGTCAACAAAAACTTCATTGATGATTACTTGTTCCTAGACATGAAGCCTATCTTGATTACATTCCATTTGAGTCTAGTGACATTGCCATAGTTTGGAAGCCTATGTTTGAACCTCTCTGTAAATATAATTTTATGGTGTTGCATGACTTGTTGGTCTTTGGAATTACATATGGATTGAATGGGAATACCCTATACATGTGCAGGATGTACACATTTTAACAAGGTTGTCTATGGAGGGGGAATATGTCTCCCATGCATTTCAAGTTATGAGGATGCATGGTTGCAATAAGGATGAACCTAGCCTATATCACAAGTATGGTACATATAAGGGAGGTTGTGGTGCCATCATCTCATTGATTATTAACCCTGAGGGCCATTTTGATTGCTAGTTGATTGAAATCCATCTCATGTGTAAATACACCAAGGAATAATTCAACTTGGATGCCCAATTTGTCACTAAATTATGTGTGCAAGGAACTAAATTGAAATGGTTTAAGTTATTAATAGATGAAGTCTTCCAGGCATGTGTTAATCCCCACACATAATCCACCTAATTCATCTTTGGATATCCATTGGTTGCTTTTGGGATGTGGAAATGGAATCCCCTGTAGGGAAGATAACTTCATCCCATGCCCAATCAACAAATTCTTTCATTGCAATTTGATGCTTGGAAGAGTTGAAAGGACATTAATAATTTTGCATTCAATGAGGCCACTTTCAAAAAATGGTATGACTAGATGATTAGAGTGACTAAACCCATTTTGTGAATCCCATAGGTGCTACACGTGAATAAATTTTGGTTTGGTATGAACATGGACAATACATTTATGCGGCCATGAGGGAATAATGTTGATAAATTCCATGCCATTTCTTTGCCCTATTACTTGATAGAATCATCTTTTGATAAATTCCATGCCATTTCTTTGCCCCATTTCCAATTGCAACAACCAATCCATCTTTGCCTTTGTTGAAGCTTGAGCCAACCAATGATTTTCTCCAAGATCTTGTAGAATTTGGCAACCGGAATGGGCTGGTCAGTGTTGAAGAAACCTTCTATGCCTTTTATGAACTTGAGAAAAATAATGCCTCGCCTCTTTTCAAATTTTTTTTTTTTTTTTTTAAATATTCAGGTTCGTTGCTCTTCTGACTACTACAGGTCAGACTTCCGACGGGAAACGCTCCAGCAAAGCATCGGAACCACAACATGCTTGTCAGTCGCATTGCCAGGATAGCGTTAGAATATTCATCGGTAGACCGACGGATGTCATTGGTAGTTTTTTGTTTGTCCTTTGAAATTAAATTTTTAAAGGCCATTGGTCATCAGACATTAGGGGAGTCAGAATATCGATGATAGTCCAACATCGGAAAAACCACTGGATATTTTCCAACGCTTGTTGAGCCCTCATAAGCGGCGGTTGAGCGACGTCAAACATCGGGGGTACGACAATAGGGTGTCAGAAATTCTGTCCATTTATAGTAGTGGTAGTTCAATTTGGTCATCGTCTAGAACCAATGTTCAATAAAGTCATGATGTTCTTGGTTCACTTCCTCATTTAGGCCACTCTGCATGTCTCCCTCTATCATGCCATGCAAATCATCTTCTTTTTAATGACTGGTCTCGTTAGTGCATAGAGGATATTCAAAAAGGCATATCAGGAACTCCTAGATCTCAGGTTCTAATGGTGTCTCTCCATCGGATGTGGTCCATGATTCTTTAGTCTCCTCTATAGGTTGGAAACCGTGATTGCAGAAGGCTTCTAGATCTTCTTGTGAGTGTGGCTCATGGAACTCTTGTTCTTCTATCACTTTCAAAGAGGCATATAGGTTCTTGACTATGGTCAAGATTTTCTCTTCTTGTGAGGAAAAGATTGAGATCCCAACTATTGCTAGGATTGAGAGAGTTCTTTCAAACTCTTGAAAATCCTTGAGTCTCTGATGCTAGTTGATGGGTCCTGTCTCACACATGGATTAGTGCATGGGGTTCTTACAACACCCAAAATGGAACCCTAAAACAAATAAATGGAAACCTCTTGCAAAAGCAAAAACATACCACACCTGTAGAAAATGAAACACACCAGCGTAAAGGAAAGTAAACACACTTGAAGGAAAACAAACACATGTGTAGGAAAATAAACACACTTGTAGGAAATTAAACACACTTGTAAGAAAGTAATAGACGAAGTTTTGGGGAAACTCACAATAGTTTTTGCGCATGTTCTTATCTCTCATCTTACTGTTTCTCCTCCCCCAAGCTGTGTAATTTAAAAACAACCTACCTATGCTCTAATCCCTTTAGAAACTCCCCAAACGTGGCGCCAAAAATGTCGAGTAAAATATATGCACTAATTCATCAACATTAAATTACCAACTGAGGCTTGTAATTTTTGAGGTGTAGGCATAGTATGTGCAGGATTGAAGTTAGTCTAGCCTATGCTAACAACTAGTGCCGACAAACACACTTCAATGCAATAAACGACACAAGCGGTTGGAAAACAAATTCAATTGAAAAGAAATAAACTAACACCTTAGGTTGAAACCCATTATGAAAAATCCATATCTCATGAGTTAGGCCTTTAATCTTTCCTTTGGTGATTGAATCTATGGGAAATTAAAGTGCAGATATCCAAAATACAATAAATGAAACCAAGCACAAAAAAAAACCAAATTAAAACTAACTAGCTAAAAGGAAAAACAAATAAATCTAAATCTAAATTCAAACTATGCAAATGAAATGTCCTTGAAAAGATACACCCAAAATGACCATGAAAGAAAGCAATAGAATGAAAAAGAACAATGTGATGGATTGGGAGTGAAAGAAAGAATAATGATGTGTTAATAGGTAATTAGTTTTGTTCTTTAGTTAAATCCACCTATAAAACAATAGATAACGATAATACTTATATTTCTAAATAAAATTATAATAATAACATTTATTTACAAAACTCACCACAATAACAAACAAACAAGGTATTTTAATATTATTATAACAAAGCATTTATAATCTCTAAGTTATAATAATAATTAAATTAAACAACAAACAAACAAGGTATTTTAATATTATTATAACAAAACATTTATAATCTCTAAGTTATAATAATAATTAAAATAACATATTAACTAGCAAATATTAAACAAATACTAAATTACATAAGTAACAACACTTTTACAAAATTATAATAAACAGTTACTAACAACACTTTTACAAAATTACAATAAAGAATTACTAACAATAATTACACAACTAACAACACTTTCACAAAAGTATAATAAACATTTACTAACAATAAAATGATTTATAGAAACAACATAACTTTACAAAGGTATAAAAACATAACTATTACAAACAACATCATAACTATGAGGCAACGTAAATAATATAATCAACATAGTATATATATACGTAAGCTTACACATGAAACAAACAAAACATTAAAATAACACTTGTATACTATGCAACATTAACAAGAAATATAAAACGGAGATAAAGCCCTGAATACAAGAGAGTAGCGCAGAGATAATAGCAATTGCATAGCACAAGTTAGCAACGAAAGGAGGGTTGTGAGGAAAGCATGAGAAGCTAGATAAAGGATTTTAGAGGTATGATCGAGGAATTATCATTGTTATGTGCCATAGATAAGGAGATTCTCAAAGGGGGTGTTTGCTTAGAGAATGGTGAAGAGATTATGGCTTGAATTGTTGAATGGATGGGAGAAGATACATGAAACCACAGGGGTATCAATCCTAGGAATCAATTTATTATAGTCATAAAATCATTGCAGGACTAAATTTAAGATGAAGATGAAGATAATCACACCAAGATGGAAATAAAATACGATATGAAGTAGTAATTGGGAAGCCAGGGCGTTATTGGATTGAGGGGCCCTTCCTGACCTGAATGGCGTACTTGGAAAAGTGAAGTCAGTCCAAGAAGTTGCTCAAAATATCAACAATAATCAATTCCTCATTAAAATCAAACTCCATATTACAAAGTAGTGGTGCTAATCTCTCTCTCTGAATACAGTCCAATAATTATTATCTCCCTCTCCCACCCGTTCATGTGGTCAGTTATATAAAGTTTTAATATTACAAATACAACAAATAGGTGGACTCTATGAATCCCTATTTCGTGCATGGAAAACATCGATGCATATCTAAATTAATAAAAAAATGGGTAATCTGGTGGATTCACTATCAAAATGGGGACGGAAACTGAATTGTATGGAGACCACAATCCACTAGAAAGGTATGAGAATAGTAGAGACTATTGAACACACCAAATTTGGACCATATTTTAGCAATGAATCAAAAGACAGTTTTAAGAAAATCCACTAGCTGCAATCAACTGAGGCTTATGACATTAATTTGATCAATATGATAACTAAATCATCCTTTGGACGTCAAACCCAAGGCCACGTCATCAAATATATCATATTCTACTTCCTCCAAACCTGGGCGCATCACAAAATTGGTGCAAATATTAGTTTGAATAACCACTGATAACTCCTCAACCATTCCTTTTTTTGAAAAATGGTTCGCATGAGACCCAATATGCCATGCTAGGAACAAAACCCATGTTCTATATTCTTCATATCTTTCTTTATTTGCACGAAAAGTAAGGCTGAAATTGACTGTCTAGAATTTTTATTAATTTTGGCTGAGTTATTCCCCTTGAGCTGGAGGTCCACACGTGCAAGTTGGGAGAATTTTGACACATGTGACTACATGCCGACATCACTATAGTGAAAACCCATGTTCCCAAGGTTTGATTAGAAATGCGCAAATATGCAAAATAATGGCAGGTATCAGAATGACAGTGTTTTTGCAGGAATGATGAACTACAATAATGGTACAAGAATGTTGATCGTGCTAGTACAAGAATCACACTTCACGAACCGTTGTCAGTAAACCATGATATAATCAAATTTTAACCAATAAAAAAATAGAAAAAATTATGTATTAACGACACTGGATATAATGACGAATGATGGCATTTAATTAGGGTTTATGGTGTGTATTAACAACGAAATGCAGCAAAAGGTGTAATAATGAATGTATTTGTATAGCGGAAAATATGGCAAAAGTGGAGCTCAACACACCCCCAAACCCAAGAATTTGAATTTCCTCATGCGAACAGGGTGAATAACTTATGATACTCCGCTTATAGATTTATGTGGCATTGTTTCTTTGTGTAGGTGTTGGTTCTTATGGAGTGACACTCTGGAAACTGATTATACTGTCACAGATTGATTTTAAAACAGAGAAACAAAATTATCATGAAAATATAGGACAAGCAAGGGATGGGTTATCACAGGGTGATGTTGAATGGTACGAGTGTGGAGAATGGTTTATGAAATAATGGGGATGGTGGCCATATGAACTTGGACAATTTTATACTTTGTATCTTATATTCATTTTAAGACCAAGATTTACTTCTTGTTCATTGTTTCATTAGGCAACAATGAATTCATCCTCTAATTCAGAACATTCAGATAAGACACTATAGATATTTCTTTATCGTGTACAAGGAGAAGACACTATAGATATTGCTTTGTGGTTGTATTTATATACCACATATTTCCTTTTCATCGATTGGTCCTATGAGCATAGTATAATTTTCATTATGACTCATGGAGTAAAAATGGAAGATTAAGTGAATAGTTGTGATGGTACTTTCTAAGTGGTAATAATGTGAAGTGAAGTGTTGAGTGGGTAATAGTGGTTATGCATCATGTTTTCCAAATTCTTAGTAACTTAAAGAGATTTATACATGTTTTACCTCAAGTTAATTTTTCTTCGAATTTTGATGCACGCTGAAGTGAAAACTATGTAGAATAGGATGAAAGATATGTGGAAGCATGATGTGGAATGATAAAATATGAAGATGGGGCGGAGCAAGGCTGAGAACTACTGAAGAGAATGAAGCTGATGAGAGCTAAAGAGAACAGAAGTTGATTTGTTGGATCTGGAAAAAAAACCTAGATGAGGTAAACTGAAGATGCTAGAGATGCTAGAGATGTTGAAGAGAGACTCTGAAGATATGTAAGGGATCTGGAGATCTCCCCCAAATCCAAGAGTTTGCAATTCCTCATGAAAACTGCTTAAGACAGAGTGGCATGCGGGTACAAAAAAACAAACTTTTTCCAGCTGCCCACTTTTGTTGATACTAATCCGAGAGTTTCTAAGAACATAAATCTGAGAGCTACTAATGAATTGTGGGCACAAAGTCCGTGAGTATCAATAGACTTATGGCTGGTTACTAAACCTGAACACATAAAGAGAAAGTCATAAGACCATGTAATAAAAATATAAACCGATCATAACATGAAGTACATCCAATGCCACATTCATTTAAAAATTTCCAATACACATTTGACATTTAGTGTGAATGCACACAAATTCTCAGATTTGAACAATTTTCAAAGATCACTTATCAATATTCCCCCTATGACTGACCAAGATAATTGAAGCACAACCCATAGAAAATATTTGTAAACAACTTTTAGTATTTCTATTCTATAGCAGATATTTCTATTAAATAAAATTCATCAAAAGATTAACAACACTTATGTTCAGAGAGCCCTGTATAAATTAGAGTAGGGATTTTGTTCTTCTCCTTTAGGAAGGAAAATAAAAGAGTATTAGCAATCTCAACAAATGAAAACCCCATAGAAAACCAGTCAATCTTTTTCACTCTCAAATTATTTACAATCATTCAAGTAATAAAGATAAATTTCACAGTTTGAGTATATTAAGCTTCTAAGATCATGGTCCCACTCTTAATATAGTACATCTTAGATATAGTATGAATTGGATGATAGGGTCTTAAGGTCAACTTAGGGTCATTCTCAAGTGGCAGTTAGATGGAATTCATTTAGCCCTGGCTCTTAACCACTCATGCTTCTTCCTAACAGAACTTCACAAGTAATACCATAAAAAGAAACAAAAATGGATAAGGTTTAGTTAATATAGGTGTCATAGGTCCGAACTCACTGCCAGTAGGCATCTATAACCTCGACGAGGTAACCTCTAAAACCGATTTTAATCTAAGAGCTCTTGTCCCATTACTTATAATCTACATAAGAAATATGATTAGAGATGAAGGAGCAATGATCATAAAGCCTTCTATAGGCGTGGGATGACACTATTGACTTTTAAAATACCCTCTAGTACCACAGGTCGGGACCCACTGCCAGCAGGCGTCTATAGCCTCGATGGGTTGGCCTCTTGCACCCATTTTCTATCAAAGTCTCTAGTCCCATGAATTCCACTCCTAAAATTTATGATATATGTATATGTATGTATTAGGTGGATGGGGGAGCTGCTCTGAAAATCCCCTTAAAGGCACGAGATGGTACCAGTTCGAGGGTAGAAATATTATTTTCTTATAGGTTGTCCTTATGTAAAGAGTACTTGATGATTTTAGTCAATTTGAAGTCACATGTATGGTCGAGCCCTTTTAATGTGTGGTGAATGAAGCCACTAGAGAATAACCTAAAGTACCTCTAGTCCTTAAGGTCATCTTCTTCATATAGAATTATGGTAGTGTTCCCATGAGTAGAGACTTCATGCACTCTCTTGCTACTCTTTAATAAAGATGCTTCATTGACTAACTTTGAGATTAGATCAGGTTGTACTAGCTACCTATGGACATCATAGTATGGACTTTCAACTTTATGTAATCCCATAATATAATTGAAAATAGGGCTATGAGCTACTGCTGTAATAAATGGTTTGAAATTTTGCATAAAGAAGGGAAAACAAATATCTAAAAACTAAAAATGATAGGTTATGACAAGAAGCTTGGGTTCAATATTTGAACTCCTTTGTTTTTAGTTTTTCCCTATTAGTGATTGTCTAAACCATAAATTCCAATAAGGAAAATAGTTCGGAAAAATATTAGGGAAAACTAATAAAAGTCAGAGAACAATATTTAAACAAACAAAGTTTAGGGGAGTAATAGGAAAAGAAATTCAGTTGTCCCAAAATGGTCTTAGGTAATAAAAGATCAAAATAAAAGACAGTTTTGATGAAACAACAGAACCAAAAATGAAATTACTTCCATGAATAAGTTATGAATATGTTCTCCCGATCCAGATGAAAAGAGGATATTTGCAAAACTCCAACAAATCATCATAGCTTAGAAAACTTGAAAAAAAAGATCTAACTATCAACTGAAAATATATTAAAAGTTTTTGGGGAAACAAACTCCCTTAAGATTAGTTTATGAGCCCGACAGTTCCAATTATTGCAAAAGACATAAAAATGATGTTGCACCAAACTAACAACTATATGCAACAATTATTGATTTATTTATTATCCTACCTTACCTAAGAAAAGACCCCTTTTCAAGTATATGAATATTTCCAATGAAGCCACGTGCATAACAGGATTATGAATATACTCACATTCATGTTTGATCAATATACTTTAATAAGTACCCGAACATGAGGAACTAGCTGATTCAAATGATAGGATGTGAAGAGTTGTCGAAGAAAAGAGTGGTGGTTCAATTTGGTCATCGTCTGGAACCATGTTCGATAAATTCATGATGTTCTTGTTTCACTTCCTCATTTAGGCCACTCTGCATGTCTCCCTCTATCATGCCATGCAAATCATCTTCTTTCGAATGACTGGTCTCGTTAGTGCATAGAGGATCTTCAGAAAGGCATATCAAGAACTCCTCGATCTCAGGTTCTAATGGTGGCTCTCCATTGGACGTGGTCCATGATTATTTAGTCTCCTCTATAGGCTGGAAAGCGTGATTACATAAGGATTCTAGATCTTCTTGTGGATGTGGCTCATGGAAATATTGTTCTTCTATCACTTCCGGAGAGGCATACAGGTTATTGACTATTGTCAAGATTTTCTCTTCTTGTGAGGCAGAGATTGAGATTCCAATTGTTGCAAGGATTGAGAGAGTTCTTCCAAACTCTTGAACATCCTTGAGTCTCTGACGCTGGTTGATGGGTCTTGTCTCACACATGGATTAGTACATGGGGTTCTTACAACACCCAAAATGGAATCCTAAAACAAATGAATGGAAACCTATTGCAAAATTGAAAACATACCACACTTGCAGAAAAGAAAACACACTAGCGGAAAGGAAAGTAAACACACTTGAAGGAAAACAAACACACGTGCAGGAAAATAAGCACACTTGTAGGAAATTAAACACACTTGTAAGAAAGTAACATACAAAGTTTTGGGGAAACTCACAATAGTGGACGCACAAGTTCTTACCTCTCGTCTTATTGTTTCTCCTCCCCCAAGCTGTGTAATTTAAAATCAACCTACCTATGCTCTAATCCCTTTAGCACCTCCCCAACAACGGCGCCAAAAATTTCGAGTAAAATATATGCACTAATTTATCAACATTAAATTATCAACCGAGGCTCGTAAGTTTCGAGGTGCATGCATAGTATGTGTAGAATTGGCGTTAGTCTAGCGTATGCTAACAACTAATGCCGACAAACACACTTCAGTGCAATAAACGAGACAAGCGGTTGGAAAATGAATTCAATTGACAATAAATAAACTAACACCTTAGGTTGAAACCCATTACGAGAAAGCCATATCTCATGAGTTAGGCATTTTATCTTTCCTTTGGTGATTGAAGCTATGGGAAATTAAAGTGCAGGAATCCAAAGTACAATAAATGAAACCAAGCATAGGAAAAACCAAATTAAAACAAACTAGCTAAAAGGAAAAACAAATAAATATGAATCTAAATTCAAACTACGCAAATGAAATGTCCTTGAAAATATATGCTCAAATGGCCATGAAAGGAAGCAATGGAATGAAAGAAAACGATGTGATGGAATGGAAGTGAAAGAAAGAATAATGATGTGTTGATAGGTGATTAGTTTTGTTCTTTAGTTAATGCCACTTATAAAACAATAAATAACACCAATACTTATATTTCTAAATGAAATAATAATAATGACATTTATTTACAAAACTCATCACAATAACAAACAAACAAGATATTTTAATATTATTATAACAAAACATTTATAATCTCTAAGTTATAATAATAATTAAAATAACATATTAACTAACAAATAGTAAACAAATACTAAATTACATAACTAACAACACTTTTACAAAATTATAATAAATAATTACTAACAACACTTTTACAAAATTACAATAAACCGTTACTAACAATAATTACACAACTAATAACACACACTTTTACAAAATTATAATAAACAATTACTAACAACACTTTTACAAAATTACAATAAACCGTTACTAACAATAATTACACAACTAACAACACTTTCACAAAAGTATAATAAACAATCACCAACCATAAAATGATTTATAAAAACAACATAACTTTACAAAGTTATAAGAACATAACTATTACAAGCAACATCATAACTATGGGGCAACGTAAATAATATAATCAACAAAGTATATAGATACACAAGCTTACACATGAAACAAACAAAACATTAAAATAACGCTTGTCTACTATGCAACATTAACTAGGAAATACAAAACGGATGTAAATGCCTGAATAAAAGAGACCAGTGCAGAGATAATAGCAATTGCAGAGCACAAGTTGCAAAAGAAATAACAACGAAAGGAGGGTCGTATCACTGCTTGGATTGTGAGGAAAGCATGAGAAGCTAGAACAAGGATTTTAGAGGTATGATCGAGGAATTATCATTGTTATGTGCCCCTGATAAGCAGATTCTCAAAGGAGGCTTTTTCTTAGGGAATGGTGAAGAGATTAGGGCTTGAATAGTTGAATGGATGGAGAAGATAAAAAAAATTAAGCCATAGGGGTATTAATTCTAAGAATCAATTTATTGCAGTAAAAAAATTATTGTAGGACTAAAGTTAAGATGAAAATGAAGATAATCACACCAAGCTAGAAATAAAATACGATTTAAACTAGTAATTAGGAAGCCAGGGCGTTAACGGATCGAGGGGCCCTTCTCGACCTGGATGGTGCACCTGGAAAAGTGAAGTCAGTCCAAGAGGTTGCTCATAATATCAACAATAATCAATTCTTCACTAAAATCAAAATCCAGATTACAAAGTAGTGGTGCTCATCTCTCTCTCTCTCAATACAGTCCAATAATTATTATCTCCCTCTCCCACCCATCCGTGTGGTCAATTATATAAAGTTTTAATATTACAAAGACAACGAATAGGTGGACTCTGTGAATCCCTATTTCGTGCATGGAAAACATTGATGCATATATAAATTAATAAAAAATGGGTTATCTAGTGGATTCACTATCAGAATGGGAACGAAAAATGAATTGTATGGAGACCATGATCCACTAGAAATGTATGAGAATAGTAGAGACTATTGAATGCACCAAATTTGGACCATATTTTAGTAATGAATCAAAAGACAGTTTTAAGAATCCACCAACTGCAATCAACTAAAGCTTCTTACACTAATTTGATCAATATGATAACTAAATCATCCTTTGGACGTCAAACCCAAGGCAACATCATCAAATCTGGATATCATATTCAATTTCCTCCAAACCTGGGCACCTCACGAAATTGGTGCAAATATCAGTTCGAAGAACCATAGATAACTCCAAAACCTTTCTTTTGTTTGGAAAACGGTTCATGTGAGACCCAATATTCAATGTTGGGAACAAAACCCATGTTCCATATTCTTCATATCTTTCTTTATTTGCACGAAACTTGAGGCCAAAATTGACTATCTAGAAATTTTATTAATTTTGGCTGAGTTGTTCCCCTTGAGTTGGAGGTCCACATGTGTGAGCTGGGTAAATTTTGATGCACATATCTACATGACGACGTCACTACGGAGAAAACCCACGTTCCCAATTTTTGACTAGAAATGCGCAAATATGTGAAATAATGACAGGTATCAGAATGACAGTGTTGGTGCAAGAATGATGAACTGCAATAATGGTACCTGAATGTTGATCATGCTAGTACAATAATCAGACTTCACAAACCATCGTCAATAAACCATGATATATCATCTTTTAACCACTAAAAACATAGAAAAGATGATGCATTAACCACACTGGATATAATGATGAATGATGGCATTTAATTAGGGTTTATGGTGTGTATTAACAACAAAATGCGGGAAAATGTGTAATAATGAATGTATTTGTATATCAGAAAATATGGCAAAAGTGGAGCCCAACAATTATCCTTTCCAACCAATGAATGGTTGGATTATGGCTTCCCCACAATGTCATTTCAAAAGTTGGAATGTCGTTGATCCTTGAAGTGATCGATGGCCGATCTTCTGTCAGACAATTGGCTTAGGTTGATGGATAGTTGGTATGGATTTTTGGTTGTCATTGATGTCAACCCTTGGAGAGTGATATTGTAGATTGATGTAAACCCTTGAAGAAAGCCGAATAGCACAAAGGTTTGGGTAATGGACCCAAGTTTGTTTGATGTAAATATGACTCATTATTGTCTTTTCATGGTTGATAATAAGTACAAATGGATGAACTCCAAAGTGGTTCCCCTATGGTGAAAGCCCTCATGGGAAGACACTTTGTGGATTGAGTTATCCTAGAAGTATGGTTAGAGAATCCATGCTTATTTATGGAATAATGAGATGAAGGTCAATGAATTTGTCAGTGAAACTATCCTATATGGATAGTGCTTGTCATGTCATTTCCAGTGGTATGTGGAACGTCACATAACTCCTCACAGTTAGAGAGTTATGGCCATGAGAAGTTGGAGAACCCATGTTTGGGTAATGGACCCAATTTTGTTTGATGGATAACGGTATGAGTTTTGATATATTTGTAGGTAATTCTATTCTATGTGGATAGTACATGTCATTCCATTTTTGTTGGTATGTGGAACGTCGCATAACTCCTCACGGTTTGAGAGTTATGGCCTTACGAAGTTGGAGGACCCTCATATGTCATCTAGAAGCCCCAAAAAGTCAAAGTAGTCAAAGTGGTTTAAGAGATTTTAGAAGGTAAATAATAAAGTGAAGTGATGAGTGTACTATAATTCAAAGAGAATACAAAATAAATAATTTAAATAATAAATTTAATAGAGAAATTAGAAGTGGGTTAACCCTAAAATAAGGAAAGTGGGCATAGTGACCTAGAAGATGTTTTTAAGGAAGTTACTTGGAGAGTATAAATAAGAGGCAAGGCTCTCTCATTTGAGAACACACTTGAGCATATTGAATATATATAGGTGTCTGAGGTAACCAAAGGATATCTAAGCCAAATTTCAGAGGGAAGGTGAAGAAAAGAAGGCCAAAATTCAAGGGAGGATAAATTCTTTTGATGATGTTTTCTAAGGTATGGTATTTACAGGTCATCTCGCCATTTTCACAATAATTTTTTTAATAGAATGATTCAGACCATGAAATTAGTATTTCATTTAGGAAACATATCCAAGTATCTGTTGTAAAAAATTCAGCTTGTGGGTCATTGTATTTTTGGAGTTACACTCCGTGGAAAATAGGGTTTGTGGTTAGTCCTGAAACTAGTCTAAAACAGGTGTTTCGGGTAAAAACATCATAACTTCTTCATAACAGATCAAAATTTAGTAAGAAAAAATGTGTTGATTATATTATAGTCTGTAGCATGTTTTGTAACATTTTTAGATCAATTCAACAAATATTCTGTGCGGGGCATGCTCTACAAGGTCGCTCTCTAGAATAAGCTAGAATTCAACAAAGTATGTCATTTTTGCTATAAATCCTTTTCTGAGAGGTTCCAAGTAGTGACACCTGGAGAAATTGCATAAAAGACACTAAAGAACATTTTGTATCACTTTCAAATCCTTATTCATTACTTGTAAATAGTTATGATTATTTCAAGTTAGGGTTGTTGACTAATCCAAAATTAGTCATGTGAGACTAAAGAAAAGTTTGATGAAAATTCTAGTCTCTTGTTGTTAAAGTTAAGATAGGTTGTTTGCACAAGTTGTTGTGGCAAGTTATTTGAACAGGTTTGGTGCATGGTTGATGCACTTTTTCATGGTACAGGTTGAGGTACAGGTTGGTGCATGGTTGATGCACTTGTTTATGGTACAGGTTGATTATAGGTTGTTTGGTACAGGTTGGTGCATGGTTGATGCACTTGTTTATGGTACAAGTTGATTACAGGTTGTTTGGTACAGGTTGGTGCATGGTTGATGCACTTGTTTATGGTACAGGTTGATTACAGGTTGAGGTATAGGTTGATGCATGGTTGATGCATGGTTCAGGTTTATTGGTATAGGTTTATAATGGTATATCTCACGGTGATAGTGTGACAATGGTTCCATCATTCTACTTCTACTTCAGGGCGGTTGGACGGGGAAAGGACAGGTGGTTGTAGCCACCTTTCGGTTGTAGCCGAAGAACATAGGGGGTTGTAGCCTCCTTCTGGTTGTAGCCAGAGAATTGGGGAGTTGGATCTTCCCTCAGGTTATAGCCTGAGAAACTAGGGGGTTGGAGCCTCCTTCCAGTTGCAACTGGAAAAAAAAGGAAGTTCGTGCTTCCAATCAATGTAATTCTTCAAGACATATAAGAAAAAAAAATATGTGGTTTTCTCCCACTTTGGGTTCCACATAAAACACTGGTGTACTGTGTATGTGTATGATTGCTCATTTGTTCATTTCTTATTTACTCTGCAGTCATTGGATGATAATGCTACATTTATATAACACTTGGATTATATGGTTAAAAATGATCAAATTGATCTATTACTGATTC
>ML794845.1:288981-302849 GCA_009831015.1 Picea engelmannii | reverse complement strand
CTATAATCCAACATCTTCCTCCCTCATTGAAATACAAGTTCCCTTCGTTGTTTCGACATACAACACACACCCGTGGCCTTACACACACACATTCATAAATTAAACACTCAGTATTCACGAAAAAACTCACAAAACCATAAGGAACTCTTAATTACACAAATTTCATTTATATTCGAGCTTGAATTGCATACAAAGCCTCACATGGCCTAGCTGCCCTCTCGACCTATTTTACATTGTACCATACCTCCTCTCTCAATGCCCAAAGGCCTACATAAATAAAGAAACATAATAGAGGGATCAGATCATCTCAAATCTGATCCACAATCCCCTCCTAAAATATTGAATTACAACAATTACATACCAACAATTAACAAACCCTATTAGTTTACACAGATTTTGAGGAAAATCACATCCTCTTGGTCACGTCTTCCTTCTAGAAGGTTTGATAATTTCAACTTTGATTTGGGGGGATTTTTCTCTTGCATCAGACTCCTAGGGTAGAAAATCTTCATGATCTCGTGATCAAGTGTTTTCATTGTTTCTTCCATCTTCACTCTGGTCTTCCTTTTACCTCATATTGCATCACTCCATAACGTTGAGCTTCTCCTCATGCTCAACAATGAGCTGCAAGTAAGCCTCTGTTGCAAGCCTCTGCACCTGCTACCCAATACCTCACCAAGATTCCTCATGAGCTTGGCCTTTTAGTATTATGAGTTCTCTCTCCTGGAACCTTTTGAGCACTCATGTGCTCCTCTAGGCTTCTGCACCTACCCACTCACATGCAGAGAAATATTTCCTTGCTCTGATACCACTTGATGAAGACCAATTCTGGGGATCCTTCAAATTGAATTTTCAGTGGTTTCGATCCTCAAACCCATGGGTTATCAGTCCCATGCATAATATGAATACAACTGCTAGAAGAAACTAAACTCCTCAATCTCCTTTCCCTTTGTAACCCAGATCACATATCGAAGTCTGATTTACCTCCATTATTTCCTATGAAGTTCATAGGAACTTCATTGTCTTTAGCAGGTCTCAACATCGTACAAACCAATGGTCTCATGGCCCAATTCCCATATGCCCTTGGCTATAATCAGGTGCTTATCATGTTAGGGTATTAACTCCCGTATTCCCATTGAACCCCTCCTTCTTCTCTTTGAATCAGAGTGTTGTCATTGGATTCCCTCTAAGGTGGGTCACTCCAATGAACTTAGACTCCGACATGCATCGAACTATGACACACATGAACACTTTGAACCTTTCCTCCTTTCGGAGCTCGATGGATTTCAAACTCCAGAAAAGCTATGACACTCTGATGACTTACCCATGACACTTCGACTAGGTTGGATCTGATAGAACATCGCTATGTGCCTCCTTCACAGTCGTTGATCTAACAACTCTGAATAGATCTCTGTCGTCAGTCAGGGTCTCTCCTCCATTAAGCATTTCAATCGTTCCATAACTCTGATGGTCATCAAAGTTCTCCTTTCACCATATCTTTCGAGCTAGATCATTTCCGATCCTCTCCTTCGATGGCTGGTCCCAATAGAGCATCTTAGATGTTGAATTAGAGAGAATTTTGGCCAAAAATGAGCCTTTTAAGGAAAAATACAATCGATGAGTTGAAAATTCAATAACCAATAACATTTCAATATTTTGGGTCAACCATAATGGTTGAGTTGGACATCTAAAAGTTAAGGAAGCTTATTTGTCACATTTTCATTTGACAACAATTAACCACACATAAACCACACCTTGGAGAAGATCTCGGTGATATCATTCTTGATATGATAAATATTCTCGAGACACTAAATATTTAATATTTTATAAAACCACTACCTATAAACATTAAAAAAGAAATATATTCTCCTTTGATATCATAAATATTCTTCAAACAATAAATATTTTATATTTTATAATACCACTACTTCTACATATTAAAAAAATTCCATAATAATTACTTTATAGTGGGTCATTTTGAAATATGAGAATTATTTTATATTATTAATTTATTTAAGAGATATAATATTTTAATTTAAAAAAAAACACATGTATTTTAAATCAACTAGAATTGGAATCTTATAGATTTAAAAAATAATAACATTTTAATATTGGAATTAGTTAATAAGTGGACAAACTCAACTTTTTGTTGTTTAATATTTTTCAATCATAGTCATCTTAAAATGTGCCAAAATCATTTGGGGGAAAGTACTATGATTCTAATAAAACTTTTGGCCACTTATTAATTTTATCCTTTAATTACTAGCTAAGAGCTAAAGAAAATATAATATTAAAAAACTTAAACAACATACTAAAGAAAAAATAATATTTTATCTTATTGTTAAAATATAACAAAACAAAGATGTTAAATATATTATCATTTAAATTTAATATATTGCAACATAAATTAAAAAAAAAAATACTAAATTAAATTTGGTTATAGTTAAAAAAATATTTTAATAAGACAAGTTTTTATTATGATTATAAAAAAATTGTTTATTTTATTAGAATAAATTTAGTTATACCGAACTATAACTGAAATTTGGTTATAGTTAAAAAAATATTTGAATAAAATATTTTTTTTATTATAATTATAAGAAATTGTTACATTATAATGATACATTTATATAATGAGATTATGATGATGATGATGATTAACGTCCACTAAGACCGAATTGGTCTATCAGACCTTAAGAGGGTAACTGATTACTTGTGATTCTTTAGAATTTTGTTTCTATGATCGAAAAACATTAAGAGAAGCTTTCCAAGATCACCATAGCCTTGTTGAGTTAAGAGGTTAGGAAGGTTTCTAGTGTGACAAATATTTTGAACATGAGATCTAATTTAGGTATAGGATGGACAATCTAAGAGAAAGTGTTTTTCATCTTCAACCTTCTTAGTGTCACAAAGGGGACACACCCTTTAATCCCACGACGTTTCAGGAAATGACCAACGCCCAGTTTCACTATGGAGCTTGTGAGAAAAAAAAAAAATATCGGAAAAATATGTAATTTTATTCATCCAAAGAGAACCAAATTACATTTTATAGGTGCATGAATCACTCCCCAATCATGGGTAAAGAGAGAAGAAAATAAGAAGCCCAAGAGGGCCTAGAGCAAGATGTTAAGCCTCTGGGAAATAGTTACAACAAAATGGACTGGGAAAATCCTGCATCTAAAGGAAAAGCTAGAACTGTACGCCCAAGTAAGGAACTCAAAGAGCAGATCCACAGATAAACACTACATTCCCAAAAGAATGGACCTCAAATATCTGACCCAACCACCGAAGATAAGAAGATAACCCAACAACCGTTGCACAAAGTTCAAGATCCCAAGTCCAGAGACCCAAAACCTGGCCACACAAAGCATCGAGAAAGGGAGCCACCTAAAAGATGAAGCCCAATACAGATCAGTTTGAGAGGCATAGTACCACCCTTCACGAACAACCAGAGCAAAAAAAATGCCAGACCGGTCCTTGCACCACATCCAGGACAAGGTTCGCGCAAATAGACGACGCACTATATCTAGACTCGATTTGTTGCAGGCAAGAGGTGGTGGCATCTAGCGGAAAAAAACCACCAAAACCAGAACATCCCACGGGGGCAAAGCCACCAACAAGATCAGCCAAGCTCGAGAATAGTCAAGGGAGAGACGCGCCGATAGGAAGAGAGGTGCCCAGGAGAGCCAAGGGCCTGCAAGAAGAGATGCAGCTAGGGAAACCCTAGCCGCTCCTCATGAGAATTTGTTCTTATCTTAGCAATGCTTTTTTTTCTTTACACTCATAAAAAAAAAATAGATAATTTTGATCTTCTAGATTAAGGTCGATTACATCCTTATAATACCTTAACTTTATTTTTTCCTCTAACTCTCTATCACACCACATTTTCTCCTTAAATTTTGATTTGATGATATTTTTAATAGTATCTTTATTCTGCAAAATGGTGTCTTCCATGATTCCCAATAGTTTATCCAAGATTGGGCATCTTTATGCCATCCTCGCTTGAGTCGATGGTGGTTACAACTTGATTTTGAAAGAGGAGTTTTTTCTTATCCCAAATCCAAAGATCTGTTGAATTACAATTGTTTTCAAGCCCATAATAAGCTTTCCATCCCCCAACAATCTTTTTTCTCAATGCTATAATTCCATTTGAACTTGTGGTGAATATCAATTCCAATATATTAGTATGAAGTCGCTTCCTCCAAGTTGTTGTTGTCATATACAAAGGTATCATAAGTGATTTTATTGAATTTAATAATCATGACCTTAGTCTTATTAATATTAACAGTCATACCCATATTGGAGCAAAAATCCTTGAGGATTCTTAGTTGGTTTTCAAGATCATGAGGACTCCTTTCCATAAGAAAAATATCATCAGCATAAAAGATTTATGACTATACCAGTGAGAGTAGGATCGACACAACCTGATTTTTCCAAACAATCTTCTAACTTGTCAATGTATATTCCAAAAAGGGTAGGGGACAAGGGACAACCTTGTTTGACTCCAATATTGCAGTTAATCTCTTTCGACCAACCCTCGGTGTTTTTAAACTTAGCAATAACATTCTCATACATCCTTATTGCAGCAACCCTCAACTTGAGAGGCACGTTTATCTCTTCCAACCTATTCCAAAGGTGTTTCCTAGGAACCATGTCAAAAGTTTTTCTAAAATCAACAAAACAACAAAAAATATTGGTTTTAGTATTGCAGAACTCCTTTGCAATGATCCTAAAGGTAAAAAGATGGTCCACAGTTGAATGATATCTCTTAAACCCGACCCAACCTTTAGCTCTTTTACCGTGACTGTCTAGCCAAAGGCTAATCTTCTTTTCCAAAATAATTCCATAAATCTTGGCTAAAATCAGGCTAATCATAATGGTCCTATAGTTAGAGGGAATGTTTCTATCCCGATTTTTAAAAATAGCAACAATGAGGCTTTGTGTCCAGGGTTTAGGGAAGCCCTTCTTGATTGCTAAATTGAAGAGCTTGTGTATGTGAGGGATAAGGATAGGCCCTCCGATTTTAAAAATTTCATCTTGTTAGCCTTCAATGTCCTTAGATTTCCCATTTGCAAGACGCTTAACCCCGAACTCTATGTCATCTAAAGAAAAAACTACATCTTTTGTAGGGACAATAGGAATGGTGTCCATGGCATACGAATTCTAGTCCCTTAAGGGAATCATATTATTTACTTTAGTATTTCAGTTTAGAATTTGGCTCCAGAACTTCTTAGTATCCAACTTAGATAGTTGTGAAAGATGCTCTTTCCTTTTATTGATATAGTACTTTTTTCCCTTTTAATTAGGGATTTGTACATATTGATCTTATCAAGTTTTAAGGACTCATTAGAAGCATCCCTCATGAATTTCCTAGCAATTTTACATTCTTTATCATACCAAGAGTTGGTCGTTCTATTATTCCTTTTACAAGACACCTCAAAAGAGAACTTGTTAATATAAGTGGAAAGGGTAGTTGTAAAATTATGATAGAGTTCTTCAATGTTGTCCTTATAAGTTAGGATATGTAATTTTCTATTTAAATCCTTTAAGAAAAGGTCAACTTTACTTTTGTCAAAGTGAAATTGTCTTTTATTAACAAAATTCTTTTCAATGGCGCTCATGTTCATGGAAAAGTTTAGAGTTAGGGTTAAAGGTTTATGATTAGAGTCGGGTTGATGGTCATTTAAAAGGTTAAAATTTGCTACTTGGTTGGAAACATAGATATCAGATATCACATAATCTATGACACTACTACCTATCCCATGAATACAAGTCATTTGGTTGGAGTTTGGCCACTTCATTACTCCATTGCAAATTATTAGGTCTTGAGAGCTACAGATCTTGACCAACTTAGTACCAAACAAATTCTCAATTAGGTCTCCAGAGCTTCTTTTGTAGCTATTAGATAAAACAAGGTCCTCATCTAGCCATAAATGATTATGGTTGGAATCAATGATTAAAATAGTAGCTTGTTTAGTTGTAGTCCTAACATTAAAGTCTCCTAGCAGGAGGATATTACCTTCATTTTTCAAACTATAAATATCTTGTTCTAAATTATTATAGGGACAATTGCTATCTAGATTGTTTTTCTTATAAAAAGTAGAATTAATAGGTGCAATATAGCAAATTGCTATATACATGTTCTTAGCATTGGAATCTAAAATTTCTATCCAAATGTGAGGAGAAATGATCTTTCTAATATAACAAGCTATGCCTCCTATCCCTCTACGGTGGGACTTTTTGTTCCATGCTGACCACAAGGCAAATCCTTCTATGTTAGGGACCTTAGACTCTTCATGCTCCTAAGTTTCAACTAGACAAATAATATCAATATCACTCGGGATCCAACTTATCATAGGACCTTTGCGCCATGGAAATCCATGACAGTTCCAAAAAAGGATCTCGATTGTCCCAAATTCCTATTTATTATTATCCTTATGGTCTCTATCCCTAACAATAGCTTTTCGATTTCTAATTATTTCCCATTTTCCTTCTTTCCTGGCTTCTTTTACCTTTTGAACTTCCTTCCTTAATTGAGCTTGGTCTTCGGGAATGAGGTCTTCATTTATAAATATTCCTAACCCTTTTAAGCTCAGAGATTTACTGAGTATGCTATATTTACCATCATTGCAACTTACTTTAACACAAATCAACCTATCTTTGTGATCAATTATTTTTCCTAACCTCTTTGCTTCTATGAGGTAAGTTGTATCAATTTTTGATTTATTATTTAATTCTTCTTTTACTATTGCTAGCGTATCATCCTCTTGTTGTTCTTTAATACCAAAACTTATGAGGTTCAAGGCTATTTTATTATGCTCATGGTCCAGTTTGATTAGCTTATTCATTTCCTCTTTGATGGGTTTGATATCCAATTTGTTTTCTAGATTACTGAGGGTCAAATTGTTGGTTAGTTTTTCTTTTATCTCTTTAATCCCATCTCTCAAGTTGTGATTTTCTTCAAACTCTCCTTCTTGGTTTGATTGCTTATGTTTTTCCATTTCTTGAATCCTATCCTTCATTGTTTGTAATTCACTCTTGCACCCTAAGAATCTATCCTCTATTTGAGTTTGAATAGTATCTTGGAAGAGTCAATTTTTTTATCAAGCATTGCCTCTATCTCTATTTGGAGTTTTGTGTCTCTTTCTTCACTCTTTTTTTCTAATGATTCTAACTCTATTTCACTTTTGGAATCTCTCTCTTCTCTCCTTTTTTCTAATGATTCCATATAATCGTAAATCATTTCTAGGGTGATTTTGGGGGGCCTCCCCCTGATAGGCTGAGTTTTTGGAATAGGTGGTGGAGTGTTCATATTGAAAAGAAGAGAAAAAAATAACAATTATTATTTTGGATTGACTTTAAAAATGGAAAATATTTTTTTTAATTGATAATAATGATATTAATTATTATCTCTCAATTCAACTTTTACTTATCAAACTTGAAAAAATAGATAAAAAATAAAATATATTTAAATCTCTTTAATTTTCACAAGTTAATATATTTTAAATTAAAATTGAATCAAAGTAAAAAGTGACTCACCTGATTTCACATGTCGAGGTGCTCATCTAGTTGACGAAGCCATAACTAATTTACGAACATGCACCCAAGTGCTCAACGGGTGGAGGGAGCAAGAACTAAAAAATATTCAAAATTATAGAGAGCATTCTAAAAACCGCAGAGAAGTTCCCCTCACCGAGAGACCAAGAGCTCAAAACCATAGAGAAGTATTATGGTTCACATCACCGAGAGTAACTACATAGATTATTCTCATAAAAAAAGGTAAAAACCGCAGAGAAGTATTATTCCCATTAAAAACTGCAGAGATATAATGTTAGAAATAAAATATCTCTTTCAAAATTGCAGAGAAGTATTATTCCCGTTCAAAACTGTAGAGAAGTATATGTATGGTGATTTTATAATACAATATAATAATAATAATAATAATAATAATAATTTATTTACAATATTATTTAAATTAGTTTTTAAAATTATTATTGATTAAATTTTAATATATTTTTTAAATTAAAATTTATTATTATATATTAAAAAATAGTTGTGCAACATAATAAATTTAAAATGATATAAATTAAAAAAATAAAAACACTACATTTATTGTATATACGTTATCTTTTATCTATGACCAATTATCATTTATTATATGTGCACAATAAATGATGATTATCATTTATTGTATGTGTACTAGAATTTAAAATTTTCATTATTATTTTTAACCCTCACCTCTTAACTCTACATTAACCCAACTTACATGGCAAGCATAATTAATGGAGAAATATAGATAAACCTTCACTAGACACACCTCTAATTTAGTATGATGTGGCATGTCGTATTATTATTTTATATTTTCTTTAGGAGACCCATTTTAGGCCAAAGTTTCCTCTAATGGATTATCCTTTCCAACCAATGAATGACTGGATCATGGCTTCCCCACGATGTCATTTCAAAAGTTGGATCATCGTCAATCTTCCTCTGACACTAAAAATGGCTTCTCTTTGTCATTCTGACTTGCAACACACACTCGTGGACTTACACACACACATAGATAAATCCAACACTCATTATTCACAAAAAATTCACAAAACCACAATGAACTCTTAATTACACAAAATTTCATTTATATTTGAGCTCAACTTACATACAAAGGCCTCACATGGCCTAGCCACCCTCTCGACATGTTTTACATTGTACGAGGCCTCCTGCCTCAATGCTCGAAGGCCTACATAAATAAAGAAATAGAACAAAGGGACCAGATCATCTCAAATTACAACAATTACATACTAACAATTAACAAACCCTATCAGTTTACATGGATTTCAAGGAAAATCACACCCTCTTTGCCACGCCCACCTTCTAGAAGGTTTGATAATTTCAACTTTGATTTGGGGGGCAGGTTTCTCCTGCATCACATTTGATGATATGCATCTTGAGATTTCAAGAGTTGAGGAAAATAAATACGATGATGCATATTTACTTAAGCATAGGGAAACACTATCAGAAGGAAGTAGACATAGAGAGTCTAGTTCAAACAAAAACTATTATTCCTAACTTTATTTTTAATATGTGATGACACTTTTACTTTGGCATTTGAGGCATCTATTTTTGGACAATAGACATGATATTATGTAATGTTCCAAATGATTAAAATATCATAACATAATATAAGTACACACCATGTACAAAATGTAAGCATGAATCATAACTCCAAGATTGATAAGTTATACAATAACTTCTTAAAGAGTAGGAAAACCTCCAAATAATCAAATACATTCATACATCACAATTCACATCTCCTCAATATTGAATACATGATATCTATATATACCTATTCAAACCTACACATGAGGCACATTTACTATTAGGACGACCCTATTATATATATATTTACACATTACATGTACATTTAGCCCCATATATGCACCCCCATTGGGGTCATATCATATACATTTAATCGTATATATTCCCCCTTTGGGTCATAACATAGTACCATCCTTCGAAAATCTTTGTCCTCAAAACTTTGCAATTAAAGGCTTCACATGTGATGAAACCAAGTAATATGATTTTCTTATGTTCCTACTTTCTTCTTTCCATTGATGATGATCCATCCATCTAAAATCAAATATTTTCGATCATAATCCTTGGTGGCTAGTTGTTGCATAATTTTCTTTCCCTTGATTGCATGTATTATTGTTGAAGTTTCTCCAATTTGTAGTAGATGTTGTTATATGATAATATCTTGTTGAATAATGGTTTTGTGATGCCATATTCCATGAATATAGGTGATTATACCATCTTCTTTCTTGATAATTTGGATATTGAACTTATTTTCTTCCTTGAAATCTTTCTCGATAATGAGGGTGTCGATACAGTTTCACATTTGACGATTTTTCTTTATTCTGCACACCCATTTTATCTGTCTTATTTTCAGAGACAACGAAATCCTCTATCCTCTTTTCTTGGTATTTGATTACTCTATCCTTGGAAATAATACCATCATATTTGACATGTACCTCCTCTAGGTGAAGTTAAACTTCTTCAAGTAGATTCTGGTGACCTTCTTGAATCTTGTCTTCTTTCTCATTTTGAAGCTGCAATGTGACCCCATCTATCAATTTTTGATGTCCTTATTCAATTCTTGATTGCATTTCTAATTTTACATCATTAGTGTTTAGTGATTTCTCAACCTTCTTTCAAATTCCCCCTTCAAGTCTTTTAGTTGACTCTTCATACAAGATCCTCATTTCTTCTTGATTTTGATCATTCTTCTTTTATTCTTTCAATATCTTAACCTCATCCAATATTTTTCTATTATGATTTTGTAATCTACATATCTCTTTATCTTTCTTTTTCAATTATTCCCTTGAATCATCATTTTCCCACTTTGCTTTGCTACTCTTTTCTTGCTTTAAGTTCTTAACCTCCTTAATGAGTGATTCATTAAGGGATTGCATCTTGATGAACTCATCATTTTTCTTTGTAATATATTTTCTTAGATCTTCATTATCCTTTTGCAATTTGGAGACATTTTCTTTTGATTCCTTTAATTCCACTTGAATTGTATACATTAACTCCATGTTTGTATCCCTAATCCATTTATCTTAGAAGAGTTTTTCATATTCTTCCCATGTGAGTTTCCATCTAGTATCCTTATCCATACTCATCCACCACTTTCGAGATTTACCAAAAGATTAAAAAATGCTATTGAAGGATTCCTGTCATATCCCTTTACAAACCTCAACCATTCCATAGGATTCATTTCGTCTTTATCTTCATCTCCTGTAACATCAAGTATTTCCATTGATTCTTAATTGAGGTCTAACCGCAATTATCAACTTCCAACCTCTGTATATTAAGGATATTGATCTCAAATAGTTATAATCCTTGCTCCAATATAATATTATATGTTTTCTCTTTCCAATGGATTTTGAATCAGCTCAATCAGATATCCCAATCAAAATTTATGATAGATTTAAGTGGACATACCTTTGAAATATTGATTTGGAGTCTGTCTTCATGTCCGATCTTCCTTCTGATGTATATATGAATTTTTGTCCCTTTTGAGTCTGAACATTTGGCATGTAGTACTCCGAAGTGTCTTATCTGCAATGCCACATGTTTAACCAAAATTTGAGGTGCCAAATGAAAGTTATGATAACATTACCAAACCTTGCTGATTTTTGGACTATTTTGTTGGATTACTGAGAGGGGGGGGGTGAATCAGTAATAGAGCAATTTAATCCTTTTTAACCATAAAATACAAGTGTTATATCAATGTAGAATTATCATCCAATAGTTGAAAAGTAAATAAACAATGAACAAATGAGAAATCATACACATACACAGTACACTGATGTTTTTACATGGAAACCCAAAGCTGGAGAAAACTACAAAATGATTTTTCTTATATGTCTTTAAGAATTACATTCATTGGAAGCACCAAATTCCTTTGTTTTCCAGCTGCAACTTGAAGGAGGCTCCAACCCCTAGTTTCTCAAGCTATAGCATGAGGGAAGCTCCAACTCCCCAATTCTATGGCTACAACCACAAGGAGGCTACAACCCCCTATGTTCTCCGACTACAACTGGAAGGTGACTACAACCACTTGTCCTTTCCCTATCCAACTGCCCTGACGTAGAAGTATAATGATGTAACCACTGTCACATTATCACTGTGAGATATACTACTATAAACCTGTACCAATCAACCTGCACCAAACAACCTATAACAACCTGTAATCAACATGTACCATAAACAAGTGCATCAACCATGCACCAACCTGTAACATCAATGACTACATCAACCAAGCACCAAATATGTACCAATCATGCATCAAATACACATAAAATATGACTCATCAAGATGTACCAACATCACCAACTATACACCTCATGTATGTGCCAAATCATCAAGTACTTGTCTCAACCATGTACCCAACATGTACCTCAACCATACACTAATATAACCATCAAAATTTATCTAACAATTCATCACTCTATCCATAAACCCAATACCATAAACCATTACATCAAACCATGTGCCACAACCTCACTATTATACAACCTCTATCTATAACATACCTCAACCAAAAGCCCTCATCAATTTCATCATCCAAATCTGATTTGTAACTATGTAATAGAACTGGTGTATATGATCACATACTTGCAAACATTCATTAACTTTAACAACAAGAGACTAGCATTTTCATCAAACTTTACTTTAGTCTCACATGACTAATTTTGGATTAGTCAACAACCCTAACTTGAAATAATCATAACTATGTACCTGTAATGAATAAAGATCTGAAAATAGTAAACGATGTTACTCAGTGTCTTTTATGCAATTCCTCTAGGTTTCACTACTTGGAACCTCTCAGAAAAGGAGTTATAGCATAAATGGCATACCTTGTTGAATTCAAGCTTATTCTACAGAGAGAACTTGTAGAGCATGCCCCACACAGAATATTTGTTGTATGGATCTGAAAATAGTACACAGAATACTAAAGACTATATTCTAACCAATACATTTGGTCTTACTGAATTTGGATCTGTTATGAATAAGTTATGATTTTTTTACCCGAAACACATGTTTTAGACTAGTTTCAGGACTAACCACAAACTCTATTTTCCATGGAGTGTAACTCCAAAACTAAAATGACCCACAAGATGAAATTTTTATCACAGCTACTTGGATATGTTTCCTCAACTACCTCTAGATTTCGTGGTCTGAATCATTCTAGAAAAAAAATATTGTGAAAATGGTGATATGACCTATAAATAACATACCTTAGAAAGCATCATCAAAAGAATTTATCCTCCCTTGAATTTCGGTCTTCTTTACTTCACCTTCCCTCTAAAATTCACCTTAGATATCTGTTGGTTACCTCAATCACTTGTATATATTCCATATTCTCAAGTGTGATTAAAATGAGAGACCCTTGCCTCTTATTTATACTTTTATGTAGCTTCCTCAAGGGGTTACCTTCTAACCATCTTCAACCACTTTCCTCATTTTAGGGCTAACCCACTTCTAACCACTTGCCCACTTAGTAATTTCTCCATTAAATTTATTATTTAAATAATTTCTTTTGTATCCACTTTGACTTATAGTACACTCATCACTTCACTTTATTATTTAAATAATTTCTACTTTGCAACCACTTTGACTACTTTGACCTTTTGGGGCTTCTAGATGACTCGTGAGGGTTCTCCAACTTCACATGGCCACAACTATCTAACCATGAGGACATATGTGACATTCCACATACCACCAGAAATGGCGTGACATGTACTATCCATCTAGAATAGTCTTACCTTCAAATATATTAAAACTGATACCATTATACATCAAACAAACTTGGGTCCATTACCCAAACCTTTGTGCTACCTAAATTCGCTACTAGACTTTCTTCAAGGACTGACATCAATGAAAACCAACCCAATTAATCAACATATTCTAGAGAGAGAAATTGTATATAATTCCACAAGTCCAATATTCGATAAATGATTATAAAATTTGTACCAAAAATACAAAGGAATTTCCTATTTCAAATTAAACTAGTCTCATGGAGTTTGGATCCTCTCTAAAAAAGATATGATTGTTTTACCCAGAACATATTTTTGAGACTAGTTATAGGACTAGTCAAAACCCTATCTTCCACACGGTGTATCTCAGAAAGTATAATGACCCAGAAGCTAAAATCTGTACCACGAGTACAATGATATATATTCTAAAAACAATCCAAGTTTCACTATCTGAATTGTCCCAGAAACAACGTTATAATGAAAAATTACAAGATGAGTTGCTTAAGGAAGAAAAACCCTAGGATCAATGTTTTGATCCCAAATGGAATGTTCCAA
>ML794845.1:237391-266365 GCA_009831015.1 Picea engelmannii | reverse complement strand
AATAGTATTATCTGAAAATATATCATAACTCATACCGTTACCCATCAAACAAACTTGGGTCCATTACCCAAACCTGGGGTCTCCAACTTCTCATGGCCATAACTCTCTAACCGTGAGGAATTATGTGACATTCCACATACCATAAGAAATGACATGACAAGAACTATCCATCTAGGATAGTTTCCCTAAAATTTCACTTTCCTTCATCTCATTATTCCACAATTAAGCATGGGTTCTCTTACTCCACAAAGCGTCTTCCTGTGAGGGATTTCACCATAAGGGGACCACTTTGGAGTTCATCCATATTTACTTCTTATAAAAAATGAAAAAATAATAATGAGTCATATTTACATCAAACAATATTGGTTCCATTACCCAAACCTTTGTGCTACGGGTCTTTCTTCAAGGGTTGACATCAATGACAACCAACCTTAATCAACAATATCCCCCTTTTGCATTGATGGAAACACTCTAATGCAACACTGAAATCATATCACTAATGCTCCCCCTAGAACCATGCCTCTGTCCTATGCATCTGATAAATCTGCTCCTTCTGGAACCATGCCTCTGTCCTCTGCATCTGATAAATCTCTTCCCCTTTGTCATCAATGGAAAAGGACTGTCCTCTTATGGTGCTTCCTCGTGTACATCTAAGACATATAAGATAAGCATTCAAAAAGCATTCATTTTTGGAGTAGAAATAACTCCAAGTCTTTGGCGAAGATATTCAAATGCTTCCCATGGAAGTGATTTTGTAAAGATGTCTGCCACTTGTTCTTTTGTGCCCACATACTCAACTCTGATGTTCTTTTCTGCAACCTGTTCCCGTAGAAAGTGATACTTGATTGGAATGTGCTTAGTCTTGGAGTGGATCACCGAGTTTTTTGAGATATTGATGGCACTTGTATTATCACAATATATTGGAATGGGCTCATCATACTCAACCTGTATATCTGTCAAATTTTGTTTCATCCAAAGAACCTGTGTACAACATGTTGCTGCTGCAATATACTCTGCCTCGACTGTAGATAGAGATACTGATGATTGTTTCTTGCTTAGCCATGATACCAAACACTCACCTAAGTAGAAAATTGATCCACTGGTGTTTGTCGGTCATCAATACAATCTGCCCAATCTGCATCTGTGTAGGCAATAAGTGATAGATATTTTCCTTTTGGATACCATAATCCAAACTCTTATGTTCCTTTGAGATATCTAAAGATCCTCTTTACTGCTAATACATGGGATTCCTTTGGTGTTGCTTGAAATTGTGCCACCTGTCCAACTGGATGCATTACATTTGGTCTGGATGTTGTCACATATAGTAGGCTGCCAATCATTGACCTATATTGCCTTTGATCTCTAGACTTTGAATTATCATCTTTGCTCAACTTACAACTCGTTTGCATGGGAGTGATAACCGGTTTTCAATCTTCCATTCCGAACCTCTTTAGCATTTCTCTGATATACTTGGTTTGAGAAATAAAAATTCCTTGGTTGCTTTGACGTATCTAAAGTCCTATAAAGAAGGATAGTTCTCCAAGTAACGACATTTCAAATTCATTCTGCATGTCTTTTGCAAATTTTTGGCTTAACCTGTCATCATCACTACCACAAATAATATCATCAACATAAACTTCAATTAATAAAATATTACCTTGACTTATCTTGATGTAGAGGTTGCTATCTGCACTTCCTTTTCTGAACCTTTCCTGCTACATATACTTATCCAGTCTGGAGTACCATGCTCTAGGAGCCTGTTTTAGACCATACAAGGCCCTCTTTAATTTACACACATAGTCTGTGTTCTCTGACAACTGAAATCCTTCTGGTTGTTCAATGTAGACTTCTTGTTCAAGTTCCCCATTTAGAAAAGATGATTTTACATCCATCTAATATACTTTAACATTTTTGGAGCATGCATAAGCTAAAAGCAAACCGATTGCTTCCATTCTGGTAACTGGGGAAAATGTCTCTTCAAAGTCGATTCCTCCAATCTATACATATTCTTTACATACCAATCTAGCTTTGCTCCTTGTAACTTGTCCATCTTCATTCAATTTATTCTTGAAAACCCATTTTGTGTCAATCACATTCTCATTCTTTGGTCTTGGAACCAATTCCCAAGTGTCATTTTTCTCTATTTGATCCAATTCTTCATCGATGGACTTATTCCAAAATTCATCCTTGCTGGATTCTTCAAAATAGTTTGGTTCAATTGTAGATAAGAGTGCTAGGTGTGTTTGTTTTGGTGAATGGATTTTTCTTCTAGTATCAACTCCTGCATCTTTGTTTCCAATAATCTAATCTAAAGGACGAATTGTCTGTACTCGTTTGCTAGGTGTCTTTGGAGATACTTGATAAACTTGTTCTTCTACATCTATCAGATTCTCTTCATCTTCATCTTCATCTTCTTCTTCTTTTTCATCTTCTTCTTCAAAAAGTTGTTCCATTGATTTGTTTTCTTCTTTCTTTGATTATGGTCTGCCTATTTCATCAATTGTTACGTTGATGCTTTCCACAACTTTGTTTAATGTTAGATTGTAACACTTGTATGCTTTCCTTGTACTTGAGTAACCAACAAGTATTCCTTTGTCCACACGAGAGTCAAACTTTCCCATTCTACCATTTTCTCTTTTGATGTAGCATTTTCTTCCAAAAACTATGAAGTGCTTCACATTTGCTGGTCTTCCTTTCCATATCTCGTAGGGAGTTTTATCAGTGTTGTTTCTAAGCATTACTCTATTTTGAATGTGAATTGTTGTATGCACTGCCTGTGTCCAAAAAATATCTGTCAACTTTGAATCCATTATCAATGTTCGAGCCATTTCTTGTACTGTCATGTTCTTTCTTTCAACAAATCCATTATGTTGAGGTGTCCTAGCGACGAAGAATTGCCTTTTTATTCCATGATTTCTATAGTAGTCCATAAATTCCTTTGAGGTGAATTCTCCTCCATTATCCAATCTTAAGCATTTGATTCTTGAATCCATCTCATTTTCAACCATTTCCTTGTAGATCTTGAAATTTTCAAAAGCTTCGGATTTGTTCTTGAGAAAGCAAACTACAGTAATTCTTGTATAATCATCAACTAATAACATAAAGTATCTCTCACCTTTTAAGCCTTTTGTTGTAGTTAGTCCAACTAGATTAGTATGAACAATTTCCAGTGGTTTTGTTGTTGAATATTCCTTTGATTTAAACCTGGTCTTTGTTTGGTTTCCTTGTTGGCAATGCTTGCATAAAGTGTTGGTTGGTTTCGTGATCTGGGGCATTTATCTGACTGCTTCTCTTTTGCTGACTTTGACAAGGTTATCAAAATGCATGTGACCCATTCTTTTGTGCCATAGCCAACTTTCATCTTCCTTTCCTAGACAACAGTTTTCATTTCCAATTTCGCTTAACACATATATGTTGCTTGAAGTTCTTGCAGCTATAGCGACCAATTTCCCTGAAACTTATTTTCTTATCTCACACTTTTGTGAATCGAAAGTAACTTTATGACCTTGGTCACACATTTGACTCACACTTAAAATAATGGCATGACATGTACTATCTATATAGAATAGTATTATCTGAAAATATATCATAACTCATACTATTACCCATCAAACAAACTTGGGTCCATTACCCAAACCTGGGGTCTCCAACTTCTCATGGCCATAACTCTCTAACCGTGAGGAATTATGTGACATTCCACATACCACTAGAAATGACATGAAAAGCACTATCCATCTAGTATATTTTCCTTGACAAATTCACTTTCCTTCATCTCATTATTCCACAATTAAGCATGGGTTCTCTTACTCCACAAAGCGTCTTCCTGTGAGGGATTTCACCATAAGGGGACCACTTTGGAGTTCATCCATATTTACTTCTTATCAACAATGAAAAAACAACAATGAGTCATATTTACATCAAACAATATGGGGTCCATTACCCAAACCTGTGTGCTACGGGTCTTTCTTCAAGGGTTGACATCAATGACAACCAACCTTAATCAACAATATTCACCTCCATTATCTGTTATTAACCTGATCCACATTATTTTGAGAACGGCATGAAGGCAGAAATATAACCGAGATATAACAATGAAATACACAAAAATATAGAAGAGAACACAAAAATACAGTGAAACCCAATTTCTACTACTGAATAAGATAGAAAAACATTATAGAACACAAATTGGAAAAATGGGGTAGCTTATCTCTAAAAAGAAAGAGATGTTGGCTACACTTCATTCACAAGAAGCTTTACATCACACTTCATTGCATGCTTAAAGGGCCTTTTTCACCTCAATTATATATGAGAGAGTGAGATTAGAACAATTCCATGATGCATGTGGGATAAATTGGACTAAGTTTATAAAATTCCATAGCCATGTAAAACACTAGGACTTCCCAAGCAGTCACCCATCCCAATACTACTCCATCCTGAGTGCGCCTAATTGCGGAGTTCTAATGTGATCTGGTGCATTATCGCTATGCTATAGGCATATACATAAGACCAGTAGGAAATCATTAAATGATGTATGTAATTAACAAATGAAGATGACATTACATTCCATTGCCCATCAAAGGGGTGAATATCATGGTTTATCAAAACCACATGCTCAAAATGGTGATTCGGTCAAAGAGGTGGATGGCCACTGAGATCCATCTGGATCATTCCTCCCCCCTTAGGAAGCAATGGTCCCCATTGTGTCAAGTTCCCTTGGGAAATAGGGAGACTTGTGCTAAATCTAAAGCTTGGTGCATTGCTTGCCTTGTTGAAGAAGTTGTCCTGCTTAGCTTGTTGAAGGATGTCATGAGCCTGTTGCTGGAGGGGTTGAATCCATTCAACCAATATAGATGCATGATCTACCTGAGTGTGGGAGGAATCTGTCGGTGAATATGTAACATGAATAGTATGAAGGGTTCTATTATAACCTTTGTTGACTAGGTAGTGTAGAGGCATCCCCATAGGTGCAATAAGAACATCTTGGTACTCGTCTACAATCTTTTCAATTGCTTCTGCTGGATAGAAAGATATTGGGATGAGGTTGCAATGTCCTTTTGTTCACCTTCTGATCATATTGCGAAGAGGCTAAACTTTGCAGTATGAGAGATTACTTTGTGGCATTGTTTTGGTGGGACAATAGTCAAAACTACCTCTAGTATCTGATATAGTTGACTCCCCAGAGTAACAATGATGCTACATGGTCGATACTCATAAACAACATGACGCCTCCACATATATGGTTGGACTAATATAACATCACAGACTTCCAATGGGGAACATCACACAATACCTCATCCTTGAAGGGCTTAATGTTGTAGGACAAGCATCACTACTGGCTAACATGAAGATCTTGACCCTGGTGAAGCCACCCAATGTTGTATGGTTGTGGGTGTGGTGTTGTTGGAAAATCCAATTGCTTGATAACCTCTGCTAAGATGATGTTCTTTTGGCTTTTGCTATCAACAATAAAATGCAGTGGGGTCTCCTCCACTCACATCTGCGAATGGAAGAATCAGTCCCCCTCCTCAGGATCCTCTTCTGATTGGATTGTTGTAGTTGCAACAATAGCAGTGGGTTTTGCATCAATTATCTGTCTCCTTTTATTATTTTCTGAATCAAGGTCCAAGTCGTGGTTTGAATCTTTGTCTTTGAGCTCGACCACCAGTGACTGTGTTGAGTGACATTCATCAGTGTTGTGTCAAGGGATGTTGTAGAACTCACACCACTTTCCGGTGTCTTTCTTAGACTTCCCGTTACCCTTCTTTGCCTACATCTAGGATTGACTCTCTTGAGGTTGTCCTTCCTTGCTTTATCCATGCTTCTCCCACTTACTTTGCTTCTTGAATTTCTGCTCAGTTTTGATTGCATATCGATAAGCAACTCCCAGTGAGGATATGTCCAATAAATCCATCTCTCTTTGGATGTACCTATGTAGACCATTGTGGTACTTCAAAACTAGGTGTCGCTTGGAGTCTTTGATACCTAGCTTTGAGCACAAGGTATGAAAGATGTTGGTGCACTCTGACACCGTTTGGTCTCTTTTCTGACGTAGATTTTTCCATCTCATGTATTGGTCATCATATTTTTTGATAGGGTAGAACTCCTCCTTTAGGGAATCTACAAAGGCTGCCCAAGTGGGTTCTCTCCAAAATAGTGTAGATTCATTCATGGTGTACCTCTCCCAGTAACCTTCCCACCAAGCTCTAACATGGGGAAGGGATTTAAGAAGCGTGAAGGTGATATTTTCACTGTCGAAATTTTTTTTGACACAGTAATAACCTTCTAGCAGATTCAACCATTTTTCTAGAGCCTCTGCATCTATTTGGCCTTCAAATAAGGGGATATCAAAATTAACTTGTACCTTGAAGGGTGTTGCACTTGCAAAATGGTTGCTTGTTGAGTATTCCTTGGCTGTCACCATCGATAGTCTTCAAAGGATCGGAGCGAAGTTGTCCATCATCTCGTTCCTTTGTTGCACAAGGGCTTCCTCAAGCAATGTCTTGAAAGGATCTCCCTCTCTGTCATCTCTCTTTTCTTCCACCATGGGAGGTGGCTTGGGATAGTGAGAGTGGTTTTCCTCAAGTGAAACTAGCTCGAGACTCAAATCTCTATACCCTGACCTTGTCGAGGACCTACTCTGAGAAATGACAAGGAGCGGACTGCTCTGATACCACTGATCCGAATTATTTTGGGAACGACATGAAGGAAGAAATATAACCGAATTATAACAATGAAATACATAAAAATATAGAAGAGAACATAAAAATACAATGAAACCTAACTTCTATTAATGAATAAGATAGAAAAACATTGTAGAACACAAACTAGAAAAATGGGGTAGATTATCTCTTTTAATCTCTAAAAAGAAAGAGATGTTGGCTACACTTCATTCACAAGAAGCTTTACATCACACTCCATTGCATGCTTAAAGGGCCTCCTTCACCTCAATTATATATGAGAGAGTGAGAGGAGAACAATTCCCGTGATGCATGTGGGGTAAATTGGACTAAGTTTATAAAATTCCATAGGCATGTAAAACACTAGGACATCCCAGGCAGTCACCCATCCTAGTACTACTCTAGCCCGAGTGCACTTAACTGTGGAGTTCTAATGGGATCCAGTGCAATAACGCTATGTTGTAGGCATATACATAAGACCACTAGGAAATCATTAATTTATGTCTATAATTAACAAATTAAGATGACATTACATTCCATTCCCCATCAAAAGGGTGAATATCATGGTTTATCAAAACCACATGCTCAAAATGGTGATTTAGTTGAAGAGGTGGATGGCCACTGAGATCTATCTAGATCATAACCTTTGAAGTTGATGTCTATATTGTTTTTATACAAGGGCCTTGTAGGCCAAATACTTGTCAAAAACTTCACTCTTAAGTTTTAAGAAGTAAACCCAAGTGCGTCTGAAGAATTCATCAATGAACGTTAAGAAATACTTACACCCAGAGAAAGAAGGAGAATAAATTGGACCACAAAAATCACTATGAACATGCTGCAAAAGGGGTCAAGTCTTGCCAAGAGGCACATTTGTCAAGATTGTCTCGATGATGTTTGTCGAGAATACAAACGACACATTTAACACCATCTCTGCATGAAACAAGAGGAAGGCCAATCACCGTGTGTTGATTACATAGTTTTTGCAATGAACAATAGTTTAGATGACCAAACCACTCATGCCAAATTTTTCTCAAGTAATCCCTATGAACAAAAAAATCAAATGGAAAAGATGATGAACCAAAGCTATCAAACTTGTAAAACCTAGTAATATCATAAAAAATTCTAGTTGCGAGTACATGCTTAGTATATTTTAAATCCTTGATAACAACTTGGTGAGGTGAAAACTCTACAATTTTACCTTCACCTAAATGAGTGATCTGATACATAAATAGAAGGTTTCAAGAAAGACTTGTAATACATAATACATCATTGAAATGACCATTATCTACTTGAAATGCTCCTTAACCTACAACACTAAGAGATCTGTCATCACCAGCACATATTTTCTTGGTATTATATTCATTAAGAGCAGAAAATATGGCTTTATCCTTAGCCATATGATAAGATGCTCCAAAATCAATAACCCACTCATCAAAAGAAGAAGTAGAAGTTGCATTTAAGGAGAAACCAGAAGCATAAAGTGCATGTCCATGAGAAGAAGAAGAAGAAGAAGAAGAAGAATCAATATTGATATTGTGCTTCTTCATTGTTTGTTCTAAGGCTTCCATTTTTTTAAAACATTTAGATTCCACGTGAACATTTTTCCCACAAAATTTGCAATTTCTATAATTCTTCTTACTTTTGGATTTCGATCCTTTGTCACCATTAGGAATAGAATTTGGTGGAGAGGGTTTGGGACCCTTGTTTTTCTTGTTGTTGTGGCAAGGATGTTGCTTCTTGAGATTCTTGGATTATCTTTCTTTCGGACCATTAAGTCTTTGTTGGATGTATCTGAAGTGATAATCAATCCAAGTTGCACAAGCTTATCTTTCTCTAGAATTAGAGCATCACAAAAAGACTCAAGAGAGGGTTTTTTATAAGAAATCCCTAGATCTTATCTAGTGGCATGAAAGGTAGATACAAACATAGAGTATGCACTACCAATATTAGAAATAATAACATATATGCATCGATCTTCATTTAGATGTAGTTTTCAGTCTATACATAAAATTCAAAGTGTTTTGAACTTAGATAAATAATCTTCAATGCAAGGAAAAATATTGGGGCTTAAATTCATTAACTAATTTTCTAACTAGTGGACTCGAATAATATTGTGTTTACCAAATACAACTTGAATGTTTTCCCAACCTTCATCGGGGGCATCAATTCCTTGAAGGTGTAACCTTAAATCAAGAGACATGGTTATTCTAATTAGTCTATGAGCCTCACCACTCTTATTATCCCATTTGACTTCTTTTCATCATCAGTGGGTTCTAGTTCTTTTTTCAAGGTAATTTGGTACAATCCTTTACTTCTTAGTACATCCTCCATATGGGATTTCCATGAGAAGTAGTTGGTGTTGGTAAGCAAAATATCATGGGGAAAAGACATATTAAAATATGCAGAGAATATGGACTTAAAGGCTTATATTGATGGTTTGGATGGAAAGCTATCGAAAAAATAGGCTATTTAAAAAAATTTGCACTGAAATGGACTTCATATGTGAAAATTACGCCTTTTGAAAAAATGCATAAACAATACCCAAAGAGCCACATGAAAAGTAGATGTTGGTCCATGTGGTGATGCTCCTCCTTATATAACTTTTCCTATAAGCTCACTTTTAAATAAGTTACTTATGAAGTGACCCACTTTTATAGAACAAGTGAGAATCACTTTTACAATTAAGTTACTTTATAAATGAAAGCTCCTTGCAAAAAAACTAACTTAAAATAAAATATTAAAGTTATTTAATAGTGATTCACTTTTATAATTAAGTGAAACGCACTTTACAATGAATGCATGAAATTTTCCAAAAAAAGTAACAAAAAAGAGACTTGAACTCAAGACCTCTTATTTAATAAAGCAAATTTTAACCAAATGAGTTAGTGAAAAACACATTATAATCTTAAGAAGAAGGATTGGGGGTGTTGTTGTTGTGGAAGACAACCTTGGAGTGTGTGCTCAATAAAAAAATCATTTTCATGCATTCACACACAAAAAAAATTCACTTCTCGACAACAACTAGGGGTTAGATCTCAGTTGGCTTACCTAGAAAATACAAGTCTTCTCTATGTTTTTGATTTACCAAGATTGCACAAAGAACATGACAAAGAGCATACGCAGACAAAAAAATAATTTCATCTCTATTTTTTATTTGTTGAGATCTCACAGAGCGCAGGGAAAAAAGAATATGCATACCAAAAAGAGTATCAAATCGAAAAAAAAAACTAGAAAATTGAAATATTATCTCTATAATAAAAAATTAAAAAAGGCATATTCAATCTTTAAACCTTTGAATCTAACTAAAATTGATGTATATTTGGAAAACAAAAACCTTTTCAAGTAAAACTAAAAGTGTTCCTAACTGAAACGAGCACTCCATATGCAATGGAACAATCCTCTCAACCCAACAATGTATGGAAATGGAAGAAGCCAGAGATGCGACAACACGACTTCAAGATCTTGATCTACAACGGGGGTGGGTCTTTAAATGCACTCCAATATCATGTTCAACAACATAGGTATTTCAATAGAAGATGAACACCTTCAGTAACCACTTACACAACCAAATCAAATATTAACACACCGATGTTTTTACGTGGTAAAACACATGTGGGGAAACATCCACAACCCGAGCTAACGTGGTCACTTGGAGTAATTCATTAATGAAAAATAAAATATTTAATAGAGTATTTCTCACAATCAATCATAAACAAATGACCCTCCATGATCTTTAAATAGAGATCATGGACCAATCATATTTTAAGATCAAGGAGAATATGAGTCATCAAATCACTCTACGTTGGGAACATATCATGACCATCAGATTACAATGCATACTTATGCATACTAATGAAACACACTTTAACCTAATGACCCAATAGACCAAGTTGATCTTAACTAACTCATAAGTGTCTAAATATCCTAACATACAACCTGCCTCAAAAGGTGATGAATCTTTGTAAGTTTTAAACCTATGAAGTAAAGAAATGCATACATATTCTTAAGAAAAATAAAAAGTAATCAATGGTTCATACACATAGTACATATAAATTTATGTTGGAAACCTTTAACCGAGAGAAAACCAACCTTCCTTGGTGCCACACCTCTCAACTCTTCATTGTATTATTTTCACCATTCGTAATACAATATATAAAAAATATTATAGGTATTCCATAGCTACCAAAACCCTAATCCCTTAATCTAGGATTAATTTAGAAAACCACTAAAGATAGAAAAAAAGGATAAAAAAACAAAAACCATCCAAAAAACAAATTCGAGGCACTGCCTAGAGTCGAATGCTCCGCATAACTAGGGGGGGGAATCTTGCCCCCCTAGGAAAGCACCCTGTGCAAACGACAAAAAGAGTGAAGGGGGGAGGGATCATCAGATGTAATCATCAAATATGATGCACCCCCTCCCCACACACATGCACAAAATATAACACCTACCCAACATTCTCCCACTTTTTGTTTTGGGGGTCACAGGATTATATAGTCAACAATCTAGGGAAACAATGCCCATTGTTTCTCTACACCGAGAGAACTTCTTAGTGCTCACAGACTTTGTCAATGAATATGAAACATCCTTAAGAGTGTCAACCTTCTCCAACAACACCTTCTTATCTTCAACCATGTCTCTCATAAAGTGATACTGAACATCAATTTGCTTTGTCTTTGAATGATAAGATGGGTTTTTTTCCAAGAAGATTGCACTATAACCATCACAATCTAACCTTACTTCTTGTTGTACCAATCCAATACCTGAATACAATCTTTGTAACCATACTTCTTCCTTGTATGCATGAGTGGTTGCCATGTATTCAACTTCTATAGTTGAGAGTGACACTACAATATGTCTTTTGCTCATCCAAACAATTTCTCCTCCAAATAGGTGTTGAGGTCATTTCCCTCTTCTGAAATTTCCCTCCCCTTTTCTATTTTCCCCAAAAAAAATTCCCTTTATTTTCCCTCTTCTATACTTACCCATTTTTCCCTTTTCTTTTTTCCCTCCTACTATCCCTTTCTAGTTCTACACTTAGTTGCATTTTTCAGACGACGGGTTCCTGGGTTGGCAGACTTACGGTTTCTCATCTCCATCTATAAATTCACATCACGAGTCCAACCGACTGCCATGTTGTTCCATACTTAGCCAATTTTATGATCATAGGTTCTCGGTTTGGCAGGATCGAACTCTCATGCTCCCATGTTCCGTGATATACACATTGCACCAAAACGTTATGTGATCTACATTTTTATCCCCAGACTCCTTGAACTTCCAAGTCTCATTCCGCGTATGATGAGTACATATGACCGTCATGCCATTCTATACTTCGTTGATTTTGCACCTTATACCATCACGAACTCATGGGTTTGTAGGCTCCTGGGTTCACAAAAATCTCAAATCATATTTTTCTCTTGTCTGTCCCTGCCACCCTCGCACCCTTCCCAATGCACATTTACTATGATTTTAATGTTAATAACTTACCATACATGTTCGAAAGGATTGCCATTAATAAGCAAAAGGCTCGAGGAGATCTCCTATTAAAACACATTAAAGTAGGATTTACGGAGGATTATATTATCCCCCTCCAGGGTTCATTTTAAACATAATCTGGAGCAAGGGAGTTCTCGTCAACTTATGGCATCAACTCGATAACAATTATGTGGAGATACATTGAATATTTTCGGGCACGAGGACCATAGTTTTAAGTGGTCCAAAGCATATTCCTACTACTCATCCCCTTCTACCCAGAAGGAAGTAATATGGACGTCTAGAATTACGTGTGCCGGTTCTGTCCCATAATTCTTTGACTGTAAGGAGTTGGTCACCTGGTGTGCCGAGAGATATATTCCAAGCCAGTGGATTATTCAGTTGTGGGACCATTCCCATGTCTCTTTATTGCCTTAGGTATTCCGTAAGATGTTGAGACTTCCCGAGACAATGCTCACCTTCAAGGGAGAATATTGCAAGGAGTTCTTAAAGAAGCATGCCAATGGATTGAACCTCTTACATGAATTCCTAGAGAACCCATCGATCGTCCCCGATGACATCACGATATTGTAGGTTGAATCATTTAAAAATTCCTTCCAGGAAATTGCATGGATTTTCACAAGGATAACATGACAAGAAACTATAGCCAACATCTCCCAGATGATTCTTTACATTCTATATTTTACAGTCAAAGAACATGCCATCTTCTATTGGGGTAAATTGATTTCCATTGAAATCTCTTCCCAATTGTCGTAATACAAGAATGAGAAGAAATTCTTTATGTCATCTTATTTGGTTTTCACGATAGCACATTGATGTCAAATATAGAGATTATCTATGTGTAAGAAGGTAAACTGCAAATTCGACCCAGTAACCTTCTGGTATCAAACATTATGGAGGCATAAGGCCTCCCAACATTTTTATGAAGTTTTTAATGATTTTGTCTCAGTTTTTAAAGGCTTGCTGTTTGGAAAGGACACTCCCCAAATGTCTGACCAGGTGAGTAAGTTCTTGGATAGGAAGGGGACACTAGAACAAATGGAGAATTATAATGTTATAAGGATTTTTGGTTTCAAGGAAAATCCTTCCTTCCTTCCATGCCACATATCTGAAAAAATGTTTGTTGCTGAAATAGCAAGGCAGTACAACTACTAGTTGCATTTTTTCCATGAAAAGAGAAAAAATCAATTCATACCTCTACCTTGGAAAGTTGGGGACTTCATATTCATAACTATGAACAAGATTGATGAATTCTTGGGCCACTTCCATAACCTCAATCTAAAATATGTTGAAAGAGTAAAAGGTTTGTTCGACCCTAGCAGAATTTTTGTAGAACATCTATTGGTTGTTGGTTTCCGTAATTCTTTCATTAATGTTATTTTTAATGAAGAGAGAGATAATTTATTAGGAACTCCCGCTCGTGACACTGGTGACCTGGAAATGATACTCAACACCAATGAGTCATACAAGCAGAGAGGAAAAGGTCAGGGTGAGAAAAGAGCCCAATCCTCGACTATCACTCCAAAGAGTACAACATCTCGGAGCAGCACTCCAATGACCCACCAAATTAAGAAAGTAACCCATAGTTCTTCAAGCGGAGGAGGAGATAAGAACCCTCCTTCAGGAAAAATTGAAAGTTCTCACAATATTCCCTTGAGGATGAAAATAAAAAACATCGTGCAAGAAGAGGAGGGACCTCGAGGTGAAAGCAACATCCATAACCTTTCCCTCGAGGATATGGAACTCGAAATTGACATCAAAAAAGTGTTCCCCAACGTCGACCAACTAGAGAAAATTGCTCACCAGAATCCTCAGATGGAAATAATTGAGAGAGAAACCTTCAATGAAGAAGATTCTTTTGTATTTCAGAGCATTGTTTTTTACAGCAAGTCCAAAAAAATGATTATTGAGAAAATAGATTTAAAGAATAAAAAGGGGAATTCTCATTCAAAGATTAACCTATGGAACATGCGTCCTTCCCAAATTTCCCAAATTCACCAAGCAACTAGAGATGCTCTAGATAATTCTATTAGAGGCCTTGAAGCAGAGAATGTTAGGTTAAAGGAGCGAATCAAAGAATTGGAGGAAACTTTAATGCCTCTTCCAGTACTTGCTATTCTTTTAGCAATGATTGGGCCTACCACACCTGTAGCAAAATTAAAAGGATCACCAAGCCTTCTCACATCAGCCTAGGGCTATGTGGAGAAGAATATAAGGAAAATAATGGAATTAATTATAGAGGCTTGGAAGATGTCAAAGAGCATGGTCTCTTTTGGAACGAGAGCACACACTTTTCATGAATATTTATAGGCAAGTTTGAAAAATGAGGAAGGTTTTTACCTCAATGCGGTTGTACCATTTGGTTTTAAATTTACCAATATGATAGAGTTGAGAAGAAGAGAGGAGGATATCCCTTCTTCGAACCAGATAAAACAACTAAACGCATGCTGGAAGGAAAAGGTTAAGAACATGAATATTATTTTCCAAGCATGCAGCCAGGCCATAACTAGAAGAGAAGAATTATTCAAAAAGTTGATTGAGATAGACCTAGCTGGGAGCACCAATGAGGTCCAAGACCCCAAATTGATACTCAAGTCGTTGTTCTTAAACAAGAAATAATTTGACAAATAAGTTGAGATCTTTAAAGTATTATCATTTGAAAAATTATATGGCATTCTTAAGTATAGTGAAGATGACGTGGAAAACTGGCTAGTCGATTATTCGATTAAAAATCAAGATATTGAAGAAGATTTGCAGAATATTTCTATTGCTATAAGGGACTTGGAAGGTAAGCTATTCAATATAAAAATCCGACATGAAATCAACGTGGCTCCAATGAGGAGCTACTTCGAGGAGTGGTTTAAAAAGGTTGTCGACAAACTTACTGATGAAGGGAATAGGACGGTTGAGACAGTTCCTATAACCATCGATGAAAGCCATAAAAGGACATCAGCGAGAAAGTGACAAAAAATAGATACCATCATAGTAAGTTCATATTGATCACATATTTTTGTCTTTATCAAGATCTTCATCCAGTTACTCCACCTCTTTAAATAGAAAGGTTTAACCGAAGACTGATAATTTCCTTTTTCATCTTACTAGGTCTTGTTGTCTTCCGTCGCCCACTTTCTTCTTTCTACAAACTTCATTCTTATACATATTTTATTTATGGTCTATGGGAGCCCCAATCCCATTCATTATGACAAACACATTTTAATTTCAGAGAATATGTATTGAGCTATATAGTTTTTAGAAATTCCAATAGAGCTATTTTGGGAACAATCTCAACTGTACTTTGTAACCCAATTTTTCGGAATATAAAGTATTTGAGGTTGATCTATCGTTATATTCATTTGAGTTGCCCATGTATCACTCTGTCAAAGTTCTCTTATGCATGCAGATCATTTTCTTTTAATTTTTTATGTGATCAGAAATCTTTAGCCCTATTATGATGGATGTGAGGAAATTTTGTTTATTTGCTTTAAATGTATGAATGTATGCATTTCCTGGTCCATTCTCAGGAACTTTCTTTTAAAATAAAATAAAAAACATTTTCCATTTTTCTTTTATATATATTTTTACTTTCCTTTGACTGACTTCTATAAAAGTCCCACATTTTAAAAATATCGAATAGAGGAGTACCGCCTCTATAAAAATGTAGGAGGATTTGTATCCTCGTGAGGTTATCGTTTCGGTCCTAACGGATTCAAGCGTCAACATTTTTGGTGACCATATTGGGGACATGAACTGAAAATTTGGAACTTGGCCCAACTTTTTTGAAAGAATATATGACTTTACCCCAAGGTAATCAACCCCATTTAGAAATTATCAATGAAGCATTTTGCACCAGTTGTATAATCTGGTACTATCCACAACCCAAACTCGAGAGGAGTTAGAAGGTCCTAATAGATATTAGTCTAAGAAGAAGAAAGATAAATCCTCTGAAGACAAAGGAGAGAAGAATGACAAGATCGAAGAAACCAAAGATTGGCTAGAGAAACATAAGAACAAGGTCAATATTGAAGCTAGATGAATACAAGGGACCCATTACCAGAAGTAAACGTAAGCAACTGTCTGTCCTTAGAAGTGAAAAGTCTGATCCTAAAACCTCCTAAAAAATGGCAGCGAGAGATGAACAACCATGAAATGAGCATCATGAGGAGAGACAAGGAGGTGAAAGAGATGCCGCAAGAAACCAAGGAATCCTAGGTTTTGGAAATAGGAGGGTAAGAGATTCCCCTCTTAATCTCATAGGTGAACAACATGAGCTCTCTGTTCTCCTTAAGGGAACCTTAAAGGAATTTTCTGGAGATGGGACAATCGATGCAAAGAGGTATCTGCACTTATTTCTTGACATTTGTGACTGTCACCTAGTTGAATATGATGATGTCATTGTGAGGTTGCTTCTGCAAACTTTATCAGAAAGAGATTATGAATGGTATACAACATTTCCCAATAGATCCATTTGCTCATTTAATGACCTCGAAGCTATGTTCCTAAATATGTTCCCCCCCCCAATTTCCTACCATGCCCTCCTCACAGACTTCACCCAAATTGGGTTGAGGAAGAATGAAAGGATACGAGATTTTAATCTCAGGTTCAATAAGACCTTGAGTAGAATACCATAAGACAAAATACCAAATGACCCGGTCATTCTTGATTGCTATAAGAATGCAATTCCCTCGAATGTAAAATATGCTATCAGAACATCCCAAATGGATACTTTGGAGGAAGCAATGACTAAGGCCACTGAGATGGAACAAATTATGATTGAAATGGGTGTCAACCCCGACATTATACTGGGAAGAGTACAAAGGCAGATGGGAGGATTGAATATTGATAATCAATGAGCTTCCAGCTCGAGAAAGAACGAAGAATTTAAACCTCGGGAGGCTCATAATCAAACGGCAGAAGGAGGATTTTTTAAAGGAACCATACTTGACGTAAAAGTTGATCCTATGGCAGTGTAGGAAACAAAGAAAAGAATTGAGATTACATAGATGAATAGAACCATCAAACATATGCAAAATGAAATAACCAGATTGAGAAGGGGAGATAATTACATGCCAAACCCAAGAATTATGATTCCCGAACAAAGGAGGAACCCTCCCCTCGAAAATAGAGTTAGGTTCAAGAATACTGATGACCCACAGAGACCAAGGGTTCCCAGACAACCTACTCCAAACACAACTATTTTGGATGATGTCTATGATGAGAAATTGATCGAGCAAGAAGGTTATTACTTACCTGATGAAATCTCTGAGACAATGCATATGTACAGATGTGAGGCATCCATGTATATATGTGGAGAGGGTGAAAACGATCCTAACTCACAAGAAAACGTTGCCCAAAAAAGAGGGTCTGTAAATAGATAAAAGAATAAAGGCGACTCCGACATAGAAAAAAAAGGAAAATGAAAATGAAAAAGTGTCGAATGAGAAAGTGATAGTTGGAACCACAAGGAAACACATGGCGTCAAGCTCAACTCAAATGGAATATAATGTCATGGAGGACTTAAGTAAGTTGAGGATAAATCCGCCTTTTATGGAAGTGGTAAAGATTCCTCAGTAGAGGCAGAACAACTTGAAGTTGTTGGATGATCCATCGGAAAGAACTGAAGTTCTTGTTACCACTCCAAAACAGAACCTGAGCCCATCGACTACTAAGCTGAGAGGTAAAATTATGCCCTTCTACATTTCAATTGAAAACCATGATGTTGCATTACATAATTGTTTAGTTGATACTGGTATGACAAATAATATAATGCCACTTGCAGTCATGGAAGCGTTGGGCATGAGTTGCACTAAGTATTATGAAACTGGTGAGAGCATATATGAAATTGATTCTAGAAAAGTGTTGGCATGCAAAGAAATCAAGGATTTTTATGCCTATATTACAACAGCCCCCCATATCATAACAGTTTTTAATATTATCATGGTAGACCTACATCTAGCATATGGGGTTGTGCTAGGAAAAGATTGGACCTCCATGATTGGTGGATAAATAATAAACAACGACAGTTGTATGATGTTACCAGGCAAGGAGGGAGCAATGATTAAAGTACCTCGTGAACCTAGAAAACCCTTTTCCTTCAAGAAGAAGGATAATGAATTAATGGAAGATTACATAGATGTCTAGATTAGAAACTATGTTATCTTAGAAATGGAGAACAACGGAATCCTAGAACGAGTTCAAGACTTGGAAGGCCAAAATGTTTGTTTGAAGGCTACTGGATAATGTCATTGGATGGAGCCTATTCTAAATCTAGGAATATAGTTGGAATTGTTCTCATAATCCCAGATAAGACGACGCATCCCCACGCTATAAGACTAGAGTTTCCATGCATGAATAATGAGGCATAATACAAAGCTTTAATCCAGGGGATGATCCTCACATAAGGAATGAAAATAGAACATCTCATTGTGGCTGTAGATTCAAAGTTGGTCATCAATCAAGTTACCCAAAAGTACAAAATCAAAAAGGAAAGACTTAAGATGTATTTCAAAAGAGTTAATGAACTGATGGAATATTTCATCTCTTTCAACATCTCTTTCATTCCAAGGGACAAGAATCACAAGGCTGATTCACTAGCCTTGGTGGCCTCATTATCAAACCCAGACGATGTCCTAAGAAAAATGTCTTTCCATGTAGAAAAAGCCTTTCGGCCATCCATGCCCGATAATATTGAGTACTTACAAGTATTTGAGAATGATGAACAATTGGAGAATTTTTTGTTAAACGATGATGATGAAGGAGATGATAACTTGATTTCCATCCCGAAAGACTGTATACAAGTTGAATCTTTGTTTACAAAAGATGACCATGCCAAGAATCTTCTTGAAGAAGTTTGAGTTTGAAAGGTGCAAGAAACAACAAAAGTCAATATTGGAATGGACTAGTCCCCGAAATATGTCAATTTGGGAGTCGATTGCACCCCTGAAGAGGTTGATCAATATGTTTCCTTATTCAAAGAATATATTGATGTGTTCGCTTGGACTTATGATGATTTGAAGGCCTATGATAAAACGATATTCCAACATATCATTCCTTTGAGGGAAGAAACTAAACTAGTGAAAAAAAAAATAAGAACGATGAATCCCAAGCTGAAACCTCTAGTAAAAATTGAGTTGGAGAAGTTGAACAAGGCAAGGATAATATATCCCATCAAACATTCAGACTGGATTTCAAATCTAGTGATTGTCAGGAAGAAGACCGAGGAAATCTGAATGTGCATTGACTTCAGAGATCTTAACAAAGCGAGCATAAAAGATAATTTTCCATTTCCCAACATGGAGTTTCTGCTACAACAAGTTACTAGATCGGCATGCATGTCTATTTTGGATGGTTTCTCTAGATATAATCGGGTTTTATTAGCTGAGGAAGATAGAGAAAAGACAACATTTATCACACCATGAGAAACATATGCATATGCTAGAATGCCTTTCGGTTTGAAGAATGTTGGAGCCACTTTCGAAAGGGTCATGGATCATGCGTTCAATGGATTTATAGAAAATTTTATGACAAACTATCAAGATGACTTGACAATGCATTCAAAAAAAATGGGGGATCACATCCATCATTTAAGAAAGGTTTTTGAAAGATGTAGATTATATGATGTTTCTCTGTACCCAAAGAAATGCTTGTTCGTTGTGACTCAAGGCAAGTTGTTGAGCCACATTGTATGAAAGGAACGGATTTACATAGATCCAGAAAGAGTTAAATCAATTAGTGAACTCAACCCCCCGATGTCTAAAAATGGAGTCCAGTCATTCTTTGATAAAATCAATTTTGTTTGAATATTTGTCCCTGATTACGCAAGCATTGTAAAACCTATCAATTTGTTGTTGAAAAAGGAGCAAAGATTCTAGTAGACAACACATACTCAAGAATCCTTCAACAATATAAAAGGGGCAATCACCACTACTCCCATCCTCGTTAGTCCAAAATTTCAGAGAGATTTTATTATCTATTCATTTGCTACAGAGGCAGTCGTTGCGTCCATCCTCACTAAGAAAAATAACAACAGAGAAGAACTCTCGATAAGTTTTATGAGAAAAACCCTACACGACTATGATTTGAGGTATTCAAAACTTGAGAAACATGCTCTAGCTCTGTAAAAGATGTCGCACACTTTCATATGTATATATTAAACTCCCATGTTATAGCTTATGTTCCCTCGTCACTAGTCAAGATGCTTCTAAATCAACAATTGAGAGAAGGGAAATGGGCTAATTGGTTAGCGAAAATTCAAGAGTATGATATCGAGATTAAACCTTTGAAGGAAATCAAAGGACAAGGTTTATGCAATTTTATTGTGAATGGGGAATCGATTGATGGGATGATTTCAATCTCAGTCGGAGAACCATTAGCTGATTCAAAATGGTATGAAGATATCGTATTATATTAAGGTCCGAGAAATTCCCTTTTACAATGAATCCCAAGGAACGAAGGACACTCAAGATGAAGGCGAACCAATACGTGTTGATTGCTGACATACTTTTTAGAAGAAATTTTGATGGCATACTCCTGAGATGCATCAATGAGAATCAAGCTCAAGGATTTATCAAATAATTCCATGAGGGAATATGTGGTGGATACTTTTCACCTACTGCAACTGCCCACAAAATAATCAGAGCAGGATTTTACTGGCCATCAATATTTAGGGATTTGTATGTCGCAATAAGGAGATGTCTGTCATGTTAGCAATTTTGTTGGCACATAGGGGCAGACCTACGGTTCAACGCTTCAACAATGCACCAACAAAACCCTAACTACTAGCCCTTTCAGCAACACCTGTAAAGCAGATGAAGTCTCACCCGAGGTAGAGGCAGGGGTGGTTGCAGGACTCAGGTGTTTGCAACCTAGCTGGGACATAGATCTGTGATTATAACACCTTAACAGATCACTTAACAGTCATTATTCATCAGTATTTCACCTTAGTTCACAGCATAGATAAACCCTAATAACATAGCATCGCAGTATTCATCCAGATTTAATATATTCAAGAACTAATCATATCAACACAGATCAGATCTAACACCTTATTCACATTCTTAGGCACTAAGCTATCATATTCATCTAAGCATAGATCATTACACTAAGCACAAATAATATGAGCAATAAAACATTCATAATGCACAAAGCAACCGCAATGCACAAAGCAAACACAACAAAGGATATACATGGTTCACCCCCAACCTGGGGCTACGTCCAACAACTCTTCTTCTCTTTATTGTCTTCTATCAATCTCCTACATGCACAAATCCACAAGATCCTACTCCACATAGGACAGGAGATCCATGCACACTTCACTAGATCCTCCTCCCCCGAGCTATGTCACAACACTAAGCCTTTACACAATCTCTTTCAGTCGCTTGCACTTAGCTCTACAAGTTCTCAACATAGCATGCACAAAGTATTTACAATTTGCACTTAGCACTTAGAACTTAGCAAAGTACAAAAACCTCCTCCTTCTTACATCACCTAGAATTCTATTTATACATTACAAAAATGTCCTAAACATGGGTAAACCCATGGGTCGACATCCCCATACCCATTACATAGCCCAAAACCCAAAAATCCTTAAACAAGGGGCCAAGATCCCACGATCTCCACTTCGACTTGCGCTCTGCCTTCAACATCCTGTTGAAGTCCCAAAATATGTCAAACATGACCAAGGATCCTCAAAACTTGTTCAAGGGCCAAAAATCCCACAACACTCACCTGTGACTCATCCTGAGTCACTCTGATATGGTTAGCTCTGCTTCAAAATCCTCAAGATGCTTCGACCTGTTGCTGTGCCAAGGCCTCCTGCTCGGTGAACTCTTGGATAACTGCTTCATTGACAGGTCCCTCTAAGAATTGTTCGACTACAGTGACTACTTGTTCCAGTGTTTCTCCTAGGCCTTCAATCTCCTTGAACAGTTGGCAAGCCTCATCCTGAATTGGTTAGAGCCTCTGAGTCACTTCCATGACTTTGCTCTGAATGGTGTGGACGTGTTGTTGAGCAGTGCGTTATTCTTGGGATCTCTTCATCCTCTCAACTGCTGACAAGAGCTTCAACTGCATCTGTACTATTGTTGGTTGTTGCTTTTCCTCCTGTAGTTGTGACTCCAGTGCCTTTAGTTCAGGGTCTTCAGTAAGTCACTCGTAGGTTTGTGCACTTCTATTGCTAAGTTTTTTACATTCTAGAGTGAATGCTCTAATCCTCTCAACTGTGCTCCAGGCAATGGCTTCTATTTGGTCTCGCACATCCTGTGAAGTACTTGGCACTGTCTGTAGCTCCAGATGTGTGATTCTCTGTTGAAGCTTTTGGATAGCTTCCGCAAGTTGTGCTACTTGATGTTCCACTAGGTCTTCCTCCTTTTGCTCCAAGCCCATCATAGACCAAAGTGCTATGATGATTGCTTCTTTTACTCCAACCTGTTCCATGAGCAATTGTTCCTTCTCTTTCTGGATCTGCTCTTTCTCCTTGTCAAGCTTCGTTTGGAGGTTATCCTTCTCTTATTGTGTAACTCGACATTTCTCTATCACTTCCTCTTATGCTTTTTTTAGGGCCACTGTGGCCTGTTCTTTTTCTTCTTGTGCACGACGAAGGCGAGCTTCAATCACATCAACGATTTGGTGGAGTTGGGTGGGCTCATCTTCCAACTTTGTTTCTTCTGATGGCAGGGGCGCAGTTGAAACTGCACGACTGGAGTGAAGGGCCTGTTTACCCCTCTGAGTTTTGCCTCAATTCTATCGTACATGGATGCTTGTTTGGCTTCAGTTTTTTTCATAATATCTCGTGAAGCATCTGATATGTCTGGGATGATGAAGTCGAAGTCATCGAGCATGAGTACAGTCTGCAGCTTAGTATTGGTGGATTTGGATTTCTTCCGTGAGGTAGGTTTCATGGGGGAAACCTTTATTTTCTTGGAGGGATCAGTCTCGTCAACAGGATCCCTAGGCGGTGTTACCTCGCCTTGCTTTTGTTGATCTTCTTTTCCATTGGTCTCTTCTTTATCTACTTTATCATCACCTCCTCGTCCCAGTGATTCTGAAGAGATTTCTTCTAATGCACTGCTCAAGCTTTGTACCTCTTCAGTCTTCTTCCTTATGCTAGGTCCAGGTGTATCATGCTCTTAGCAAGTGGCCTCCAACCTTCTGATTTGTTCAGGGTCAGATAATTCTGTGGGGTCAGTAGGGATAAGGAGCTCTATAGGCCAGTCCTTAGTTATTTCTTCTAAGTATTCCTCTGTGAGATTATAGTATGACTGAAGCTCTTCTTTATGCTCGTCGACACTCATAGTGATATAAATGAAGTGTCGATCTACGTGAAACTTCATAAGTGGCCTGAACTGGTGCAGAGTGTTCAATGTCATGCAAGGGACAACTTCAATGGTCCTCTTCAACTGCAGGTAGTATGTATGGAATACTGCGTTCGGCTGCCACTATTTTCCCATATCGCTCAAGTACCAAAGCATGGTGAACTTCACAATGAGTGACTCGAACAGTTCAATGTTCAGGAATGTCGCACCTTCCAGCATCTCCCAAGTAGTAAACGTGATAAGGATCAACAACCAGCTAAAATAGAAATCATAGCCTTGATCCTGAGCTTCGTGACAATCCAATTCTAGTTGGTTGACTAAGTACTTCGCCCAGTTCATTTGGAGTCCTTCTACACATTTTTCGGCGAGGTCAACAATGAACTAGGTGACCTGCATAGGTCTATTATTCCTCACCATATTTCCTACGATCAGCTGGCAAGCCAGGTGCACTATGCCATTATGGATGGAGGCTACCTTGTAGACTTGCATCCCCTTTTCTATGTCACCATAGGTGTCTTTAATCCTCTGTGCCAATGCGTGGCCTGCACCCTTCCCTAGGTAGAAGTCTTGTGGGTCTGGTCCCTGCATGCTCAACCTGGTGATCTTGTGGATCAGTGTCGGATCGACGGTGATGCATCTATCTAGCCACAAATAGCTACCATGGAAGCATGACAGCAGAAGCTTAGCACACACGTTAACCTCCTGGTGCCTTCCAAAGTGTGGTATCTTCATTACATTCGGGACAGTGGATTGAGTGAGGTCCATAGTCTACGGTTGGGGGATTATCCTCGAGTTCTTCCCCTTCATCCTGGTCAAATACTTGTAAGGAGCAAGCATGTTGTAGTTCTTGTGATCCCCTAGGTTGAAGTCGCTGAATTTTTCTACCATGATCTTATGCAGCTGTAGTCGAACTGTACGTATCCCCTTTGAGAGGTACACAGTAACTAGAGTGTAATTGAAGTCTCTGGGAACACTGTCACGACTCACCATGCCAGCCAAAGGTGGGATGTAGTCGGGCAGGATAGTTGGGATTAACTTCACGTTCGCCAAGTCATCTCTATGCTTGGTTCTTTTCTCAGCTGCAGGTCGGGATGGTCTAGATCTATGAGCAATCGACGGAGAGGCTTGTACTCCTCTCATCTATGAAGCTTGAATTCCTGCGAACATTACTTTTTTGGCCATTAAATCGATTAGAACTTCTTCAACCGACTTCTCTACGACATTGAGTTCATCCGACAAGCACGCTTAAGATTGGATAACTCAGGTCGATGAATGAATGCTCAATGCAATAAAAAAGATGTTGATCTCAGTAAACACAACGTGGTAGAAATGAGTTGGCTCAGATACATTTTGCAAAATTTTTCTCGATGCAACAATCAACGGACTAAGTAGACAGCGAGGTAACAGATCTCTTCAACGGGCAAGAAGCCTTCATCAATGCAGTTATGTCCATTACGGTGTGGTCCCAATGGTCTGATGGCAAGCTTTTTAGTCATAACTATTGTTATAACCGTTCAGGGGCGTCAGTCTAATGGTCATAAGGCCTTCAATGGTTATATTGCTTCGCCATGGCGAAGTGCCATGTTGTGTTGTTCTGATATCCCGACAAAGTTCCAGTTTTGCAAACCTTCCTTCTGCGAAGTCCCCTATGGAACCTTCTACAACTTTTGTATCTTTGCTCTCTTCTTACTGAGATATCTAGCCTTCTTCCCTGTGATCTTCATCTTGTTATTCCTCTTTCCATTCTTATTATTATCTCCTTTTGGCATAGTAACTTCGCACTATTGAGATTCTTTTATAGGGTTCAATGGCAATACTTCTTCTCTGTCTGGGGTCAGTGCTCCACTCTTTTGTATAGACAGATATTGTAAGTCTTCTTGGGTTCTTTCAACTTTTAGAGCCAGATTTATGGTCTTAAGTAGCTTCGACTGGTTGTCTTGTTCTTTCATTAAGTGTTATATTCTCTTCATCATGAAGTATCTTAGTTCTTGCTTCTTCTATTCTAGGGTTTCCTCTTCTTTTCATCTGGCCTGGTCCTTCTCAATCCAGGTTTTTCCTAATAACATAGAAAATGAGGTGTTGCTCTCAATAAATTTAACAACCTCAAAATCTTCCTTTGTTGAAGTTCCATGAGCACTCATAGATATCTGGGTGAGTCTTCCACATAGGGTTATCAACTTTCCTCTAAATAATCCAATTTCTCCAAATGAAGGAATCATAGCAGGCTTTCCTAAAATTTCCCAAGTTCTTTCTGTCATGATATTCAACTATGTTTCCTCATCCAGAACACAATCAATGTCGAAGTCTCTTATTCATGTTTCTATGCACTCTTTTTCTTTGAAGATCTCTGATAAGTTGATATTTCTGTGATCAATCAGGGTTTCTTTTATTTGTAGTAATACAGTCTCTGATTCCTTTTGGGGTTCTGCCATATTCTTAGTATATTGGCCTTCCTCAGGGTTTTCTTGTCTCATATTCATTCTTTCAAGCTTAGCAATCATTATAGGGCAATCCAAAACTTCATGATTCATGGATTTACAACAAAGACAACTAGATATTCTACTAGGGAATTCCTTAGCAAGATGTCCCAGTCTTCTGCAACTATAAAACAGGGTTAATCCTCTTTTTCTCTTAAATGATCCCCAACCTCTCCTGTACTACACACTAGGATCATAGTAGCTAACCTGTAAAAAAAAAATTATAGGATCCTGCATCCATTTGTTAGTCCAAACATTCTTTCTATTGATTAAGGTTGGTTGTCATTAATGTCAACCCTTGAAGAAAGACCCATAGCACAAAAGTTTGGGTAATGGACCCAATAGTGTTTGATGTAAATATGAATCATTATTTTTTTTTCATGGTTGATAAGAAGTAAATATGGATGAACTCCAAAGTGGTCCCCTTATGGTGAAAGCCCTCATGGGAAGATGCTTTGTGGAGTAAGAGAACCCATGCTTAATTGTGGAATAATGAGATGAAGGAAAGTGAATTTTTTAGGGAAAATATCCTAGATGCATAGTTCTTGTCATGTCATTTCCAATGGTATGTGGAACGTCACATAATTCCTCATGGTTAGAGAGTTATGGCCATGACAAGTTGGAGACCCCAAGTTTGGGTAATGGACCCAAGTTTGTTTGATGTGTAATGGTATGAGTTATGATATATTTTCATATAATACTATTCTATATGGATAGTACATGTCATGCCATTTCTGGTGGTATGTAGAACATCACATAACTCCTCACAGTTTGAGAGTTATGGCCTTACGAAGTTGGAGGACCCTCATATGTCATCTAGAAGCCCCAAAAGGTCAAAGTAATCAAAGTGGTTTAAGAGAGTTTAAAAGGTAAATAATAAAGTGAAGTGATGAGTGTATTATAATTCAAAGTGAATAAAAAATAAATTATTTCAATAATAATTTTAATGGAAAAATTAGAAGTGGACCCAACCCTAAAATAACGAAAGTGGGGCCAAGTGACCTAGAAGATGTTTTTAAGGAAGCTACTTGGAGAGTATAAATAAGAGGAAAGGATCCCTAATTTGAAACACACTTGAGAATATTAAATATCTATAGGTGTCTAAGTTATAAAAATGATATCTAAGCCGAAATTCTAAGGAAAGTGAAGAAAAGAAGGCTGAAATGCAAGGAAGGATAAATTCTTTTGATGGTGTTTTCTAAGGTATGTTATTTTCAGGTCATCTCACCATTTTCGCTATAAATTGTTTTCTATAATTATTCAGATTTTGAAATTTATATGGAAGTGAGAAAACATATACAAGTATCTGTGGTTAAAAATTTAGTTTGTGGTTCGTTGTATTTTTGGAGTTACACTCTGTGGAAAATAGGGTTTGTGGCAAGTCCTAAAGCTAGTCAAAATCGGGTGTTTCGGGTAAAAACGTCATAACTTCTTCATAAAAGATCCAAATTCAGTGAGACCAATTGTGTTGGTTATGGTACAGTCTTTAGTATTCTTTGTAACAGTTTTAGATTATTTGATCAAATATTTTGTGTGGGGCATTCTCTACAAGGTCTCTCTCTAGAATAATCCAGAATTCAGCAAGGTATGTCATTTTTTCTATAAATCCTTTTCTCAGAGGTTCCAAGTAGGGCCACTTGGAGGAATTGCATAAAAAAAATTGAATAACATTGTATATCAATTTCATGTCTTTATACATTACAGGTTCAAAGTTATGATTACTTCAAGTTAGGGTTGTTGACTAATCCAAAACTAGGCATGTGTGGCTAAAGAAAAGTTTGATGAAAATGCTAGTCTCTTGTTTTTAAAGTTAAGGAAGGTTTGTAAGAATGTGATCATATAAACCAAGTCTATTACAGAGCTACAAATCAGATTTGGATGATGAAATTGATGAGATATTTTGGTTGAGGTACATGTTGAGTACATGGTTGAGACAAGTAGTTGATGAGTTGACGCACATACATAAGGTGTATAGTTGATGATGTTGGTACATATTGATGAGTCATAATTGATGAGTAGTTGACACATGATTGGTACATACTTGGCACATGGTTGGATGCACTTGTTTATGGTACAGGTTGATTACAGGTTGGTGCATGGTTGATGCACTTGTTTATGGTACAAGTTGATTACAGGTTGAGGTACAGGTTGATGCATGGTTAATGTATGGTTCAGATTTATTGGTATAGGTTTACAGTGGTATATCTCACAGTGATAGTTTGACAGTGGTTCCATCATTCTACTTCTACTTCAGGGTGGTAGGATGAGGCAAGGACAGGTGGTTGTAGCCACCTTCCAGTTATAGTCGGAGAACATTGGGGGTTGTAGCCTCCTTCTGGTTGTAGCCATAGATTTGGGGAGTTGGAGCTTCCCTTAGGTTGTAGCCTGAGAAACTAGGGGCTTGGAGCCTCCTTCCAGTTGCAGCTAGAAAACAAAGGAAGTTGGTGCTTCCAATGAATGTAATTCTTCAAGACATATAAGAAAAGGCATTTTGTGGTTTTCTCCCGATTTGGGTTTCCACGTAAAACACTAGTGTACTGTGTATGTGTGTGATTGTTTATTTATTATTTCTCATTATTGGATAATAATTCTACATTGATATAACATTTGAATAAAAAGGATTATAATTACGTTATTACTGATTCACCCCCCTTCTCAGTAATCCAACAATTGGTATCAGAGTAGGTTCCTTCAGAAATCAGTTTAACCAATGAAAGGTAGATCATGGAGAGTACCAACTCGTATAAAAATGGAATACCACAGTTTGATGGACAAAATTATGCTTTTTGGGGCATAAGGATGAAGGCATATATACAGGCATAGGGATTTCAAGTTTGGCAATCAATTGTAGATGGATATAGAGCACCAGTTGTTTCACCAACAAGTGACAAAGCAGTGAAACTCGGTGAGAATAATTCCAAAGCCATAAATGCACTTTTGAATGGTCTCAGTGATATGGTATTCACCAAAGTTGCACATTGTAAATCTGCTAAAGAGATTTGGGACAAGCTTCGAAAT
>ML794845.1:149138-209539 GCA_009831015.1 Picea engelmannii | reverse complement strand
AGCAAACTCAAAGGAATTTCACTCGACTACGAGCTACTTATGATCTAAGTGAACTGCAAAAACTTATGAAATAAAAGACTTTTCCCTGGCTTAATAATGCAGAAACACACTTTTCAACCAAACAAGAAAATGAAAAGAGATTTATTTATTTATTTATTTAAATGCTAGTAAAGCAAGAAAGGAAAAATACCGACAAGCAAAAACCAAGAAAAACAATTATGGCCTAATCGTATATCGCAAAGAATCAGATTAAAAAATCACACACTAGCAATCTTTAAAAAAAATGACTCTCACACTTGTCTAAAAATCGTAAAAATTCTTTTATTTCTATGACAACTTTTTAAATGAGAAAAAGCAAGCTAAGGGTAAGATTAATCCTAAGCTATTGACTGCTCAGACAGAGATTCAAACACCTGAGAGGAATAATTCTTATCAAGGGAAAGAATGAATGCCTTACCCTCAACAACAAGTATCTTGTACAATCACGTGATTGTCACTTTAACAGCACGCGTGCGAACGCGCATTGGATAGAGACAGAGGGCGTGTACACGCGGGCTGACCTTGTATAGGCCGCGTGTATATCTAAACTCTGAGAAAAAAGAAGACATAGGACCCAAAACCAAGAAGAGACCACTGATATTGATAACCAAGATCCCTTGAAGGCTTGAACACTCCTTTTTGACAGAAAAAAAAAAAATAATGTAACGAAAAAATGATAAGGCAAAAACAATCTAAGATAGGACTGCTAGAAAACAAGACTCAGACAGAATTCAAAAAAAACCCCTGAGAATGTGTGATTCTGACAGGGAAGAGGATGACTACCTCTAAAGTTCTCTAAACTCTACACGCTACTGCTACTTCTACAACTAGCATTCACACACGGGCTATAAGAGGGTAGGATGCGGGTACACACATGCAGACCTTGTGCAGACCTCGTGTACCTCTATGGGTCCAGAAAAACACAGTCAAGCAAAAGACAAGGAAATCTGGTATGGAAAACCAGACTCCCTACTGGCTCAAACCTTACAGAAACTAAAAGAAAAAACAGGCAAGAAAAACTAGTCTGTAAAACTACCCAAAAACTAAAAATTCTAGGAACCCTAGAGAGTCTCCCCAGTACGGTCACCAATTATGTTGTTGGGAAAAAATCCCTATGGACTAGCAAATAGAGTTTAGACTTTGCATGTAGATATGACCGAAGAGAAATTACTTTCTACCTTCATCCCTAGATTTAAATCCCCTTTTCTTAGTAAATGCATGGAATGACCAACCTACCTCGTTCCCGGCATTTGATGTTGATCCTCCATTGTGCTTGATTCCTTGTTCACAATACTCCTTCCAAAGTTGACCTGCATCCAAGACGAGCAACAACTATGCATGCATACTACTTATATACTAACAGGTTAGAAATCCAAACACATACTGATCAAACTATAAACAGTTCATGAATTGGGACAGGAAAATCATTTTCTTTATTACTTTGAATGAGTCAACTTACAAAAGTTGAGAGCAGCCACCACTCCTTGAACCTGATCCTGGACTCCTCTTCCTCTATCCTCCAACTGCTTTTATTTGAATCTCTTTTGGCACAAGGAAAGGCTAAAGGTTTGGGACAATGGGAATACGTAAACGGGCAGAGTTTCTTTGCTATATTTTTCCTCTTCCAAATGGGACCCCTACCCCTTCTTTTATAGGCTAGAAGGAGCTGGGTATTTGGATGAACCCTCGGCCATGCATGGCCGGGAGTTTTAGTTAACTCACCCATAGATTTTGTGCTCCGTCGGCAACTTTCATTTTTTCGTGCTTTTGTCGATCCATGCGGGTTGTTTTGGGTCAGCCAACGTGTACACGCGTGCAGTAATGGATTAGGGAACGTGGGCCTTTATAAAAGATGATTTTCAAAGAGTTTTTCAGTAGTGCTTTGGCAAAGAAGGGATATGAGTTGGCTTGATGCCAGGTAAGCATGTGTGGTGCAATTTAGGGTTATAATAATTGGTTTATGGGAAAGAGGCAAAAATTCAAATTAGCCTCGAGCTCAATGCATTGATCTCTGTGGTTAATACTGAGGTTACATAAGACACTTCTCCTATCCATAAAAGAATCAATCAATTGCTCAAGATAGAAGAGGAACTAAGCAAGGCCTTGAATCTAACTTCTCAGAGGCAACAGAGCATCAAGAGATATTTTGATCAAACCACAACTATGAAGAAATATCATAAGGGAGAACTGGTACTACTTTGGAACAAATCCAAGGAGAAGCCATCCATGCATACAAAGTTCAAAGCATTCTAGATCAGACCCTATGTTGTCGAAAATATATTGGGCTTTAACTCATATATGCTCCAAGATATGAAAGGAAAAAGGTTAATGTTGCCTGTCAATGGGAAACATTTGAAAGGTTTCTTCTCCTAGCACTTTTTCATTCTCATTGTACATAATTTTATTTTTAGTTTGTATATTCTTAATCTGACTCCATAGCCCAATGAGAGGAAGCACCTGGTCACAAGAGATTCTGGATTCTTGAAAACCCACAGGGGGTTATCATCCCACAGTTGGAGCCTGTTGTTGAGGTCATTTCTTGCTTCTGAAATTTCCCTCCCCTTTTCTATTTTCCCAAATTATTTTTTTTTTCATTTCTTTTCCCTCTTCTATACTTACCCATTTTTCCCTTTTCTTTTTTCCCTCCTACTATCCCTTTCTAGTTCTACACTTAGTTTCATTTTTCAGACTGCGGGTTCCCGGGTTGGTAGATTTATGGTTTCTCATCTCCATCTAGAAATTCACATCACGAGTTTGACTGATCTCCATGATGTTCCATACTTAGCCGATTTTACGATCGTAGGTTCCCGGGTTGGCGGGATCGAACTCTCATGCTACCATGTTCTGCAATATACACATTGCACCAAAAAGTTATGCGATCTACATTTTGATCCCCAGACTCCCCAAACTTCCAAGTCTCATTCCACCTACGATGATTCTGTCTGAACACCGCGCCATTCTATACTTAGCCGATTTCACACCTTATACCGTCGCGGAATCGCGGGTTCGCAGGTTCCCGGGTTCACAAAAATCTCAAATCATATTTTTCTCTCGTCCACCCCCGCCACCCTTGCGCCCTTTCCAATGCACATTTAATATGATGTTAATGCTAATAACTTACCATACAGGTTCGAAAGGATTTCCATTAATAAGTGAAAGGCTCGAGGAGATCTCCTATTAAAACGCATTAAAGCAGGATTTACGGAGGATTATATTATCCCCCTCCAACGGTCATTTTAAACATAATTTGGAGAAAGGGAACATTCTCGTCAACTTATGGTAGAAAATCGACAACAATTCTGTGGAGATACATTGAATATTTTTGGGCATGAGGACTAGAGTTTTCAGTGGTCCAGAGCATATTCCTACTACTCATCCCCTTCTTCCTAGAAAGAAGTAATATGGACATCTGGAATTGTGCACGCAGGTTGTGTCCCAGAAGTCTTTGACTGTAAGGAGTTGGTCACTTGGTGCACCGAGAGATATATTCCAAGCCAGCAGATTATTCAATTGCGGGACCATTCCCTTGTCTCTCTATCACCTCAGGTATTCCATAAGATGTTGAGACTTCTCGAGCCAATGCTCACCTTCAAGGGTGAATATTGAAGGGAGTTCTTAAAGAAGCATGGCAATGGATTGGACCTCTTACCTAAATTCCTAGAGAACCCAGCAGCCATCCTCGAGGACATCACGAGATTACAAGCTGGCTCATTTAAAAATCCTTTCCAGGAAATTACATGGCTTTTCATGAGGATAATAGGACGAGAAACTACAACCAACATCTCCTGGATGATTCTTTGCATTCTATATTTTACCATCAAAGAACATGCCATATTCAATTGGGTAAGTTCATTTCCATTGAAATCTCTTCCCAATTGTTGCAATACAAGAAGGAGAAGAAATTCTTTATGTCATCTTTTTTGGTTTTCACGATAGCGCATTGCTGTCAGTTCCTGAGATTATTTGTGTGTAAGAAGGTAAACTGCGAATTCGACCCAGTAACCTTCTGGTATCAAACATTATGGAGGCACAAGGCCTCCCAACATTTTTATGAATTTTTTAATGATTTTGTCTCAGTTTTTAAAGGCTTTCTATTTGGAAAGGACATTCCCCGAATGTCTGACCAGGTGAGTAAGTTCCTGGATAGGAAGGGGACACTAGAACAAATGGATAATTATAACGCTAGAAGGATTTTTTGTTCAAAGGAAAATCCTTCCTTCTTTCTATGCCACATATCTGACAAAATGTTTGTTACGGAAATAGAAAGGAAATACAACTACTGGTTGCATTTTTTCCATGAAAGGAGAAAAAATCAATTCATACCTCTGCCTTGGAAAGTTGAAGAATTCATATTCAGAAATATGAACAAGATTGATGAATTTGCAAACCGCTTCCACAACCTCAATCTAAAATATGCTGAAAGAGTAAAAGGGTTCGACCCTAGCGGGATTTTTATAGAACGTCTATTGCTTGTTGGTTTCAACAATTATTTCATTAATGTTATTCTAAATGAAGATGAAGATAATGTCTCAGGCACTCCCTCTCATGACACTGGTGACCTGTAAACGATACTCAACACCAATGAGTCGTACAAGCAGAGAGAAAAATTTCTAGGTGAGAAAAGTGCCCAATCCCTGACTGTCACTCCAAAGAGTACAACATCTTGGAGCAATGCTCCAATGACCCACCAAATTAATTAAGTAACCCATGGTTCTTCAGGCGGAGGAGGAGATAAGAACCCTCCTTCAGGAAAAATTGAAAGTTCTCACAAGCTTCCCTTGAGGAAAAAAAGAAAAAAGATTGCGTAAGAAGAGGAGGGACCTCGAGGTGAAAGCGACATCCACGACCTCTCCCTCGAGGATATGAAACTCGAAATTGAGATCGAAAAAGTGTTCCCCAACATCGACTATCTAGATAATACTGCTCACCAGAATCCTCAGATGGAAATAATTGAAAGAGAGACCTTCGATGAAGAAGAGTCTTTTGTATTTCAGAGCGTTGTTTTTGACAACGAGTCCAAAAATTTGATTATTAATAAAAGAGATGTAAAGAATAAAAAGGGGAAATCTTGTTCATAGATTAACCTATAGAACACGCGATCTTCCCAAATTTCCCAATTTCACCAAGCAACTGGAGATGCTCTAGATAATTCTATTGGAGGCCTTGAAGTAGAGAATGTTAGGTTAAAGGAACAAAATCAAAGAATTGGAGGAAACTTTAATGCCTCTTCTAGTACTTGCTAGTCCTTTAGCAATGATCAAGCCTACCACACCTGTAGAAAAATTAAAGGATCGACAAGCCTTCTCACATCAACCTGGGGCTATGTGGAGAAGAATATCAAGAAAATAATGGAATTAATTACAGAGGCTTGGAAGATTTCAAAGAGCATGGTCTCTTTTGGAATGAGAGCACACACTTTCATGAATATTTGCAAGCAGATTTGAAAAATGAGGAAATTTTTTACCTCGATGTGGTTATACCCTTTGGTTTTAAAGTTACCAATATGATAGATTTGAGGAGAGGAGAGGAGGATATCCCTTCTCTGAACTGGATAAAACAACTAAATGCATGCTGGAAGGAAAATGTTAAGAACCTGGATATTATTGTCCAAGCATGCAGCCAACCATAACCAAAAGAAAAGAATTGTTCAAAATGTTGACTGAGATAGACCTAGCTGGGAGCACCAATGAGGTCCAAGACCCCAAATTGATACTCAACTCGTTGTTCTTAACCAAGCAAGCATTTGACGAACACGTTGAGATCTTTAAAGGATTATCATTTGAAAAATTCTATGGCATTCTTGAGTATAGTGAAGATGACATGGACAAATAGCTAGTCGACTATTCGATTAAAAATTAAGATATTGAAGAAGCTTTGTGGAATACTTCTATTGATCTAAGGGACTTGGAAGGTGAGCTCTTCAATATAAAAATCTGGCATGAAATCAACGTGGCACCAATGAGGAGCTACATCGAGGAGTGGTTTAAAAAGGGTGTCGACAAAGTTATCGATGAAGGGAAAAGGACGGTTGAGACAGTTCCTGTAATCGTCGATGAAAGCCATAGAAGGACATCAATGAGAAAGTGACAAACATGAGATACCATCATAGTAATTCCATACTGATCACATCTTTTTGTCTTTATCAAGCTCTTCATCCAGTTACTCCACCTCTTTAAATATAAATGTTTAACCAAAGATTGATAATTTCCTTTTTCTTCTTACCAGGTCTTGTTGTCTTCCACTGCCCACTTTCTTCTTTCTACGAACTTCATTCTTATACATATTTTCTTTATGGTCCGCGGGAGCCCTAATCCCAATCATTATGACAAACACATTTTAATTTCAAAGAATATGCATTGAACTATATGTTTTTTAGAAATTCCAAGAGAGCTATTTTGGAAACAATCTCGATTGTACTTTGCAACCCGGATTTTCTAAATATAAAGTATTTGAGGTTGATCTATTGTTATCTTCATTTGAGCTACCCATGTATCACTCTATTAAATTTCTCTTATGCATGTGGATCATTTTCTTTTAATTTTTTATGTGATCAGAAATCTTTAGCCCTACTATGATGGATGTGAGGAAATTCTATTTATTTTCTTTAAATGTATGAATGTATGTGTTTCTTGGTCCATTCTTAGGAACTTTCTTTTAAAAGAAAATAAAAAAAAAATCGTTTTTCTTTTATATATATTTTTACTTTCCTTCGATGGACTTCTATGAAAGACCCACATTTTAAAAATATCGAATAGAGGAGTTCCACCTCTATAAAAACGCAGGAGGATTTGTATCCTCGTGAGGTTGTTGTTTCGGTCCTATTGGATTCAAGTGTCAACAATAGGTTAAACACATACCCACTTGTAGATATTCTCTGATCCTGAGCTCCAGCCCAGTGTGCATCAACAAACCCATGTATGTCCAACACTCTCTCTAATCCTAGTCTTCCTTGGTAGCACAATCCATAGCTAGAAGTGCCACGCAAATACCTAAAAACCTTGTTTACTATTGTCCAATGCTCCTTCCCTAGTTTTGACATATACATGCTCAAAAATCCCACTGCATGTGCAATGTTCGGTATAGTATAGACCATTGCATACATCAAACTTCCAAATTCACTAGCATATGGAACATGAGACATGTCTTTTTCCTCTTCATGTGTCTTGGGACACGAATTGCAGTTAACTTTAAACCTATATAAATAGGAACCTTGACCGATTTACTTTCCTGCATAATAAATATCTGCAATATCATCTCAACATATTTTCTCTGATTTAACCAGAGTTTCATGTTTCATGATCTCTTTTAATCTCCATTCCTAGAATGAAGTTAGCAACATTGAGATCCTTCATGTCAAATTTGGAGGATAGTTGTGATTTCACCTCCTTGATAACATCCATGTTATTTCCTTCTAGCAACATGTCGTTGACATACAACACTACATAAATGAAGTGATTACCAACCTACTTGGAATATACACAATGATCATCCATGCTTCTCACAAATACCAGTCCAAGGATGTATGTGTCAAACGTTTGGTGCCACATCCTAGGTGATTGCTTCAAACCATATAGTGACTTCTTTAGCTTACAGACTAGCTCTTTATTTCCCTTCACTGCAAAGCCTTTTGGCTTCTTCATGTAGATTTCTTCTTCCATATCTCCATGTAGGAATGTTGTATTCACATCCATTTGTTCTACTTCAAAATCAAAAGCAACAACAATAGATAAAAGAAATCTAATAGAAGTTAACTTGGCATTAGGATAACAAATTTCACCAAAGTCAATTCCCTCTACCTAGGAATAATCTTTTGCTACTAATCGAGCTTTGTGTTTCTCCATTTTACCTTCTTCACTCAACTTCTTCTTAAACACTCATTTGCTTCCAATGGCCTTTCTTCCAGTTGGAAACTCAACTAGATCTCACACCTCATTCTTATCCAAGGCATCCATCTCTTCAACCATGGACTTCTTCCAGAGTTTAATATACTCTGAATTCACTTCTTCCCTGACAGTTCTGGGATCATCATCAATAATAGATAAAGAAAAATTAACACATGAATAACCCCCAAAGACTTCCAAGAAATCTTGTCATATCTTCGGTCCAATTTTCAAAACTTCCTTTCAGATTCATTGATATTGAATTACTCAAACGGGCTTCTGACAATTATTCAACTTTAGGAAGACCTTGAATTATATCAGTGGATTTGAACCTTTCATATATCAATTTTATCAATATGAGGTGGACTATACCTTTATGGTTTCCTTATTTCCCTCATTGATCTCCTCAATACTAGAGTATGATATTCTTCTTCTTCATATTCATCTTCTTTTGTTGATTCATATTTTTCATCATCTAGCTCAAACATTATTTTCTTAGGTTCTTCTTTCCTTGGTAGGAATTCTTGTTTGGGAACATCTTCAACCTCTCTAAAAGAACCATCTCGACTGTAAACATTCTTCTCAATTTCTAGGTTCCAAAGCTTATAACCTTTCATACCATCTCTATAACCAATAAAGATACACTTTTCATATTTATTATCAATCTTACTCTTATTTTCCTCTAGAACATGTACATAAGAATCACAACCAAACACTATGAAATGTTCAAGAGAGGGTTTCTTACTAGTCCTTACTTCATGCAGAATTTTTTCCACCAACATTGATGAGGGTGATCTATTTACCAAGTAACATGCAACACCCACTACCTTTGCCCATAATTCTTGTCCTAACCCGACACCATTGAGCATGCTCCTTTCTTTTTCCATCAACCTCTTGTTTATCCTTTTTGCAACCCCATTTTGTTGAGGTGTGTATGGAGTAGTATTCTGCATTTCTATACCACACTTTTTACATAACTCTTTGAATTCATTCCCATAGAATTCTCCACCATCATCTGTCTTCAACACCTTTATTTTCTTCTATGTTTGATTTTCTACCAGAGCCTTAAATTCTTTAAATTTATCAAATACCTCATATTTCTTCCTAAGAAAATAAATCCATGTGTTTCTTTAGAAATCACCTATGACTGAAACATAATACACATATTTACCTAGCGATGGAATATGCACAGGTCCAAACAAATCACTGTGTATCAAGTCTAAGATCTATATCAAGTCTAAGATCCCCTTTTCTCTTGTAGAACCAGATGGGAATCTTACTAGATTTTTTTTAACCATATATGCAATGTTCACAGAAATCAAAATTCAGGGTGAAATTAGACATACCTTCAACCATACCTTTACTATGTAGTGTTCGAAGGCCCTTTTCTCCAATATGTCCCAATATTTGCTGCCATAGCATGGTATTCTTTCCATGGATAGTATGATATTGTATTATTTATTTCTATGCTCAAGGAAAAAAAAGTTGTTACACCTACCAGTATAAGTGCTTCCCAACAACTTGTACAAACTTCCACATTTAACTCCCCTCATAAACACCATTACTCCTCTGACCATCTTGCAAGTTCCCTTTCCCAATAAAGTATCCACACCTTCATCATCCAACTTACTTAAGGATATTAAGATCCTAGCTAGATCTAGAATGTGTAGAAATCCAACGAGAGTTTTAATCCTTCCATATTTCAACAACATCTAACCCTTCCACGTCCCATGATTTTGGTTGTCAAGTCATCTCCTAGGAAGACATCACCACCATCATATTTTTCATATTCACTAAACCACTCCCTGTGAGGATTCATATGAAATGATGCATCTGAGTCAATCAACCATACATCACGATATTCATGTGTACCTGTAGATGCCAAGTAAACATCACCTCCTTCTTCTATGGAGGTTTTCGCCTTTATGGAAGAGGCATCATGATATCCCTTTGCTTTAAAAACTTTCTTAGACATGAAATATTTCTTATAATGGCCAACTTACCACATTTCCAACATTTCCTCAAAGATTTTCTTGGGGATTTAGATCTACCTTTAGATTTAGATCTCCCCCCTGAGGACTTATTTGTATTCATATCTTGGGGATGGCCTCTTACAAATAAATCACATGTGCTATGAATATCCATTCTTTTCTGCCTCATCTCTTTTGATAACAGGGATGAAACTACATCCTCATACTTCAATGGAGATTGTGCGGTACTTACAATTGCCACAACCATATTATCCCAAGAGTCTGGAAAAGAACATAAAAATTTAATACATGTATCTTCTTCTGCAAGCATAATATTAATAGATCCAAGTTGACTTACTGAAGTATTGAAGGCATTTAGATGCTCTGTCACAAAATCTCCATCTCCCATCCTAAGATGATACAAATTCTTTTGGAGAAACAACTTGTTTACCAGGGACTTTGACTGATACAAATTCCCCAACTTTTCCCATATTTCCTTGTTTGTATATTCTCCCGACACAGTGAATAACATCAAATCATCCAGGCATAGTCGAATCATACTCTTATCTCTTCTATCCAAGTGCTCACATTATTATTTTGACATACCAGTAGATTGAGTACTAGTAGTTTGTGTACCAATAGTTTGTGTACTAGTATTTTGTGAATTAGTAGGTTGTGTACCTATAGGTAGTTTACTAGGATCCACAAAAATCTATTTTTCTTTGTCTACAAGAAGGTCCTCCATCTTGAGCTTCCATAGCTTAATTTTTTTACCATTGAACTTCTCAATATCGATTCTAGAACTTCCTGCCATTATATTTCAATGCACAAATCACCACTACAAAGCTCCCACTGAACCCAGGTTTATCACAGACCCAAGATAAACTTGATCTATCAAGACTGAGCCAAACCCTCAACAACAAAGGTGTCCCCCTGAAGCAAAAAACGTGCTTTGATACCAGATGTAAGTTTTGAACCTGTGAAGTAAATCAATGCATATATATTCTTAAGAAAAACAAAAAGTAATCAATGGTTCATACACATAGTACACAAAGATTTACGCTTGAAACCCTTAATCGAGAGAAAATTGGCCTTCCTTAGTGTCACACCTCTCAACTCTTCATTATATTAATTTCACCATTCACAATACAATATATACACAATATTTTAGGTATTACACATCTACCAAGACCATAATCCATTAATCCGAGATTAATTTAGAAAACCATTAAAAATAGAAAAAATGCTAAAATATCAAAAACTTCCCCAAAAAAAATCAAGGCATTTCCCCAAATACTCTGCATAACCGGGGAGGAAATATTTTCGCCCCCCCCTGGGACCCCCCTAGGAAAGTGCCCAATGCACATGACACAAATATCAAAGGGGGGAGGGATCATCAGACACAGTCATCAAATCCGATGCACCCCCCCACACACATGCAAAGAATATAACACCTACCCAACACACTTATCTAGAAGCAAACTATGACCCACCATGGTATGCCCTGATACAAAAGGAAAAGATTTAAAGTGTTATGATACATTATTAGATCACATTTATGCCAATCACATTCACAACCTACAAAGGAAACATTAACACTATGTCTAAGCAAGAAACCCACACACATAATCATAGTAGAACAAGTGAAGTAAACAAGCTAAGCCAAGATAACATAGCACCATGTGTGTGAAATCATTGTGTACCATATGTAAGTGCATGTGTCATCTGAGGTGTAAGAGATAGGAGTTGATATGCCATATAGGATCCATTTAAGAACAACTAAGTAATGACCATTGTGAGGTGAGATTATCATGTAACTAAAGGAGAACTAGAAAGAATGAGTCTAGATCTAAATAAGATGAGAAAGAGTGATCATGTGGAATGGAATTCCACACCTCCAAAGGGTGGCTCAAGTATTAGTTTCCTATGTAGTATCCTCACATCGTATGAGGGAGAAACATCTGGCTCCAACTTGGGGACATTCAATCTTAGAATCAAAGTTTATAAGAACTCTAGAATATCGTTCAAACATTTGATCCACACACATATCTAACACTTTGCCCGAATATTAGCAACATAGGAACGAGGCAATTCTAATACCCTGGAAATCACTATATAAACCAAAAATTTGAAAAAAAATCAGAATTTCTCTAAGTCTAAGTGAAAGTATATAAAAGGAAACACACGAGTATTTTAATTCAAATGCATGAAAAATAAAGCAAGCAATCATTAATCATTCTAAGGCAATCAAATGCATGAAAGGAAAAATATAAGTTTTATAAGTAATAAAAGAAACACATGGAAACAAAACACACAAGTATCCCTAGCTACTGCTCAAAAAGATTATTCTTCCTACAAACCTTGAACTAGGTGCTATCAAAATAATAGACCTTCAGGGTCTTCCCATTCATAGGCAATGGTAGCTTTTCCTTTTCAACGTGACTAAGAGGGAAATAATTAGTCTGAATTACACTCTCTACTCGTAAAGGATCTCTCCATACTAAATCAAACTTCCATACTTCCTAGGATTTTCTCTTTGCTTATCCCACATCAATACTATATCTCTTGATTGGAATTCTCTTTTCCTAGCCCTCTTATCAAACACCTTCTTAACTTTTCCTTGGTTTTGCAYAAGATGGTCAAAATATTTCCTTTTACTCTCATCCAATTATATAAGTTGATTTATCCTTTCTTGGAATGCTTCTTTCTCATCAATAAAGAGTTCAAGTAATCAATATATACARATTTTCAAATGGATAAGCAAGGTAAATTCCATCCCATATATGAACTCAAATGGGCTTCATCCTATGGATTGTTTCTTTGTGATTCTATTTGGATAGAGAGCATACTTGATCTTAYTATCCCAKATTTTCTTATTGTCCCCCACAATMTTCTTGATGATGACCATTAAATTTGTGCTACTTGAATCAACAGGTCATTCCCCTATGGGTAATAATTAGAAGAGTGGGATAGAACAATTCCATAATCTAAACAAAAGGAAGACAAGTTAGCTCTGATGAATGCCTTGGCATTGTCGGTAGTGATCTTGGCTAGGACACCAAATCAAGTAATGATTATATCTTCCAAAAAATCTTTCACTACACCATCTTTTTATTTCTTAGTCATAATAGCTTCAAACCATCTTGTGAAATAGTTAGTGGGGCGAGAACCCACTTGAATCCACTACTCGAGTTTTCTTTAAATTCCCCAATGAAGTCAATCACTCACTATTGAAATGTTGCCTCTACTAAAATTGGATACAAAGGTAGGGTTACTAAATGTTGTTTTCTAGTGAATAATTGGCATTGTTGGAATGAGCTAACAAATTTATGGACATCAGGGAAAATAGTAGGCCAATAATTTTATGCCCTCAATATCTTGTGTATTGTAGTTCAAGTAGCATGATTTCCTCCTCAAAATCCCTTGTGTAAATATTCCATTAATTTTTTGTCCTCTTTTTCATCAACACATCTTAGCATAAGGCCATCAGGATTCCTCCAACCAAGGCCTCCTTAAATGTTGTAATACTTGGAAGATTTCAACCTCAAGGCCCTTCTCTTACAATAAAAAATATGGTTAGGACATGTTAAATGTTTCAAGTAATAAATTGTGTCCATGTACCACTCACGTTTCTCTAAGTTATCCAACACATCATTTACCACATTAATACCCAATGCCTTTTCATTTCCTTCAACAAGTATTCTAGAAATACCATGATCTCTCACCATCTTAGTTGGTTTGATCTCCAAATCATACTCTTGTATCCTAGATAATCACTTACCACATCTACCAAGACAAGCTTGTGAGAAAGGATATATTTCATGGCAACATGCAGGACCTAAGTGGTGATATTGGAATATCCCACATAAGGTCAAAAATGTTTCAAGGACTTCACTAAGTCATAGGCTTGTTTCTCCATTATCTTATAGTTCAACTCAAAATCCCTTTGTTATTGACTCATAAACACTATACGTTTCTCTTGATTCTCCTCATTCTTTTGTAAAAGGACACCAATTATTGTTTCTTCTGAGGAAAAGGAAAAGTATCGAAGCTCCCTCAAGTAGGTTAAGAATCAAAGTGCGTAGATTTCCATAGTTAATCATAATATATGAGCTTCATCTTTCTGGAATACATTGTAGATCTTTTGGATGTTTCAAAACAACTTCTAATACAATGTATTCCAAAAAGCTCAAGCTCATACACTCCCTCAAGTAGTTATGACTAACCAAGACTGGTGTCATACTCATAACATTTTTAATCATCCTAAAGTCGGGTCTATTGTGATCACCCCATTTAAACTCATTGTCCTTCTTCAAAAGATTTGAAATTGTCTTAGCGATTTCTACAAAATTCAGGATGAACCTTCTAATAAAGTTGATATTGCCAAAGAAAGATTGTGCAACCTTCTTTGATTCAAGTAAGGGGATGTTCTGGATAGCTTTGATTCTCGACATATCAATCTTGACCCCTTCCTTAGAGATAATGTGTCCTAGAAACTTCCCTTCATCCACACAAAATATTGAATTGTTTGGATTTAAGGATATGCCATACTTCCTACAAATGTCAAAAATCTATCTTAGGCTGTGAACATTATTCTTTCTATCCTTAGAAAATACTATTATATCATCTTGGTAGATTTCAATGATTTTTCCAATTAAGTCCCTAAAAGCATAGTTCATAGATATTTGGAATATAGATCATGCGTTCATGAAGCCAAATGGCATTCTAAGATACCCATAAGTTCCCTGAGGAGTCATTAATGTATTCTTGTTTCCATCCTCTTCCTTCACCAACATTTGATTATAGCCTAAAATCCCATCAAGCATGGACATCATGCCTACACATATCACCCTCTGTAACAAGTTCTCCATTTTTGGAAAAGGAAAATTATCTTTAAAGTAGAACTAGTTCAAATTTCTAAAGTCAACACAAAACCTTATCTCACCAATTTTCTTTCTTACCACTACCAAGTTTGCAAGTCAAGATGAGTGTATCGTTGGGGCAATGATTTTAGTTGCAAACATTTTTTCTAACTCTTTTTGGATTGAGGGAAGGAACTTAGGATTAATCTTTCTCAATTTCTTCCTAAAAGGATTAGCATTATCCTTAAGTGGGATGGTATGCTAGATGATATCCCATTTGTAAGCCTTTAGGTCATCATATGACAAAGCAAACACATCATGGTACGCCTTGACCAATTGTTATATTTTCTTTCTATGTTCTTAATAAGTACCCTTTCCAATCTTATTCAAATTGGGACCAACCTCATAACTATATTAACCTCCACATATTCATTGGGTTTAGTTTCTTCCACCTTTTTCCTTTGCATATCATGTCTATCACAAATTTTCTCCAAGGGGACCAAACCCTTTGGAATCCTATTACTCCACCTTAAATCTTCCACTTCAAAGACTTCACTCAAACCTTTCCAGTCAACCTTGTTATCCATGAATTCCCCCTCATTCATTAAAAACATTTCCACTTGTGCATCATCATTAAACACTTTCCAATGGTCATAATTATTTGGGAAAAAAGATTTGTAAAGAACATTCATTTTTACCTGCCTATGTTGACTCAAAATCTCATCACCTATTATTAAAATCTTGCAACTGATTGCAGGTCCTATCTATATATTTATTATATAATAATAATAGGTGAAGTCCCCTAGAAGAAAACATATAAATGGTGATTTTAAAACATTTTCCTCTATATGTTTTCATATCAGTGGTATGGTGATGAAGCTTCAAAGTTATAGTATGTTTATCTACATTTCTTTAATGCTTGACATGTTTAGATGATGAAAAAGGTTTATGTCATAAATGTAACTTTGTTTACTACTCAACATCATGACAATATTAAGTATGGAACTTATGAAATTTGAAAAAAAAACATGCTATGTTTTATCCTTATGACTATATCCTAGTTGAAAATCAAAGTAACTCTTAAGCTATGATCTTCAAAGTGTATTAAGTTTATAAATTTGATAGCTTATGTGGTATGGTGTATACATTTTTATGTGACAAGGAACTTGGGTTGTCTGTGTGGTATATATTTAATAGATATGGTCATTTGACATAAAAGGTGTTATAAGGCACATGATTTTGACATACAATATAGATATAAGCGTTGATATGTATGTTGGAGGTTGCATTTATTTGGAAACGTATTGGTATTAAGATTTAACATAGCACATGACATGGCATGTAATTGAATGGTATATTATCTATGATTGAATATGCACAAAGGCTTTAACCCTATCCTATTCACGTGGATATACACGCTGATGTGATTGAAGGTTGATGTAGTGCACGCTATTAAGTTATGTGAGTTGATATTGATGCAATTTGGTTGCGATGAGATCTGCATGGCATGTGTTGTATGTTTATATGGTTAAGTAGGCATGTGAATATGGTATATAGTTTGTGAAGGGTGACATGATGGGTTGGCCATGCATTGAATAGCAAGGGCATGGGAAATTACTTCCATAGTTCTGAGTTTTACCATCTCATTTGGATTTAGGTTTTGGTCATTTTGTTCATTTGATCTGGAGAAACAACTCAAGCTCGACTTGGAAACCCTGTTCTTGGTAGTTGCAACAACCGTTGCAACTCAACCCTGGTATAAAAAAGCTTCAAGAAAATAAAAAAGCTTCAAGAAAAGGTATGTGCTCGACAATTTGTTGAACATCTCATGTGTATGTTTTTCAAAGCAAATAAGTTAGCAATGGATCTGTTTCTTTGACTAGAGCTAAGTGTGTGGCTCTTTCTCCTGACTTTTCGCTCTTAATGGAAATTTTCTTCAAGGGTTTCTGCTCGTAAAAGAAAAATAAATGGTTTTAAAACTATACTTTATTTCACTTTCCATTCCTTTGAAACTTTATCAATCATGGTTGTCGAAATAAAATGAACGAAACCCATTTTGGTAAAAGTATAAGTTGTGACCTGGGCTCAAATTCTTGTACAATCTCTCTAGTATCTGATATGTCAGCGTTCCAAAATCCTTTATTTCGTTTAGTAAATTGTGTTTTCAATCCACGCTGGCTATATTAAATAGGGTTCATGCATTGTTTGAGTTATGGGTTGAATTTCTATTGGTATACGGATATACACAAAGCTATATTTTATTTTGCAGTGGATAATCTTACAATTTTGCATGAGCTTTGTGACCAACATTAAAATTCTCTATTTTATGTCGAGTCTAAATTGGGTTTTGAACCCACGACCTTAATGGATGTTTGAATGCTTTTAAGAGATGTATACATGTTGTTCTCTCTTGTTTATATAACCAGTAGAGATTTTAGTTGACCTCAATTATTTTGCTAAGTGTGTTATTTAGGTTTTGAAACTCGTGCCCATATTATGGATTGTTAGTTGTTCTCTCTTACATTACTTATACAAACCAACAATAGCATGTGTCATCTCTTATTTGTTGAGCTTATACGGTTTCAAACCTAGGTTATGGGTATCGTTTCAATACATAATGAATTGCTTTTTTATATAAAATTTAAGCCATGATCTTATAAAAAAGGAACTTGTTATATATGACTCGAAAGGAAACATAGATCCGACCATACCAATGAAGAATGTTTTTGGTTCGAAGTTGGTGGTTAGATCATAATTATGGCTCGACCTCTATTAGATTTATAGCCAGTTGTAGTCATCCCAGGTTGGGCACGTCTTCAACTCTTTGATACGACTATACACTCAACTTCTCTCTTGTCGGTTACGTTGTTTGACCCCACCCGAGTACCCTCTCTGTCTCTTTAATTCAAATTCGTGATGATATGATATCAGTGAATTGTTGGCTCAGTTCAGATATTCATGCAAGTGTACACCTGTAATTTGGTATGAGCCCTTGGTAACTCGAAAAAAAAGCGTTTGGCTGAAAATAAAAGTCATTATTCAATACTCAACTACTAAAGACATTAGACATCAAGATAAGTATGGTACAAGTTTGAGTATAAATATACCTTGCATATGTGGCAAAGGATTTAAATATGAATGAAGAGTTTATTTTGTATATAGATAGGTCAATATCCCTACATCATATATCACCTTCCAGAAATTATTCCTAAAATTTCTGAAACATATTTCATTTAATTTCATGAAATTATTTCCCTTGTATACATTAATATAAAACTTTAAGAAAAAATCTATTGGTAAACTAATTTATATAACATTGATATTGGTTCTAGTCAAAAGAATACATATGAACAATTTGCTTGGATTTGGAGGAATCATGTGAATAAGAGGGATATTTTTGGCATACTTGAATGTTGTGGAAAATGGACTATAAGTGTTCTGTTATGAACTTTACTCAGATGGGAAATGATATAAGTTACAAACATAATTAATTGATTAATTTATTGTAAATGGATTATGAACATGTTATTTATCATGAATTCATGTCATCTTATAACATTTTCTGCAAACTATAAATCATTTATCATTTATGATTTTGTTTTCATTCATTGCCTATGTTCAAAGAAATTAGTGATTGTTTGGTAAAGAATGTACAGTTCAAATATTTTGAACAACAAGTAAAAAGAAGTTTGCTTATGGTTTTCTCCCTTATTTCCCTCATTCCCTTTCATTATCCCTTGGCATGCTTGATTGATTAGTCTATTCAAAGCCATTGTTAATTCATTTGAAAGAATAAATTATTTGATATTTAATATGTTGTGTCATGTATATTCACTGATTGGATAATGATGGCATATAGATGAGTTTCTTCAGTTGTGGTAGTAATCGCAGTGGAAACAAGGGAAACAAAGGTCAGAGATGAAAAATTCCTAATGCTTTTGGGTAGCAAGGAAGAAATAAAAGAATGATATTCTCAATCCACTTCAATGCTAACTTAGAAGAATTCAATTACTTGGTGAACACCATCTATTTGAATCTTGTTGGTTGATGCAAACGCCTACCACCTCCTGGGGTCCACGCGACCTCCCAGTTTAGGATCATTCAAATTCAGAGCTGGATCAACTCTCGGGCTCTTGTTGAGCCCCCAAAACTCAAACACGGGTGCTTAATTTCTTCCTCGCTCCTAAAAATCAAATCTACGAGGGTCCTCATACACCAACAGAGTCCTCCACGTGACTCTGGGACAAAACCATAGGCCAAACTTCACTTTTACATTAAATTCAGGCACTGGCCCGATTTTCCAAGCGAGAATCGCATATGACCGTGGGCTCAAAACCAGGCACCAAACACAACGCACTATTTTAGCACTCTAGGGCTCTGGGAGCTCTGTACCCAACTGCTTCAATAGCCTTCAAATGCACAAAGTCGTGAATTGTCGAACAACAGGCAGCAAGATCAATGACCCTTAACAAGCATCGATATCAACGACTCAAACTATCTTTGGGAATTCGAGCTTCAACCTTTATGCCCGCTCCAACATGCTATACTCCCATAGTGCAAAATTATGAATCCAATCGGACGACTCGTGTCCTCCCACCAAATCAACGACTGATACTCGATTTTGCAGCTCCGGGATTTGGAGCTTCCCGTAACACTATACATCCAAAACCCCGGAGTGTTGGATTGGCGAACCTCTAAAGGACTCAAATCGATGGTCCACAATCCTCAGTAATTAACAACTTAGATCCCTTCGTAATTTCAGGCTTCGAGAGTTCTTACTACTCCAACTTACGATACCTCCAAACTCTGAATTAACGAAGGGTCTAATCACCCACCACATGTCCACTCCGATCAATGGCTCGCGTGCCCTTCACACTTCTGGATTCAAGCCTTTTCAATGCATGACACCAACAATCCTTCATAGTGCCAAGTCTCTGGACTCCCAGATCTACTGTTGCATGTCCTTCTGCACCAACGACCAGAATGTACTCTGGCCTTCGGAGCTTCGAGATTCTTTGACTCAACTCAAACCAATTCCTCCAGAGTGTTGGTTCCCCAGACCTATGGATCTTCTCACACGTTTCCTTGATGATGGATAGTCCAGATTCCCTCCGCTCTTCGGAGCTTCAAGTGTATCGAATGCTCCACACCTCTGATCTCCCGGATTGTTGGGATTCTAAACTCAATAATATACTGACACATGTTCACTAGATCCAATGATCCATATTTTCTTCGGGCTCCCAGGACTTTAGGAACCTCTTCTCCTTTGCACCCAAGCTTGGAAACATGTTGAATACGTGAAGTCCGAAGGACTTCCAGGGTTAAACCTCACTCACCTTTCCTTGATCCAATGATTATTGTAGCTCGCGCTCAGATCTAGAGGATGAGATTTGTTCTCCTCTTGCATGCTCCTCCTTCTATCTGGACTCGGATCTGTCAGTCTAGATCTTCTCCTAACAACTGATCTGACGACACTTGTAGCTCCTCTTCCTCGACTTCTCTTCCCTTCATTTCAATGAAGGAATTTCTCAATGAGTTTCAAAGGCTTAACCTTTGACTTCCTCCTCTGCAAAGTGAAATGCTTGGTCTTTGCTTGCGTTCAAGCAAAAATCTACTCCTTCTAAAATTTTCCAACTTCAAGGGACTTAGGCCCTGGAGCACACTTGCGCTTCTCTGAAATCTGGAACTTGAAAGGTTCCCCTCCTTTGTACACCTTGCAGAGTCTCTGTGCACAGCGACACTCTTTCTCCTTCAATGAAATTTTATGCCCTCCTAGAAGATCAACGCTTGTTCTTTTGAGCTCGCCCAACACGTTAGACAAAATGTTGGCTCCGTGCACTCAACTACACTTACCTCCTCCTTGATCTTGTAATTGCTCGAACTTCAAAGGGTTTTAGTCCCTTTGTTATCCAAATGATTTATCATGCCCTCCTGGCACTCTATGCTCATCCTCCTAAGCTTGTGGACTTTTGTAATGGTCCTCAGTGCACTCCTTGCACTGGCTTCACCTCGAGTCTTGAACTCTAAAAAACTTACTTGCACACTGCTTGTGCTCTATGTGCAAACTTGCACTGCTCGTCCTGAGCTTTACCTTCTCACAGAACTCAAAATAGAGTTCTTGCGCACTCCTTGCTCCTGCTCAATGCACTCCTTGTAGAGCCTTCCTCAGTAACTCTGGTGTGTCTTCCCTTCTGATCTTTCAACTTGTTCTGGTGCTCCCACCTAGCATAATCTTCTATGAACTCAAAACAGATTCCAAGTTCACTCCTTGCACTGGCTTCACAGAGTTTTTCAATTACTCTGGTGTGCACTCCTTGCACAAGCCTAAGAGCCCAAAACTTGCTTAGAAAACTACAGATAGAAAAACCTATCTAATTCCTGCAAAGGGAATATTTACACATCCATGGCATACATAAACACACAATAAACATTAAGAGGCATTCAAAAAATCTCATAAAACATACACATAAAACTTATGCAATGAAACCTGTTTTTGCATTAATATCTGAATGGTATGTACAATGTTTACAAGGCTGGACTGCAATAGAGTCTTCAACTCTTTTTCACCTCTCCTTTACAACTCTATCAACTAATCACTAACTCTAATGCTCTAATCTTCTTCTCTCTCTAATGAATTTCGATGCAAAGATATTTTTACAAAAGAGGGGCTCCTCAATCCTTCCCTCTAGCTACCTACTCACATTAATTTACATTTAATTGACAACTAGTCTAAATCAGACCTAAATCTATCTACCTGTCAGCCATTAAAGGCGACTTCACATGTAGCATGTACAATACACATGGGCTTGGCTTTCCCTGAGCCATCAAACATTTAGTTACATTGAATTGCATTAAAAATTTAAATTCGGCTCAAAATTTGAAAGGACCGGTGTGTCCTTCTTTGGAATCCATTCCCTCCAAGTGCATTGTTGCACTAGATACTGAAGTGTTGATGAGGTGGAGAAATGATCCTGCATCATACTCCCATGCTGGCAAAAATCATGAGCTTCTACTCATTGCTCCTCTGTTGTTGTTGTTGAGATCCTCCTGGGTCCCAAACTTGAATTTGGAGTTGTCCATCTAATCCTCTACCTTTTTGTTTTTTCTGCTGCTATTGTTGTTGCCTTATTGTCATTGCAAGCTCTCCTCTAGTCAACTTCTCTCTACTACAGGCTATCTCTTTTGTTGATTCTAGCATCAACTTCCTCATCTCTTCTATAAACTTTTCCAATTGATCTATGGGTTGGCTCATCTCCTGCAGTCTGCTCTATTGCATCTCCTCTTCACCACCCTCGACCTTAACATGTTGGATAATATGACTCTAATTTATTAGTCTTTCCCCTAGGGCTTCCAATTATTCACACAGATCAACAAGATCCATACTGTCTACTTCTATCTCCTCTATTGCAAATCCCAATTCTACAGGCATCTCCTGTTCATTTGATCCAAGTGGATATTTGTGGCCACCCACCTTTTTCAAATGGCTCAAAACAGTTTTCTGGCCATTTTGGCATTTTACTATTTTAGCAGGTTTTAACTTTCGGGACCATTTTGAGGATCCAAATGAAGGTTTTTTGAGATTTAGGTTCTCAATGATAATCGAAGGCATGATTGAGCCCCCAAAATGAATCTCCTTGACAATACCTTTCCAACGAGCTATCACACACCTAAAACGGACATCGTATGCAAATGTTACGACCCCGGGAAGTTGATGTACTCACTTACCTAAACGGGGCCCACGTGACTTTTGGCGCTTCATCTCCTAGGGTTAGGTTTTTGGATGTCTAGGACTTTTGGCATTCTCGTTTATTGTAAAAGGGCCTTCAGAGCCTCATTGTAATCATCTTCTTTCGAATGTGAGTAGTTGTCACATCTCTTCTCAGAGATAAGCTGCCACCATTCTAGCGAGTCTTTCACTCTGTATTTTTACAGTCTCTGTACATTTCTTTCATTAATAGAAATCGTGTATTACTATATCTCTATGTTTATGGTTTCATCTCTGATATATTTCTGTTATATTACTGGATATACGTGATATCTCTGTGCATTTATTTATTATATCTTCGCTCTCATTTTGTGCCGAAAATAATCTGGATCATCATCTCCCTTACTGAAGTTTTTGAGCAATTCTGTTGAATTATGTTCTTTCCTCCTCTCTTGGAAATATTCTAATGTCTTGTATTTCTCCTCTGTGACAGTCTTTGATGGTTGTCTTTCCTCTGTTGCACCTGCAATACATAAACTGTTATATTTTAAAACATTTGGCACCATGGCCTCTTTCTAGAATGCTTTTTGCATCACCTCCTCACGTGTAGTACACGCACTGGCCTCTACTGGGCTATTTGGAAAGAATATCTCGATTCCCCCAATCATCAGAATGCATTTCTGATCCTCCTCTATCAACACTCCTTATTGATCCAAACTTACTTCCTAGTTCCCGAGACTTCCAGACAATATCATCTTCATTTTTTTCAGCACTCCTGGTTAATCCGAACTCCTTTCTGAGCTCCTAAGACTTTCAGACAGTCTCACCTCAATCTCTTTTCCCTCCTGGAAACCTAAGGTTTCACTCCTGCCCTCCTGGCAGTTTGCGAGATCTTCGAACGATCTCTCCTCATTATCCAATTAGCAATGTTAAATTTCACTTATGCCCTCCTCGCAGTCTATGAGATCTTCAATTGAGCTCTCTTCCTCATCACTGAGGTTCTCCCCAACCTCTGGTTCACAAATGTAAACCATCTCTTCCTCTTTGGCCCTAAGGGTTTCAACATGCCTCAACCACCTCCTCAATATTTGTCACTGCCTCTTGGAAACCAATTGTTGGATAGGCCACTTTACTTTTTTCTTCAAGGGCCATTCATACCTCCATCTCCCTTGTGCTTCTTGTTGCATCTTCAACATCATCTTGTCGAGCTCCTATCGGATCTCCTTGAGATCTTTATCCATCTACTAGTGGTCTCCTTTCAGACCTTGTCTATGGCCACTTCATTAGCCATTTTCCCCTTCTCTTCATTAAGAACACAACTGGTTCTTTCTCTTCAGCCCACCCTGTTGTCTGCTTCGCCTGCTCTACAACTAAGAGCACCACTGGCTTTCTCCTACATCCCTCCTAGTTGTCTACTGAATAAAATCATCTCTAATACCACTTGATGCAAACCCCTACCACCTCCTGGGGTCCATGCGACCTCTTGGTCTAGGATCGTTCAAATTCAGAGTTGGATCAACTCTCGGGCTCCTACTGAGCCCCCAAAACTCAAACACGGGTCCTTAATTTCTTCCTCGTGCCTAAAAATCAATTCTGCGAGGGTCCTCATACACCAACAGAGTCCTCCACATGACTTCGAGCCAAAACCATAGGCCAAACTTCACTTTTACATCAAATTCAGGCACTGGCCCATTTTTCCCAAAAGGAATTACATATGACCATGGGATCAAAACCATGCTCCAAACACAACATGTTATTTTGACGCTCTGGGAGCTCTGCACCCAACTGCTTCAATAACCTCCTGTTACACATCAAAATTACTCATTACGACAATTACCTAGTGTCATCGTTATCAATATTACAAGTGTCGCATTTTGGTCACAAGTGTCACAAGTGTCAGAAAAAGCATACTGCCATACTGTCCATGTCGTGCCTATAATGACATCGGAAGGACACTTGAATCACCTCAAACAACTTATTTGGAAGAAGAGGAATGAGTTAACAAAGTTTATAAACCTTCTGCCACTGGAAAATCCACTCAAAAGACATTTTTGGAGGGGAGCGCTCCCCTATACACTGACAGGGAGCGTTGGCACTCTGTGCACCCTTTTAGGGGAGCGTTATAGCGCTCTGGTGCCCCTTTTGGGGGAGCGCTGCCTTTTTTGAGCAAATTTTGGGTTTGTTGAGGTAAATCAGGGAAGAATCCCTCAATTACTGAAAGTGGTTGGATTCGAATAGATAGTCAAGGCATGATCTTAGGAAAGATCCTCAACTGAAGGAGAAGAATCCTCAACTTATCCCAAATATCTCTCAAGTGGTTGGGCCTCTCCAAGGCTATATAAGGGAGCCTTCTCATGGTGAAAGGGAGATGGAAAATATTTTGAAGCATCTAACTTATGATCTCATGAGGAGGATGTCATTTGGAACATCAGCGTTATGTGTGTGGACTGTTTAAGCAAGGGTTTGGACAAGGAGAGCTTGATGAAGCTGTTGCACTCACATCTATGGTTGTAAGTATTCTTCATTGTTGTTCTCATTAATATAACATTCTTGGCCTATTTCTTTCAAGTCTGTGTTTGATCTCACATGAACTTATCTCTAGTAGATAGATCGGTTTCTAGCTAATCTCAGTAGAGTAGGAAGCTGGTTGTATCTTTGTTTGTCTACAGGGCTTATCGAGGAGTTTAAGATTGAATCTCAACTCGGACTATGCAGGGACAACACCATTAAAAATGTACTTCTTTTCTCCTTCATTCTCACACATTAGCTCATCTAGATCTAAAAGGATGGCAGTGTCCACGTTAAGCACTTTTCTATCTTGGTCTTAGGATTCTAGGTACCTCGAGAGAATCCACTTGTTCGCAGGAGGAATTTTCTTCAACAAAAATTGGCGACTCCACTAGGGAGTAATCGAAGCTTTCAGTTTTGGTTTTCCTCACAAACCTTGTCTTACCCTTTGTTCTTTTTAGACCTTGTTCATACTGTATGTCTGATTGAACATGTTGATTGGATCCTTATTCCATCACATCCATTGTGATTGAAAAAGTTTGACTGAGTTTTGGCCTTTTTTGGACTTTTTTCTAAGTTTTAAGACACCAGTGCTCCCCTGCTTATGTTATCAGAGTGTCGACACTCCTTGTTGGCTTTGCATAGAGCGTTATAATGCTCTAGTGCCCCTTACACTAGAGCGCTACCTTTTTCTTTGCAAAAAACCTTCTAGGGTTGTATTTTCTGAGTCCAATCTCTATTTTTACCCTTGCTCAGCTCCTTTGTACTTCAGTACATCTTCCTATTGACTTTCGACACTCTGCTTTCTAAGAAACAAGCACTTTGTTGTTCATATTTTTTGACCTTCCTCCTTATTTTGAGTTTTTCTTCTGTTGAGAACTTAGAATCAATCCACTGCTTTCTTCTCTCTTATCTAACTGAGTGGAAACTATGGTGAAGGACATCAGAAATATGTGAATCATCTCATTTGGTTCTTTGAGGTGATTTTTTCTTAGAATTTTTCTTTTGTGTGAGATTTTTTTATTGGCTTTGTTATCTTTTGTTTTCTTTTTGCTTCTTGTTAATCATAGCAAGAGGGTGTGTTGCTTGTGCAAAATCTGCTTATGCTTATCCTAATATTCTTGATCTAAAAGGTTAATTAGCAGTAGGATTTTTGCATTGAATTAATCATCATTCGCATACAAACAATGAAGATACATCTTAGTGATTGGTTTGCATATTCGAAAGGCTTTCTGAAAAGTTTTAGCATTTCATTAGAGTCGATTGAAGAACAATTATATGAGGATGTTGCATAATAGTGTTTGATAGTGAAAAGAGCAATTCCCTTCTTCCCTTAAATAGCTATTCATCGAGCAAAGAGATTATTCATCATTTCTTATGCATTTTTGGGACTTGATTCTTAACATCATCCGTTTCACTCTCATACATCCCTAACTTAAAGAACAACTATAAAATGAACGCTAATTAAAATCAATCTAGAACATTTTTTGTTTTTAGAATCTTCCACCGACATTAGACTAGAGTTAGTGCTTTGGATTAGGCAGTGAGTACAACTCTCCAAAGTATTCAAAACAAACAATGGCATCTTGCGATAGGGAGAGCAAATCCAATTGTCATATAGGCTTTCTGGGATCCCCCTCTCACACAGGGGTTATGCACAAGGTCGCATTCAGGAGAGCTATGGATATTATCCCTCCATGGTTTGACTAATTGTAGTAGTTAGATCGTATATTGGGATCGCGTCAAGGTATACCCACGATTATGTGTGGGATCCTCTCAAGTTGATTTCAGACTTGTTATCCTGCCCATACGTTCAGACTCGACTCTCGACTATACCCACCCAAGGGCTGACTGCGAGTTGGTGTATTTAGTTTCCATAATCTGTAGGGACTTGCCGAAGGTGAGTTATATCGAGCATGTGTTACCCTCCTCGAGCTCATTAAATCAAAAAGAGGTACTCATCTATCTGGATGGGGGAAAAAATTGAAAGAAGCAAGTTAAGAAGTTCTTGAGAATGTCACCAGTAATCCTTACAGTCGCCCTTGAACATGGCACTTTGTTTTTGCATGCATTTTAATCCAACCTCTGCATTGAACCAATCCTCTGATTTTCCTTAATCCTTTGGGTCACCTGAAGAAAGTCATAGTATCCATTACATCATCATGTTTTGGTCCATGTCATGTTTTTGTTGTTGTGCCTCAGTGTTCAAGGGAAGTATCTGCCTCGAGAATCGACGATCACAAATCCTTTTTTAAATACCCATGTCAGTCCATATTCTTTTGATCCACCAATTACATCTATATGTCAATTTCGTGTCATTGATGGGGGATATGTTAAGGCCCTCCTGCGACAAGTCTATCCCTGTCGACCTCAGCACATTATCCAGGGATTAGACCTAGAAACCAATTAGTACCTTGGGACCTTCATACCTTAATGGCAGGCCTCCTCGTGTCCGGCAGTGGGTTAACATCATTGACCTCTGATCGGATGATTCCACGGATGTTTGACTTCATCTCATCTATTCACATTCATTGGAATGTACTAAGTACCTTGGGAATCATTGACATCAATGGTGATCTCCCTCATGCTTGTTAATGGTTTACCTCATTGACCGGTAATCAAGTAGTTTCTTCCATGTTCGACATCAAAACATCTATTCGCATGGTTAGATTTGTACTACATTGGGATTGGTAACAAGACATTGGGTTGAGTCTTCACTCTTGTATGTACTTTTCCTAGGTTGCGATGGAGGTTCTTTTGAATATTGACACATATACTGTTACATAGATCCACTTTGTATTGGTCATGGCTATGTATTGACGTCTCGTAGCTCCACTATGTATTCTTAGTGGTTGTGACCAGTTCAGGTCATGTGAATATAGATCCACATTGTATCTTCGGTGGATATATCTCTTTGTCAATATAATTATGGATCCGCAGTGTATTTATGGCAGCCATACCTTGAAAGTCTCTATCACTCAAGCATAGGTATGCTTGCCTTAGGTTTGAAGCATGTCTTAACATTTGTTTGATGGTTGTGTGTAGCTTCTATTGGGTTCTCTGAGTCTGTACCCTTGCTTGACGGTCTACAAAGCATTTCAGTTATTAGTTCCCGTCTTCTAACTTCATGCTTTGGGGGGAAATCTGTTACACATCAAAATTACTCATTACGACAATGACCTAGTGTCATCATTATCAATATTACAAGTGTCGCATTTTGGTCACAAGTGTCGCAAGTGTCAGAAAAAGCATACTGCCATATTGTCCATGTCATGCCTATAATGACATCAGAAGGATACTTGAAACACCTCAAAAAACTGATTTGGAAGAAGAGGAATGAGTTAACAAAGTTTATAAACCTTTTGCCACTGAAAAATCCACTCAAAAGACATTTTTGGAGGGGAGCTCTCCCCTATACACTGACAAGGAGCGTTGGTGCTCTGTGCACCCTTTTAGGGGAGCACTATTGTGCTCTGGTGCCCCTTTTGGGGGAGCGATGCCTTTTTTGAGCAAATTTTGGGTTTGTTGAGGTAAATCAAGGAAAAATCCCTCAATTCCTGAAAGTGGTTGGATTTGAATAGATAGTCAAGGAGAATCCCTCAATTCCTGAAAGTGGTTGGATTCGAATAGATAGTCAAGGCATGATCTTAGGAAAGATCCTCAATTGAAGGAGAAGAATCATCAACTTATCCCAAAGATCTCTCAAGTGGTTGGGCCTCTCCAAGGCTATATAAGGGAGCCTTCTCATGGTGAAAGGGAGATGGAAAATATTGTGAAGCATCTAACTTATGATCTCATGAGGAGGATGTCATTTGGAACATCAAGATTCTGTGTGTGGATTGTTTAAGAAAGGGTTTGGACAAGGAGAGCTTGATGAAGCTGATGCGCTCACATATATGGTTGTAAGTATTCTTCATTGTTGTTCTCATTAATATAACATGCTTGGCCTGTTTCTTTCAAGTCTGTGTTTGATCTCACATGAACTTGTCTCTAGTAGATAGATTTGTTTCGAGCTATCTTAGTAGAGTAGGAAGTTGGTTGTATCTTTGTTTGTCTACAGGGCTTATCGAGGAGTTTAAGATTGAAGCTCAACTCGGACTGTGTAGGGACAAACACCATGAAAAGGGTACTTCTTTTCTCCTTCATTCTCACACATTATCTTATCTAGATCTAAAAGGATGTCAGTGTCCATGTTAAGCACTTTTTTGTCTTGGTCTTAGGAGTCTAGGGACCTCGAGAGAATCCACTTGTACGCAGGAGGATTTCTCTTCAACACCTCTATATGCACAAAGTCGTGAACTGTCAAACAATAGGCAGCAATATCAACGACCCTTAACAAGCGTCGAGATTGATGACTCAAACTCTCTTCGGGAATTCATGCTTCGACCATTCTTCCCGCTCCAACACACTATACTCCCAGAGTGCTAAATTCTGAATTCGATTAGATGATTTGTGTCCTCCCGCCAAATCGATGAAAAATACTCCACTTCGCAGCTCCGGGCTTTGGAGCTTCCCACATCACTAAACCTAAAAACCCCCAGAGTGTCGAACTGGTGAACCTCTGAAGGACTCAAATCGACGGTCCACAATCCTGAACAATTAACAGTCGAGATCCCTCCATAAATCCGAGCTTTAGGAATTCTTACTGCTCCAATTTACGATACCTCTGAACTCCAAATTAACAGAGGGTCTAATCGCCCACCACCTGTCCACTCTGATCAACAACTCACATTCCCTTTGCACTTCAGGCTTCGGGCCTTTCAATGCACGACACCAACAATCCTCCGTAGTGCCAAGTCTCCGGACTCCCATATCTATTGTCGTGTGTTCTCCTGCACCAACGACAAGGATGTGATCTGGCCTTTGGAGATTTGGGAGTCTTTGACTCAACTCAAACCAATTTCTCCAGAGTGTTGATTCTTTGGACCTATGGATCTTCTGAAAAGTGTCATTTTCAATGGACGGTCCAGATTCACTCCGCTCTTTGGAGCTTCAGGTAGATTGAACGCTCCACACCTCTGATCTCTTGGATTGTCAGGATTATGAACTCAACAATCTACTTGTTGGCACAAGGCAGACCTAGGGTTCAATGCTACAACAACTCACCAACAAACCCCTAACTACTGGCCCTTTCGACAACACCTGCGAAGCATATGAAGTCTCACCCGAGGTAGAGACAGGGGTGGTTGCAGGACTCCAGTGTCTACAACTTTAGATGGGACACAAATTTGTGATTGTAACACCTTAATAGAGCACTTAGCAGTTATAGTTCATCAATATCCAGTCCTATTTTACAGCGGAGTTAAACCCTAATAATAAATCAGTGCAACATTCCCATAGATCCGATAGAGTCAAGCACTAAGCATACTAACATAGATCAGATCTAGAATTCATTCACATTATTCAACACTAATCTACCATATTAGATTCATCTATCATCTAACAATGCACTAAGCATTTAATCACATAAACAAGAGAGCAACCATAAGCACAAAGCGTTCACAATAGAGGATATACGTGGTTCACCCCTGCCCTGGGGCTATGTCCACCAACTCTTCATATTCTTTATTAGCTTCTTTTAATCTTCTTACATGCATAGAGCCTCAAGATCAACTCTGCAGAGAATAGAAGATCCTCCTTCCCCAAGCTAGGTTACAGCACAAAGCCTGCATACAGTCTCTTACAGTCACTTGCACTCAGCCTTGCAAATCTCACACAATATGCACAAAGCACTTACATCTATTACTTTCACTTAACGCAACTTACAACTGACTAACTTGTCATTCAGACTTAACATAGCACCACTACTTACATCACCTAGATTTCTATCTATACATTACAAAATAGGCCTAAGCATGGGTAAACCCATGGGCTGACATTCCCATACCCTTTACATAATCCCAAAACCAAAAAAATCCCTAAAAAGGGGCCGAGATCCCGCGATATCCTCTTTTGATAGCTTGTCGAAGTCCCAAAAATAGGTCAAACATGACCAAGTATCCTCAAAACTTGGTCAAGGGCCAACAAGCCCCCAACACTGTGACTCGTCCTGAGTCACTTTGGTCTGGGTAGCTCTGCTTCAAAAGCCTCGAGCTTGGCTCGAGCTGCTTCGACTTCTTGTTGTGCCACAACCTCCTGCTTAGCGAATTCTTAGATAATAGCTTCATTGGTAGGTCCCTCTAAGCGTTGTTCAGCTGCAGTGACGACTTGCTCCAATTCTACTCCTCGGCCTTCGATCTCTATGAACATTTGGAAAGCCTCATCTTGTATAGGTTGGAGCCTTTGAGTCACTTCCATGACTCTACTCTGAATGGTGTGGACCTACTATTGAGTAGTGCATTACTCTTGGGATCACTTCATCCTTTCAATAGCTGACAAGGGCTTCAACTGCGCCTGTATTTCTTCTACTTGTTGCTTCGCCTCCTGGAGCTGTGACTCCAGTGCCTTTAGTTCTAGATTCTCAGTGAGTCTCTCATAAGTCTGGGCACTATGATCACTTAGTTGTTTACATTCCATGGAAAGGGCCTTTATTCTCTCTACTACACTTCAAGCAGTTGCTTCTCTTTGATCCCTCACATCCTGCGGAGTGTCAGGCACTGTTCGTAGTTCTAAGTCTGTTATTCTTTGGTGTAGCTGTTGGATAGCTTCCGTGAGATACTCTACTTTATGCTTGACTCAGTATTCTGCCTTTGGCTCTAAGCCTGCCATAGAGCCAAGTGCTCTATTGACTGCTTCTTTCACTTCAAGTTGCTCTACGAGCAACTGTGCTTTTTCTTGCTGAATCTATGCTTTCTCCTCTTCAAACTTGGTCTAGAGAGCAACCTTCTCCTGCTCCACAACTCGACATTGTTCTACAACTACTTATTGTACTTGCTTCAAGGCCTGGGTGTTTTTTTCTATTTCTTCCTGTGCGCGAGTTGGGTTCGCTCATCTCCCAACTCTGGTTCTTCCAACGGCAGGGGCACAGTGGACACTGTGTGACTGGAATGAAGGGCCTGCTATACCCCTCGGAGCTCAACCTCAATTATGTTGTACATCTCCTCCTACTTAGCTTCATGTTTCTATAAGATTTCTTGCGAGGCATCATTTACAGCTGCGATGATGAAGTCAAAGTCATCGATGGTGAGCACATTCTGCATCTTAGTCAAGGTGGCTCTGGATTTCTTCTAGGAAGTGGGTTTCGTAGGATAAACCTTCCTCTTCTTCAAGGGGTCAGTCGCATTAGCAAGATCCCTAGGCAGTGTTACTTCGCCTTGCTTCTGTTGGTATTCTTTTCCATTCATTTCTTCTATTTCATCATCACCCCCTCTGCCAGGTGATAGTGAAGCAGTCTTTTTTGATGCGTTGCTTAAGTCTTAGACTTCTTCGGTCTTCTTTCTTCTACTAGTTTCAGGTGTGTCATGTTCTTTGTGAGCGGCCTCCGAGCTGTCAAGTTTGGGATCGGACATCTCTGCAGGGTTAGCAGGGAGAAGGAGGTCTGTTGACCAGTCCTTAGTTATTTCCTCAAGGTCCTTCTCTGTGAGATTGTAGTATGACTGAAGCTCCTCTTTGTGCTCATATACTCACGCAGTGATATAGATGGAAGTGTTGATCTGCACAGAACTTCATGAGGGGTCAGAATCAATGTAGGGTGTTTTCTTTCATGCGAGGTTCATCTTTGATAGCCCTCTTCAGTTGGAGATAATATGTGTGAAGGACTACGTTCGACTGCCATTGTTTTCCCATATCGCTCGAGTACCAGAGTGTGGTGAACTTCGCAGCAAGTGGTTCAAATGGCTCAATGTCCAGGAAGGTCGTACCTTCCAACATTTCCCAAGAAATAAACGCGATGAGGATCAGGAGCCAGCTAAAGTGGAACTCATAGCCCTGATCCTGTGCTTCGCGATAGTCTAATTCCAGTTAATTAACTAGGTACTTCACCCAGTTCATCTGTGGGCCCTCCATGCATTTCCCTGCGAGGTCAACAACAAACCCTGTGACCTGCATGGGTCTAGTCTTCCTTACTATATTTCTTGCAATTAATTGGCATGCTAGGCGCACTACGCCATTCTGGATGGAAGCTACCTTATAGCCTCACGTCCCCTTCTCAACATCACCGTAGGTATCATTGATCTTCTGTGCTAATGCTTGATCTGTAGCCTTCCCTGGATAGAAGTCCTGTGCATTGGGTCCTTGCATACTCAATCCGGTGATCCTATGGATCAAAATCATATTGACAATGATACGTCTGTCTAGCCATAAGTAGTCTCCATCGTAACATGAGAGTAAGATCTTAACACAGGAATTAACTTCCCGGTGTCGTCCAAAATGTGGGATTTTCATTACATTCAACAGAGTGGACTGGGCGAGGTTCATCGTCCACGACTGGGGGATTATTTTTGAGTTCTTCCTTTTCGTTCTGGTCAAGTATTTATATGGGGCGAGCATACTATGGTTCTTGCTGTCTCCTAGGTTGAATTCGTTGAACTTCAACATTGTGATCTTGTTCTGCTGCACTCTAAATTCACGTATCCCTTTCGGGAGGTATGCAGTAACCATGGTGTAATCAAAATCTCTCGACACACTATCAAAACTCACCGCGTCAGCCAGAGGTGGGATGTAGTCAGGTAAGATGGTCGGGATCAGCTTCGCATTTTCTAGGTCATCTTTGTTCTTGGTTCTCTTTTATGTGACGACTCGAGATGGTCTGGATCCACGAGCGGTCGACGAAGAGGCTTGCACTCCTCTCTTCGATGATGGTTGTACACCCACAAACATTACTCCTTCAGACATTACTCTTTCATTCATGAGGTCGATGAGTACCTCCTTCATAGATTCTTTGACTGCGCTAAGTTATTCAAACATACACGCTCATGGTTAAATATCTCGAGTTTGAAGAGTAACTACTCAATGCAATGGGATGGATGGTGATAGCTCGACGATCACTCTAGGAAATCAACTAATCTACGGGCTCAGATAATCATGTTTGACAAAAGTGTTCTCGGTGCAAGGATCAATGGAATAAGTAGACAACAAGGTAACAGATCTCTTCAATGGGAGAAAAGCCTTCATTAATTTAGTTTTGTTCATTACGGCGCAGTCCCAACGGTCTGATGGTGAGCTTTCTGACCATAAACGTCATTCTACCTATTTGGCGCATCATTCTAATGGTTATACTGTCTCCAACAGCTATATTGCTTCACCATGTCGAAGTGCAATGTGGCGCTATTCTGCTATCCCGACGAAGTTCCATTTTTGCAAATTTTTCATCTGCGAAGTTCCCTCTGGAACCTTTTGTAACTTTTCGATATTTGATCTCTTCTTACTTAGTTTTCTAGCCTTATTTCCAGTGAGATTCATCTCGATATTCCTCTTTCCATTCTGATTCTTATCTCCTCTTGGTATAGTAACTTTGTGCTATTGAGATTCTTTCCCAAGATTCAAAGGAAATACTTCTTCTTTATCTGGGGTGGGTGCTTCAGTCTTCTGTGAGTCTTCTTGTGTTCTTCCAACTTTGACATACAAGTTTCTAGCTTTAAATATCTTCGATATGTTCTCCTATTCTTCAATCAAGTGTATGATCCTCCTAGTCATGAAATCTTTCAACTCTTGCTTCTTCTTCTCTAAGACTTCTTCTTCTTTCCTTCTAGCCTGATCCCTTTTAATCCAAGGTTTTCCTAGTAATATATCAAATGGGGTGTTGTTCTCAATAAGTTTAACAACCTCAAAATATTCCTCTGTCGAATTTCCATGAGCACTCATAGATGTCTGGGTGAGCTTTCCACGTAGGTTTATCATCTTTCCTCTAAATAATCTTGTTCCTCCCAATGAAGGAATCATAGCAGGCTTTCCTGAATTTTCCCAAGTTATTTCTATCATAATATTCACCTGTGTTTCTTCATCCAGAACACAGCCAATGTTGAAGTCTCCTATTCTTGTTTCTATGTATTCTTTTTCTTTGAAGATCTCAGATAAGTTGATATGTCGATGGTCATTCAGGGTTTCTTTCATTTGCAGCAATACAGTCTCTGATTATTTCTGGGGTTCTGCCATGGTCTTAGTTTCTTTACCTTCCTTATGGTCTTCTTGTCTCATATTCATTCTTTCAAGCTTAGCAATCATTCTATGGAAATGTAAAACTTTATGGTCCATATATTTACAACAAATACAACTAGGTCTTCTACTAGGGCATTCCTTAGCCAGATGTCCCGGTCTTCTGCAACTGTAACAAAGGGTTAATCCTCTCTTTCTCTTGAATGATCCCCAACCTTTCCTGTATTCTGCACTAGGATCATAGTGGATAACCTGCAAAAAATTATTTCTAGGGTCATGCATCCATTGGTTAGTCCAAACATTCTTTCTATGCATAGGTATAACATATATTTCACTATTCTTATCAGATCTACTTATATCAAATCTTCTTTCTTCTAGATGTGCCCTACTTTTCAAGCTAGGAAAAATTTTATCAAGCATACCTAGATCCATACTTTTTGAAACAAAAATTTCTACTTATGTTACCTTTAACAAAGCACAGAGCTTACAAATCTTACCTCTTCTCTTCAGATCAGACTTCTTTTCTTAGCACAGAGCTTCAAAATTCAAGTAGGATGTTGTTCACTAGGGCAACAGATATACACATGGAGCTTTCACAGTTTTAGGTTAGATCTTCGTACAAAGATTCTTCTTCCTCGGTTCCCATTAATCACAGTTTCAATCCCAACAACGGAACCATTTGTTGGCACAGGGCAGACCTGGGGTTCAATTCTACAACAACGCACCAACAAAACCCTAACTATCGGCCCTTTCAACAACACCTGCGAACCAGATGAAGTCTCACCCAAGGTAGAAGCAGGGGTGGTTGCAGGACTTTAGTGTCTTCAACCTTAGTTGGGATACAGATCTATGATTGTAACACCTTAACAGAGCACTTAGCAGTTATAGTTCATCAATATCTAGTCCTAGTTTATAGCGCAGTTAAACACTAATAATAAATCAGTGCAACATTCCCATAGATCCGATAGAGACAAGCACTAAGCATACTAACATATATCATATCTAGCATTCATTCACATTATTCAACACTAATCTACCATATTAGATTCATCTATCATCTAACAATGCACTAAGCATTTAATCACATAAACAAGAGAGCAACCATAAGCACAAAGAATTCACAACAAAGGATATACATGGTTCACCCCCACCCTAGGGCTACGTCCACCAACTCTTCATCTTCTTTATTATCTTCTTTTAATCTTCTTACATGCACAAAGCCTCAAGATCAACTCCGCAGAGGACAGGAGATATGTGCACTCTTCGCTAGATCCTCCTTCCCCAAGCTAGGTTACAGCACAAAGCCTACATATAGTCTCTTATAGTCACTTGCACTCAGCCTTGCAAGTCTCACACAATATGCACAAAGCACTTACAACTATTACTTTCACTTAGCGCAACTTACAACTGACTAACTTGTCATTCACACTTAGCATAGCACCACTACTTACATCGCCTAGAATTCTATCTATACATTACAAAATAGGCCTAAGCATGGGTAAACCCATGGGCCGAAATCCCCATACTCTTTACATAATCCCAAAACCAAAAAATCCCTAAAAAGGGGTTGAGATCCTACGATCTTTGCTTCTTCTTGTGCTCCGCTTTTGACATCCTGTCGAAGTCCCAAAAATAGGTCAAACATGACCAAGGATCCTAAAAAATTGGTCGAGGGCCAACACTACTGACACGTGTTCACTGGATCCAATGTTCTAGATTTACTTTGGACTCCCAAGACTTTGGGAACCTCTTCTCCTTTGCACCCAATCTCAAAAATATGCCAAAAATGCGAAGTTCGAAGGACTTCTAGGGTTAAACCCTGCACACCTTTCCTTGATCCAATTATTGTTGTAGCTCACGCTCAAATCTAGCAGATGAGATATGTTCTCCTCTTGCATGCTCCTCCTTCTGTCTGGACTCTAATCCGTCGGTCCAAATCTTCTCCTGACAACTGATTTGATGACAGTTGTAGCTCCTCTTCCTTGGCTTCACTTCCCTTCACATCAATGAAGGAATTTCTCAATGGGTTTCAAAGGCTTGATCTTTGACTTCCTCCTCTGCAAATTTGAATGCTTAGTCTCTACTTGTGTTCAGGAAAAATGGTACTCCTTCTAAGCTTTTCCAACTTCAAGGGACTAAGGCCTTGGCACACACTTACGCTTCTATGAAATATGGAACTTGAAAGGTTCCACTCCTTTGTACACCTTGCAGAGAATCTGTGCACAACGACACTCTTTCTCCTTCAATCAAATTTTCTTCCCTGCTGGTAGCTCGACACTCATTCTTCTAAGCTCACCCAACATGTTAGACAAAATGTTGGATCTGTGCACTCAACTGCACTTACCTCCTCCTTGAGCTTGTAATTTCTCAAACTTCAAATGATTTCTCATACCCTCCTGGAATTCTGTGCTCGTCCTCGTAAGATTATGGACTTTTTCAATGGTCCTCAGTGCACTCCTTGCACTGGCTTCACCCCAAGTCTTGAACTCTGAAAAACTTACTTGCACACTCCTTGCGCTCTCTGTGCAAACTGGCACTACTCTTCCTAAGATTTACCTTCTCACAGAACTCAAAACAGAGTTCTTGCACACTCCTTGCATCTGCTTAATGCACTCCTTCCAGAGCCTTCCTCAGAGTATTCATTAATACTGGTGTGTCTTCCCTTCTAAGTTTTCCACATGTTCTAGTGTGCCCACCTAGAACTCTCTTCTATGAACTGGAAATAGAGTCCAAGTGCACTCCTTGCACTAGCTTCATAGAGTTTTTCAATTACTCTGGTGTGCACTCCTTGCACAAGCCTAAGAGCCCAAAACCTACTCAGAAAACTACAGATAGAAAAAACTATCTAATTCTTGCAAAGGGAACAATTAAACATCCATGGCATACATAAACACATAGTAAAAATTCAGAGACATTTAGAAAAGATCATAAAACATACACAGAAAACTTATGCAGTGAAACCTTTTTTTTATTAATATCTGAATGGTGTGTACAATGTTTACAAGGCTAGACTGCAACAGAATCTTCAACTCTTTTTCTCCTCTCCTTCACAAATCTATCAACTACTCACTAACTCTAATTCTCTAATCTCCTTCTCTCTCTAATGAATTTCGATGCAAATGTATTTTTAAAAAAGAGGGGCTCCTCGAGCCTTCCCTCCAGCTACCTACTCACATTAAATTACGTTCAATTGACAATTAGTCTGAATCGGACCTAAATATATCTACTTGTCAGCCATTGAAGGTGACTTCACATGCATCTTGTACAATACACATGGGCTCGGATTTCCCTAAGCCATCAAACATTTAATTACGTTGAATTACATTAAAAATTTAAATTCAACTCAAAATTTGAAAGGACTGGCACGTCCTTCTTTGGAATCCATTCCCTCCAAGTGCACTGTTGCGCTGGCTGCTGACATACTGATGAGGTGGAGCGATGCTCCTGTATCATTGGCCATCATGCCTTCAATTCTCCTCTACAACCCCACCTGAGCATAAATGATTTTCTCGATCCACCTCCTATGCAAACAATCAATGATGGCTGGGAGAACATACCTACAAACCCTCCTTTCGGTACATTCCATTGGTGTAGCGTCCCCATCCTCAAGTTGGTCCATGCAACGCAAAAAAATATCCCTCTCTGATACCATTTAATTAATAACATTCTATGCATATGCATCAATTATGCAGTGCAAATAGCATATAATTCATGCATAAACATGTACAACAAAACATACAGAAATTATATAAACATACACACAGTAATTGATAAATAAGCACATAAAATAAAACTTATCTCTTTTGAAAACATCGACTTGATATAGACCTCAGACGTTCCTCCTAGCCATAGACTCTACTTCTCATAAATTCTCAGCAACAGCACACCCTCGAGTTGGGGCTAAAACTCCACCAGGGCTAAGGCTACTAAGACAAACCAAGGTCTCATAAAAATCTCAACAACAGGCTCATGTGCCAACTCCAGCAACAATTCCCAACTCACAGCCTCCCGTTCCCCACAAACTATCCCACCCAAAGAAGTGTACCCCTTCTCTGCTCAACAATCCTTCGACTGTCCCACTTCCCTTCTAGGGCTTCAACAACAAGTAAGGAAGGAAGTCTCAGAGATCTATGGAACCTAGAACACAAGATTTTTCAATTCTCCACCCAATCCCACAGGGAACCCATCCCATCACATAGGGAACCTATCCCATCAATTCTCCAGCCAGATAAATTGATCCATGGGCATGACAACCTGTCTCTTCAACCCAAACCATCCAGGATTTATTGGGTAATTACAAATTCCAAACTCCATGGAAAGAACAATTGATGAATGGAAACCATGATTAGAAAGAATGAATGATAGAAAAATCAATGAAAATTACACTAATTCTCAATAACATATATGCATGTGTCTAACTTGTTGGAGATATTACATAATCATTTTCCTAAGGTTGATAGTCCAATGTTGAGAATGCTTCCTTAAATGAGAATATTCTCTCTAAAGAATATTCCCTTACAAAATAGGGAACTCCTCTTTAATTCAGAGTCAATTACACTCCGTTAGACTAGTGGAAATCACTCATGCATGGAAACTCTAGTTTTATCACCAACAATTGCATGTGTTTCTTTCACTTCCACACATGTGACTCCGTTAACTGATGATTTACATGGATCAGTTAACTAGGACTATGTGGCATATTACTTCGATTTCTATCAGTGAGTGTCTATATCTCTCTAGATCATTACTAGAATGACTTCACTTAACCATGTAGAGTATATCATGTGTAATTAATCATTCTCTCATTAGTGAATACAATCATATTTATTATTTTCTCTCATCTCTTCTCTCCTTCTCTCAATTTGCAAGCTTTGTATGAATTGTTGTTAGATAGATTCTTTGTGTAGGTTTCACCACAATTCTACATGGTATCAGAGCCCACATGTTTCTAGGAGAAAGGCACACAGGTATCTTATTTGCAGTTCCATAAGGGAGATGCAATAAGAAAATATGGATTATTCATCGACAATACTTCTCATGCCTAATAACTACTTGGAGTGGAAGCTAAAAATTATGCATCAACTTAGATGCAGAGGCTTCTACTGGATTACCATGGCTACAGAGGTTGAGCCAACCTCTGCTATCGATAATAACATGTATTTCAACCACATGGATGAGGCTTATGCCCTCCTCCGTGTGTCTATGTCCCTCGAGCTTATGTTTCACATTGAATCTTGTACCACACCATATGAGATTTGGGAAAAGTTGGAGGATCTCTTTGGAAAATAAGATGAAATGAGAGACCATACGCTCAAGGTCGAGCTAAATTCCTTAGATCCAAAGAATTTTGACAACATCCAAGACTTTTTTACGAAGTTTGAGTCCCTCCTCTTTCATCTAAAGGGATATGGAATAGACAAATCCACTCAACAAAGTCAACTAATCCTTTCTATATTAGTAAAACTTGGTCTGGATTATGTTGTTTTAATTTCATCATTTCATACAAATAGATTCAATTCAGGATCAACTTGGAAAATGATGGCATTGGATCAGTTTATTGAAGCCCTCACACATAAGCAAGATAAGCTCATCAAAATGGGGATAATCAAGGGACCCAATGCACATGCACTTGTTGTGCATGAAAGCAATACTACTTCCAATTCAAATTCCAAGAAAAAAGGCAAGGGAAAGGTGCATGCAGATCCAAAGAAGGAAGGGTACTCCAAATCCTTCGATGATTCCTCAGGCTGCAAAGGTGGAAAAGGAAAGAAATGGAAGACCAAATGTGGTTACTTCAATCACGTTTATCATCCCAAGTCCACATGCATGAAGAAGCAAATTGATCAGATGGCGCAGATTCTTTAGAAGAACAACCTTGGGGATCACATTCCCAAATATGCTAAAAAGAAGCTAGAAGATCAAGCTAAATGAGGTAACTCTCATGCACTAATTTCCATTAAATCTTCTATTGATGCATGGATCTTAGATTCAGGCACATCCCACCATATGGAAACAACAAAGAATGTTTTATATTCTATTTATGCATGCACGAGTCCTCCAATCCTCATGAGAGATGATACCCCAGTTGAGATCCTTGGCTAAGGGAGAGTATAACTCACCTGGTATAGGAAAAGGGGTGGATTTCTCACCTGATTCCATAACGATATTTGATATTCATGATAGCTCCATGATTTTTGTTGGTGAGGTAAACCACTAATATCATTTGTATACGTTTAGTAAATTCATTGTTAAATATGATTTTGCTTTAATACTGATGCATGCTAATGATACTAGTAGATTATGGCATGAGAGATTTATCCATATGAACTTAAAATACATGCAACAATTATGAAATCAAGATATGGTCACCATCTTTCCCAACATACACTTTTCAAAAGGATTTTATCAGGGATGCACTCTTGGAAAACATACTCAAGAGAAGTTTGAGAAAGTGAAGGCCTCCTATCCTTTAGAGCTCATCCACATTGATATGATGGGACCCTTTCCTCATCCATCCATCAACAAAGCAAGGTACGTGCTTACATTTATTGATGATTTCTCAAAATAAACTTGGGTGTATTTTCTCAGACAAAATTTTGAGGTTTTTAAGCATCTCAAAGACTTCAAACCACATGCAGGGACTCAGTCCGAGAGAAATATAGAAATCCTTCGCACATACAATGGGGGGAATATGTGAACCGAGATGTCCAACATCTTTGTACAAAGGCATGTATATAGCTACAACATATAATACCTTACACTCCGCAGTAGAACAAAGTATCTGAGAGGAAGAACATAGCCCTCAAGGAGATGGCCACTTGCATGTTGCATGCAATTTCTCTATGTGATCTCTACTGCCCAAGCTTTGGGCCGAGGAACTTAAATTTTCCAACCACATTCATAATATATCTCCTCACATATCTGTCAAGGACCAAACTCCCTTTGAGGAATGGAGCATTAGTAAGCCGGAAGTCACCCACTTTCAAATATTTGGATCATGTGCATGGGCCCACGTATCCTCTAAAAAGAGGAAATCATTAGATCTGCAGAGTATTGCATGCATATTCATGGGATATCCAGATGGTGTGGGGGATTATAGGTTACTTGATCCCTCAAATGGTAGGTTCATCATTGAGCGCAATATTCAGTTTGAGGAAAATCCCTTGCATGCACCATCGAAGCCACATTCAAAGACCTTTGTACCACTTCTTGAACGGGCTATCAATGATGATGATTCTACTCACTCAGATCGTGGTTTAGATATGATAATTGAATCTGATTCAGAATATTATCATCATGTCGATGATGAGCATGGAGATGTTGAGCTACCAAAGATGCCCAAGTGGGAACATACCACCCTACAGGCAGTAGGAGACCTTGTGGGGGATCTAGCAGATCAAAGGAAGATGATGTATCAGTTTGAGGATCCTCCTCATGCACTCATAGATACCGAACCAGTGATGCCCATGAATTTCTATATGGTTCTAGCTTCAAATCGACAGACCTATGTAGAGGTTGCAGAGAATACCTTCTGGGAAGCCACTATGCAGGAGGAGTACGACTATCTCCTTAATAACTAGACTTGGGATCCGGTTCTTCTTTCTTTAGAAGGGAATATTTTCAGATGAAAATTGGTCTATAGGACCAAGAAGGTTGTAGACAGTCAGGTGAGCATGTATAAGGCAATATTGGTTGCCAAAGTCTTTCAACAGATCCATGGGATAGACTATGATAAGACCTTTCCTCCCATAGAAAATATGGACTCCATACAATTGACCCTTGCCATTGCAATAACCAAGGGGTTGGAATTTCACCAAATGGATGTGAAGAATGATTTTATTCACGAGGATCTCTCAGAGGATATTTACATGGAGCAACCACATCGGTTCATTCAGAATTCATCCTTAGTATGTCGACTGAAGAAGTCCCTCTATGTTAGGGTCCGACACTAACCCCTCTTAGTTGGTTATTAGTTATCATGATACATATTTTCCAAGTAATAAAGGTCGAAATTAGTTAATAAGGCCTATTAAATAAATGTGAACAAGTCAATGTAAGAAGACATAATAGAAGCTTCCACTTCTACAAGGATCTTCCTCTAGGATGTTCCTTAGAAGATAGAATTAGTATAAATAAGAGTAGGAGGTATGAGAAAGTTTGTCTTGAGAATTATTGTAATAGAGCGTTGCTCTGCTGAAGGTTACCCCCTCGAAGAGGAAAGTGAACATTGTTTCCTATCAAGAAATGTATTCTTTTGGTTTTGTGGTTTCATATATTGTGTTGTTCCGCTATTATTCTCTACAATATTTCTATATTCTGTTATTATAATAGATCCGGTACCTTACAAGTGGTATTAGAGCTCTTTCCTTGGCAATAGTTGTGGGTTAAAAATTTTATGGGTAGACATATTCCGACGTCTTTAAACTACAAAGATATGTCATTCAGCACATAAATCCATGGTCAGGGAAGCATACATGCAAGAAATACAAGAGGTACTTAAGAGCACATTGTTTGCCACCCATGTAACCCTTATTGGTACCCCTTCGAGTGGCAGTCATCATACAACACCTATATACAAACTGGCCTAGGTATCCCAAACCCCTCCATAGATCAATCGATCAGCCTCCTAACTACTATAGTGCTACCGAGAACAACACTCAGCAAGATACTCTCTAGTACTTGGATAATCAGGTAGTACAACTAAGGGTACAGTCTAGCCTTCTTAGTTGGTGTCCTAATATATTGGGCCGAGTACTATTGTTCGACCTTGCATGTATATCAGAGAGCTATAGAACAGAGAAAAACCTTGTATATAGAAAACCTGAATACCCTAACCCTTGGGACAGAAACAAAACAGAAAAGGAACAAATAAGATTTATTGTCGTGCAACCTTGACTTCTATATTTGGGTTATGAAATTACTACACATTTTTTTTCTGTTAAGCATTTGGGCTTTTCATCACTGCAATATTATTCATATCGGAGTATAACTCCATGGAAGTTAAGAAAAACAAAGTATGGGTCCTTCCTGCACCCTTATTTGAGACCTATCTCATAGGGTTCCTCTCTTCATTCTAATCGCAGTGGTACCCTTCATTTTTAAGCCTTTTTCCCATGGACCCAACCCTTTCCTAATACCCTTATTTTTTATATATCCCATTAGATTCCTCTCTTCATCCTGATATTCGTGGTACCTATCAATTCATGTGGACCAATTTCCCTTCTATACAACCTCATATACTACCTAAGACTCCATAATGGCCCCTACCACCCGCTCTCAGAACCTGGAAGATTTGGAGTCTCAGGTGACCCACCTGGACCAATGCCTCCATGACCTACACCACCAATTCCAAGACTCCCTCATCCAAAATATTTCCTCCCTCATAATTGAATTCCAAGACTCCCTCAATAAAGAATTCCAAGAAATAAATAAAATCATCAAGGGTAAGCATACTGAGTCTTATTCTGAGGACCCTCATTCTTCCCATTATGAGAATATTCATTCATCCAGCTCCCCTTGGGGTTCTCCCAACTCTTGGAATAAGGTTCCCAAAGTTGAAATGCATAAATTTGATGGATCAATCCCAGCAAGGTGGGTCTCTCAAATGGAACAATACTTCTACCTCCATGATATTCAGGATGATGAGACCAAACTCCATGTCGGAGTTTTGTACTTGGATCAAGAACACTAGCAGTGGTGGCAGTGGCATAATAAATTTTATCCATGACTACCCACTTGGAAAATGTTCACCAAAGCATTTTGTGCCCATTTTGATAGGGAATCTCATTTTTTGGGTCGAATCACTAAGTTACGCCAAATAGGGCTAGTATCAGACTTCATCATGACATTCAAACTGTTGGCTATCAAAATTGAGTGCCCATCTGATGATTTTTATCTTGAATGTTTTCTGAGTGGCTTAAAGGACACCATTCGAGCTCATGTGAGCATGCATCATCCTATTACATGGTTCCAAGCTTGCCAATTAACACTAGAAACATAGACCATTCTTCAGGCCCCACCCCTACATGATGCAGTTCCCAATTGTCCTCACCTAGGGGCTACCCCAGCTCCGACACAAACTTTGAAGGTCCAAAAGGTATCTCTAGCTAAAATGGCGGAATGTTGGAAGCAAGGAATTTGCTATTACTGTGATGAAAAGTATTCACTGGGCCATAAATTTAATGAACAAAATTTCTTCCATATTGATGCATTAGCTTCCACTTCCTATGAAGACACACCATTAGATGAGGCTCCCGACCTAGAGGACACACAACCAATTGTCCACACCCCAGATCCAGTTGCACACAACATGTGTGGAACCATAGGAGCCTATCATCTATCTCCATGCCCTCATAGGTATTTATTGCCCACATAAATTAAAGATCAAGGGCTACATCAAACATAGGTCGGTTGTGGTATTGATTGATAGTGGTAGCACCCATAATTTTATTCACCGCAGGGTCGCCAAGGAGGTCAATTTCTTTGTCACACCAGTTTCTAATTTTCAAATTCTTATAATTAATGGTGGTACAATGAAATGTGGGGGTTGTTGTGAGAATGTCAAACTCTAAATGGGAAATTATCACCCAAAAATTTACATGTTTTCCATTTCCATGGGAGGTTGTGATATTGTCTTGGGTGTTGAATGGCTTTTGTTGGAGATACTTCACACACACCTAGGATTTATTTCTCCTAAGGTTTTCCCTATGTTTATTAGTCATTATTCAGTCTCCTATAGTTTTGGGAGAATATTCCTCTAGGATAATATTCTCTTTAGTTCACACTTCAGTTTGATCAGTTGAGTCGAGTCTAGATGCCACATTGGGATTATCACCATGCAATATTGGGATCATCACCAAATAATGCACATTATCCTTGGGATCATCACCAAACTAGCGCATTACTCATGATTCCATGATCTCCTCCTCATTTCACTCTATTTTAGTCAGTTAACTAAAGACTGAGAGACTAGTTAACTCAAAATAGGTGGCAGTTCACTCCCGTAACTACCTGAGAGACTAGACTAGGTGGCAGTTTACACCCGTAATTGTTGGTTTGTGTCCAAATCACTCTAGACCAACACTATGTTGCATTGGCTTTTCCTCCAGTGCGCATTATTTGAGTTATACAGAGTATATCATGTGTAAATTATCATTCATTCTTTTGGTTAATGAGAATGCTTCCATTCTTTCTTTCCTGCTTCTGTTTTCTAATATTTTCTCTGCAATTTCTATATGTCAATTTCTAGCTAGATCTATTATGTGCAGGTTCAACACATTTATAGCTTCGCACACTAGGATCAATTACCATTGATTATCAGGAGTTATATATGAGCTTTACTCAATAGTCTCGCACTTATACCCTCTAGGGCCTACAAGTTGGCTCCCCAGAAATGATTATTTCTTATTGGATGGAGAAAATCCTGAAGAAATGCCACCATGGTGTGATTTCTCAACTTAATGTGATTTAGGTAAGTGATCAATCATCCCCAACAATTCATCATGATCTGCAACTGGTCTTGGACAAGCACCACAAGGTTTTTGAGATGCCCACGGGCTTACCTCCCTCCAGAGGTGAACATGATAATAGAATCCCTCTGCTTCTAGGCAGTCATCCCCCCAATGTACGCCCCTACAAGTATCCAATTTCTAAAAAAAATGAAATCAAGAAAATAGTGTCGGAACTATTGGAGGTTGATGTCATTCACCCAAGTACTATCCCATATTCATCCCAAGTTGTGATGGTCTTAAAAAAAGAAAGTTATTGGTGCCTGTGTCTATATTTTCACACCCTTAATAAATTGACCATTAAGGATAAATTTTCCATTCCTATCATTGATGACATGTTGGATGAACTCCAGGGCACCTGCGTCTTCACCAAATTGGATCTTCACTTAGGCTATCACCAAATTAGGATGAATGAAGTAGATATTCCCAAGACTTCTTTTCAAACTCATGAAGGCTATTATGAATTCTTAGTAATGCCTTTTGGCCTTTGCAATCCTCCATATACCTTCCAAATTCTCATGAATAAACTCTTGAATCCCCTCCTTCAGAAGTTTTCTATGGTCTTCTTCGATGACATCCTCATTTACAACCACAATTGGGATGCCCATCTACCACATGTGCACAAAGTACTCCAATTGTTACAGGACAATCAATTGTTTGTCAAAAATTCCAAGTGTTGTTTTGGGTCGAGTGAGGTCGAATACTTGGGACACATTGTGGGTCGTGAAGGGGTAAGAGTAGACCCTGAAAAGATTCAAGATATGCAGTATTGTCTAAGACCCACGACATTGAAACACCTTGTTAAGAATAATGCATTTCATTGGACATTGACAACAGAATGGGATTTCACATATTTAAAGCAGGCCATGTGCACTACCCCCATCTTAGCCACCCCCAATTTCAACAAAAAAATTGTTGTGGAATCTGATGCTTCGTGAACTGGTATTGGCACAATTGTAAAACAAGAAGGTAGGATTATTGCTTTCACTAGCCAGGCTTTGAGTGGCCATAATTTGGGAAAATATACCTATGAAAAATAAATTATGGCCATTCTCCATGTTGTGCACACTTGGCGACCACATCTATTGGGTCGCCATTTTCAAATCAAAACAAGTAACCATGGTCTAAAGTATTTCCTCGAACAAAGGTTATCCTCCCTGTTGGTGCAATCTAGCAAGACCCTAGGTTTGAATCAACTTACCAACAAAACCCACCATATATTGGCCCTTTCGGCATCACCCACGTACAGATGAAGTCTCATCTAAAATATCTATTAGGACTGTAGGAACCAGGTTTCTGCAAGTGTGGAAAGATTGGAGACCGTGGACATGACTCTTATTCCCTTACATTTATTCAAGATTTGTTACTTCTTTCTTTACTGTCTATCTAATTTCTATAACATTCATTATGAATTATAGAATAACCATTCACCACATCAATTATACTATTTCTGCACAATGATCATAGGAATAACATTACTACTCTATTGTGCACAACTAACTAACAAGCAACATTCACGAATGAAAACACAAAGTTAACGTCGTTCACCCAACTCTGGGCTACATCCACAATGGTTATCTTCTTTATTTATCATTTAGCAATCACTCTAGACTTGTGTACTACGCTTACATAGATGTATCTCATCGACATCTCCCTTCTTCTATCCTAACTGCTTTTCAATGAAAGCCTCTCTCTCTTTGTATTACAGACTCCTTACAAGTCATAGAACAACACACAAAACACATAATACTTCATAACCAAAGGATCCTTACATCGCAAAGAACCCTTAATCTCCCAACCCGTTACATATTTATACATCAAAAACTAGGGATTAAAACCGTACTTGGTTTATCCCAAAAACCCAGTACATTGCATGTTTACTTCAGTAAACTGGCTATTCGACTGCTTTTTTTTCCCATCTGCATACTGCTTTTGCACATCCTTTTATCTTTAAAATGTTGAGCTGTCACTTTTCCTTATCATCCACTTTCTTCTCTTTCTTGTTCTACTTACTGCGTGTTTTCCTTCTCGCTAAATCTCTGTTGCACATTTCCTCATTCTTCTCTTCCTATGCACACCTCTTTTGCGCACTTCTTATGTACTTAGGATTTTACTCTAAAGTTGTATTCAAAAAATACCTGCCCAACACTCCCTAGAAAAAAACAAGTGGCTAACCAAAATGATTGGATATGATTATGAGATCCTATATAAAAAAGGCAAAGACAATGTAGTGGCAGATGCATTCTCCAGAAAATATGAGGAGGATGACTCTCTCTTTTCCTTATTGTTGGAGCCTATGTTGAAGCCTATTTTTTCACCTCGCGCAATTTTCAACGTTTGATGCTTGAGATCTAAAGTTGTTTTTCTTTTCCTTTCGAAATCATAAGACTCTGAAATCTTATCACCTGAATAGCAATGCTTTTTCAATTTCAAAAGAAAGATCCATTTTTCGCAAGTATGTTGGCTTTCCTGTTTTTGAATATCGCTAGTCGGGTATCACAAGTCAGACACTTTAATTTTTGAACTCGCAAGTCCCGAGTCGCGAAACTGCGAACTTGTTTTTTCAAATTTTTCGCCCAAGGCATTGACTATGCTAAAACTTCAAACCCTTGATTAGACATTGTCGGTATTTCGGGCCTCGGTACTCGTCGAACCTAAAGTTTTTGTTCCTACATCCCCGATAGCCAAGAACATGATAGCTTTTGTGAGAACCTTGGTCGATAACTAAAGGTAAAAAACTAACCATGGTTAGTGTTGGTTCTCGGCACATCGCCACTCGATACCTTCTTTCATGAAGTTAAAGTGTCCAAAACCCCGATTCACGAAGTTACGATATGATTATGGCAAGATTAATTAGTCGCCTAATCTAAAATCCCCATTTATTAATTCAAACCTTAATTATCGCTCCATCGCGATATCGCGACTCGGCATATCATTTTCCCAAAAATCTTTCCTCGAATTCCCGAGTCACGATATGGCGATTGAGTAAATTATATGATACTAAATCGGTTATTGTTAATAAAGCTAAATCGGTACTCGCAGTCTCGCAAGTTGTAAATTCATAATGTTAAATGGAAATTCACGATGCGGCGAAAAGCGAGGAAATGATTTAAGTCCATAAGATTTTATTTTTTAAATTAAACGAAATATGTCCCACGCTTCAAGGTTGGCACATTTCGTGAGGTACTTGCTTACTCTCCATAACTCGATGGCCTGCCAAGCCGTCGAATATTAATGACATTAATGAAGATTTAGGATAAATCTACAAATAAATAAGATCGGATTTATATGATAAATTTGGTTTTATTGGCGATTGGACAGACTTAATTCAAACGTGCAGGATTTTCAAATATATGCGAGAGTTTCAGTTTATTTTTTTACATTTCTCTTAAGCGCATAGAACTCACTTTTCTCCGAGGAAACTCATCTCCGCATGTATACACAGGTCTACTGCAGAAGAGAAAAAAAGCAAGCTTCAGCTATGGTGCCAAGGAGAGTAGCGAAAGAAAACGTCGAGGTTGCAGCACAGGGTCTGGACAACGTCTCAGATACTTCGCCTCAGACGAGTGGCTCAGTATCCACTTGGTCATCTATTTCAAACATTCTACAATCCGAGCTGGTAAACTGTTCAGACTCTGATGACGATAACCTTGATATTGTGAAGGACGACCTGAACACTAAGTACAAAACAATTGTTTAGTCGGGAATGCACCTGGTTGCAACCAGACCTCGGTTTCTCCCATACTACGATATGATTCGATGGGCATTGGATCACATTGACCTGCCTTCCATAACCATCTTAAATGATCGATAGGCCATGATCGGGACTTTTAGGCCAGAGCATATCCAGGCTATGTATAAGCTCCCAGCAACTTCGGAATACACATATGGCAAAGAATTCCTGGCGGACTTCAAAAAGAAGGAGTGCGAAGAATTTGACAAAACCATGCCGAGCTTGATAAAGGATTGGGTTTCACGTTCCGCGACATTCAGAGTCAATGACAAGGGCGTGTATTCAATTTCTTCGTTGGAGCCAAATTTTATGTATGTGGCGATGATGACTTGTCGGCTTTTCGGATGGGAAGATACCGCGCATTTTTACATCCAGTGGGTACCTCTCATCTTTCGGGTGCCAGAAGGTTCCTCATTCAATTGGGCCAAAATGCTCTCCAATAATTTGTTCAACAGGGTCACCGAGTACCGGGAGCAAAAAGCAGCCGGAAAACCATCCAGATTCTTCATGTCCGCGTATATCATGGATGCAATATGCTCCATGACGCCTTTTACTTTAATGAATTGGGCTTGGAGTCCAACCCATGAGAAGATTGTTCATGAGTACCACGACAAGCTGTGGGAAAATAATGGAAACAAGTTTATTTATGAGATTTTTAACTGGGTGATGGTGCCCCTGCACATCACCATTTTTGGTCTTTCGCCACCCCACATCTCAGATAGCATTGCTGCGAATCTGAGTCGTATCACGGACTAGTGCGTGGAAGAGAAATTCTCCTATTTTAGAGTATTTGGAGCTGTTGTCCCTCCTTCGGTACTACCGTTGTTCATCCCCGACAAGCTGGCCTATCGCGAGATTGCTTGACAAACAGTAATCGACGGAGTGAGCAAAGAGCTCAAAGCGTCATCAAAGAAGGTATGGTTGTTTTTCCCTATTCGGCTAAATTCCTATTCCTTATTAGATTTTGGACATGCTAAGGCTGAGGCTGCAGCCATTGAAGACTTGAGCCTAGTCTCTATCGAGTACAAAAAGCATGATCCTCAGGGAATTGTAAGCACTCATTTGGGAAATTGTGGATTAAAGAGGTTCGAACATGAATGTTCGCCCTCGGATGATGTTTTCCGAGGGGCGAGGTCCTATTCGGAGGTGCAATTTCGAATCGGATCCCTAGCAGCCGAAGACAGAGCCTCATTTTTAAAATTTCAGGAGCATAGGAAACGATGTCTCCCCGTGGTGCTGGGAGGTTTGGGACTTTCCAAGGAGAAAGAAAAAGAGGCCAAAAGTTCTGGGGGGCAAACCTCTAACCCCGAAAAACATCAGGAAGGGGAGCTGGAGAAGAGTCCTGAGCGGGAGAAGAACCCCAAAACAAAGAAAAATCCCGAGAAGGAAAAGAGTCTTGAGCAGGAGAAGAATCCAAAAAAGGAGAAGAGTTCTGAGCGGTAGGAGAATCCCGAAACAGAAAAAGAGACCACTGATCCTCCCAAGGAGCATAGTCCAGAGGAGGAAATAAAGGACACAGACCCACCAAAAACTCAGAATCCGGAGGCAGGGAGGAAGACCTCTGACCCCCCGAAAGAGCGAGATCCACTCAGCACACCAGGGAAGGGTGTGAAGCAGGTCAGGCAACCCATCACCTCTGTCACACCCTTGCAGTCGACACAGGGAGGCGTTAGTGAGGGATGGATATTTGGTGAAGAACTGAGACCTATAAGGGCAGAGGAACTCCCTCCTAACGAATTCTTCTTTGAAAAAAAGAGGAAAGTTGTGGTGAAGCGAGAATTTTATCAAGAGGGAGAGTCCACTGTTAAAAAATTCAAAGTGATGACCGATGGGAGAAATAAAAGGAAAGACGAATTTGCCACAAAAATTGCAGGAACTCTAGGAGAGTATGCAATGGCAAATCAATTCTCGGTTGAAATGTTGAAGAAGCAGCTCAAAGGAAAAAATCGCCTGATCAAGACTCTTGAGGCCAGGGTGGCTTCGGCAGCAGAAAGCGCTAGGAGTCAAGAAAGCGGAGAAATCGAGTTGGCCCAATTAGCCGACAAGAAAGAAATTGAAGTCCTCAAGACCAAGCTGGAACAAGCAAATTCTACAATCTGAGATGGTTGGGTACAATCGGGCCAGCAGAGGGATACAATTACACAGCTGCAGACTCAGTTGGAGGTCGCAGAAAGCAAGGTGGTTGATTTCGATATCGTTAAATCTCGAGCAATCGATATTCGGAGCAAGATCTCCTCCGCTCAACACTGTCTACTAAATAAAGTAGGAGAGATTCGAGAAGACTGTTTATTAATACACCGAATCTCCGAGAATCTGACTAACAAAGAAAGAGATGCAGAGGTTGCAGAGGTTGCTTGAGAGGGCCGACATATTTTCGCCGGTTTCGGGCCGACATATTATCGTCGACCCGACATATTTCCGGGACCACATGATATTAGGTGGTTTTCGGCACATGGTTTTTGCTGATGGTTTTCTATTTTCGGTTAAGGAATTAGGGTTTTGGACTAATCTAGGTCATTGGGTTAGGGTTTTGGATGCCGCTGGCTCCTATATGTATATTGTATTGTAAACAATGTAACACAATTGTATGAATATAATATATCCTGGTTTTTCCTGGTTTGGGTTTCCAGGTGAAAAATCTCTATGTAATGTTTGTATTTGCTATTGTATCTTTTCTGTTCTTTTCTGAATATCAGTTTGCAGTAGATACTGTACAAGGTTAGAATTTACAAGGCCGAGACTTCACAGCTTGTCACCCAGTTTGTGGACAAGTGTATAATGTACATTGAATCCATGCGAGGACAGGCACCTAGCACTTCTTAAAGATAGAATAGGTGAAATGGAGTTATTTCGCTCCCCCCAGCTGTCAATGCAAAACCTTCACAGCTTGTATTTTATTTTTGGGACAAATGTATCATATGTATTGAATCTAAGCAAAAACAAGCACCTGGCACTTTTTTGAAAACGGATTCGGATAGATGGAGTAATTTGGCTCTTCTGAACCGAGAGGAAGAATTTTGTATAAATACATCACAATAAGAAGAGATAAGGGCTGGACTTTTTGGAGATCAATTGTAATAGAATTTTTGCATGAAGGAAGTTAATACAAGCAACTTTGAAGATTCCCGATTCTGTCACGACTGTATTTCAAGTTTGTTTCGTTATGCTATTTGTTTCTTTTCATTTTGATCTACATAATTGATGTGTGTCACTATAATTCAGTACGACCACTACTATAGTGAAGGGACTTGTATCTTTTCTATAATTGTTTCTTGTCTTTCCTCTACACTAGCTATCAGCGGTGTAAGACCAATTTACATTTACAGGAATTTTATGTTTATTCACACTTTGTCAATTATGTTTATGTCAAGTTCTTCTTCTGCGTATACGTGATTTTTCCACTGAAAAGGAACTTAGCATTATCTGCAGACAAATGTTTTCTCCCCTCTCACGTTATTTTTACCAAAACAATACAGTTACAGGAAAGGGCCTTCAATTTGCATTCTTATTTCGTTTTCTCATGCAAAAGTTTCTCTTTGTTTCATCCGAATTGAAACAGCAAACAAAATCTCTCTTTAAAAAATCATTTCCATGTTGAAACCATTCCTCAATGACTGTCCCTATAGCCACTCAACCCAACATTCAACCCAGACTATCTAACCAAATTCATATCGCCCTAAATCTCTTCGACATAACCCTTAAAACTGCGAACACCCGGGAGGAATTGGAACGTTCATGGGCAGCCATTGAACAAGACATTACTACTCAGGAACAATGGGAATCTAGGCAGCAAGAACGTAGAAACCTTCATTAAGTTTCCTATTCCAAAGGTTAGTATAATCCTTTATCGACCTTTCAAACTTTCGGATGCCTTGACACTGTACTTTTGAGCCTTAAGTACAGACTCAGGAACAACATCTTTCTGGCGCCGTTGTCGGGGATCGAAGTTACGAAATCTTTTTCCTGGGAAAACGACAAACTATTTCGTTGATAGTGTTACTCTTTGATAGTGAACATAGAGTGCACACCATTTTAAGGCTTGTTTAAATCTTTCACTTGGCGACTCCACTAAAACACAAACTGGCGTCTGGTAGAAGGCATACCAGACAGAACCCGGATGGCAAGCTGATTATGCCTGTTAATAATCCTGAAAATATCTTAAAAGCGAGAGGCTCGTTCGAGACAACCGCTTCAGTTAATAAACCCAAAAATCCACTTTTAAAGATTAAATCCGCTTCAGAACCTCCTACTTCTGGTAGCCCTCTGTCTGATACCAAATATCCAGAAGCAAACTACTCAGAATTTAGGAGTGAGCCACATCAGACTTTCCAATCTATAAACAAGGGAAAGAGTCCTTTAGAAAGATCTTTGTCTTTTGACACACCATCCTTTCTTCGGCAAAACTTCCCAGTCTCACCTGATTCGAAAAATAGTGTTACAGCCTCATTTCCTACTCCCAAGTCGATGGAAGGCATTGGAGGAGGAGGTGGAGGACAGCCCCATGTCCCTCCTCCTGGATTATTTGCAAAAGTAGCAGTGAGATACGCTCCCCTAGTTTTACCCGTTCCCCTCCATGATTTACCTGATAACTACATAAAAAATCTTCCTAAGTTCACTGGGGAGGGAGATCTAACTGCAGCCGAGCATATAAACTTTTTTGACCAGTTCACAGATATCTGTGGTATTGAGCATGAGGATGTCTACTCCAGACTATTGGTCCAGACCTTCGAGGGACAGGTCCGAACTTGGTTTCGGAGTCTTCCTCCAGCTTCTATTTGGACATATGATGCCCTGGAAGATGCTTTCCTCAGACAATGGGGAGAGCGAAAGGATCACTTATATTACCTTACTGAGTTTGGGTCCCTAAAGAAGAAAAATTCAGAAACCGTTATGGAATTTATTCTGAGATTTAACAAACTTTATAATAAAATTACAGCCGTTGTTAAACCTTCCGAACCCTCAGCCAAAGTAACCTTTGTGAGAGCCTTTGAACCTGATTTTGCATTACTTTTGCGAGAAACAAGAGGTGCCACCCTAAATAGAATGCAGGACGATGATGTCGAAATAGAATCTAATATGATGGCTTCGGGTAAGTTAAAGGCTAAGGTAGAAACATCCAACCGTGATAACAGACGCTATAGGGAACCAGCAGGTCCTTTCGGGTCAAATAGATACACTGATGACAGAGTGGATGATATGGCCCGAATAATTAAAGATCTGTCTAACAAAATCTCTAGGATGGAGTTGGATCAGGCTAAAGCTGATTCTTCTAACAAAAGAGACTTCAGAAGAAACCCAAATCCCCAAATTCAATAGAGGCAGATGAAAAATGAAGATCAAAAAATACAAGCACCACTAAAAAACAAAAATTTTATAGGAGCAAGTGACCTCCAAGATCTCGGAGATTCGGAAGATGAAGTAGCATGTTTCGGTGATGAATGTTCGCAGCCCTTTCTGACCAGGGAAGAGTATGAAAAATATTTAAATATCCCTCAACCACCTGATGAAGAAGAAGAGGGTGATCATACTGACCTATGCTTATCTCAGCCAGAAACAGAAATGATAGCGGCTGATTTCCAACCCAGATACAATCTGAGATCAAAAAATAAGCCTACCTCAACTGACCAACCTAAGAAAATTCTGCCAAAGGGTCAATCTCAAGAACCTCCTTTGGAAGATGACACATTGTTACCCACCAATAAAGTCAAGACGACAAAGACTCAAGAGTCTGGGGTGAACAAAGCCGAAACCCAAACAAAGGAAGCAGGGCCGATAGGTAAAGTTACATCTGCGACTAAGGTCACGAGTGATAAAGCGATCCAGACAAACAAGTTGGAAAAATAAAACCCGGAAGTCTTAACCAAAGAAGCAAATAATACCAATACATCTTACAATTTTGAAAACGAATTAAATAAAATTAAGATACCGATTCCTTTGGTAGAACTAGCAAAAAACCCCACTTATCGGAAGCAAATTTCCAAAGTGATGGGTGTTTATGAGAAAGAAAGTCACTCCGACGTCATCAACCTAGAAGATGACAGACCTAACATCACCTTCGGTCCTCATTTTGAGGGATTCAAAGACAACATCGCTCTTTTCTATATCACCCTGAATATACATGACCAGTTACTACACAACTGCATGTTAGACTCTGGGGCTTCACATAATGTTATGCCAAAAACTATAATGGAAAGGCTGGGGATCCAGATCACTAGACCCTATGGAGACCTGTACTCGTTTGATTCAAGAAAGGTTAGATGCATGGGAATGATAAAGGATCTGGTGGTCACCCTGGCGCAAGTCCCGGTCAAGAGTATCCTGATGGATGTAGTGATTGCAGATATTCCACCCAAATATGGTATGTTATTATCCAGATCATGGGGAACCAAGTTGGGGGGTTCTCTACAATTGGACATGTCCTATGCCAGGATCCCAATTTTCGGTGGTCAGTTTACTCGTTTGTACTGAGAAACAAGATTAGCATATACAGTCAGTGATCCTCTGAATCCAAATAACTTTCCCATTTACGTGGCAGAACAAGATCTGGGAAATTGCATATTATCTTTTGACGATGGTTTAGATGGATGTCCAGAAGAACTTGATATGAAGCAGGAAGAGATTATCCCCTTGACTGAAGAATTATGCAGGAATGGTATCTGGAAGATGTACTTCGATGGCGCTTCATCTTCTGAAGGGGCTGGTGCAGGCGTACTTTTGGTAGCACCTAAAGGTAAGTTTACCGTTCCTTTCTCATATCGCTTGCAGTGGGACATAGACTACACCAATAACGTATGTGAGTATGAAGCATTAGTCTTAGGTTTAGAGGTTGCAAAGAAGTTAAACATAAAAAACTTGGAGGTTTACAGTGATGCTGAATTAATAGTAAAACAAGTAAACCGACAATACCTAGCCAAACATCCCAGATTGAGAACATACAGAAATTGAATTTGGGATTTAATGGAGAATTTTTTCTCATCTATAAAAGTCCATTTTATTCCTCGCATAGAGAATCTACATGCTGATGCATTGGCTAAGGCAGCCTCGACCTTTTCCCCTCCCACAAATGTTAAGTTGAAATATCATATTGAAATCAGGTATAAACCCTCCATACCAGACAATGTCTGACACTGGTAGGTCTTTGAAGATGATGAACAGATTCATAAATTCCTTATAGCAATAGGTGAATTCTCTGAAACCTATCCAGACCAAGAAAACCAAAATGACCCGAGGTGGATTATGCAAGAAAATGAAAATCCTGAAACCTTCCGAGAAAGGATAGCGGATCATCGCATGTTGATCCTTAAAAATAACCAAATCCCGAAAGGCTTAATTCCTTTGGAAAGACTCTTCGATCAGAATGACATACTTGTGAAATCCACTTTACAGCCCTAACCAGAAGAAGTGGAGGATTGTAACATAGGAACTAAAAAATATTCCAGGATAGTAAAGTTATCTAAATTCCTCCCTCCTAAGGTAAAAGACCAGTATAGAGACTTGCTCAGACAATATAAAGATGTTTTCTCCTGGTCCTATGATGAACTTCGAACATATGATACTTCTATAATTGAGCACAAAATACCCTTGAAGCTCGGAGTTAAGCCTTTTAGGCAGAAGCTCAGGCAGTTTAACCCCATTTTGTTGCCTGTCATAGAAAAGGAAGTTAAGAAGCTCTTAGACGCAAAAATAATTGTACCTCTAAGATACTCAGACTGGGTGGCGAATTTGGTCCCTGTCAAAAAAATGAGCGGAGAAATCAGACTGTGTGTAGATTTTCAGAACTTGAATAGGTCCTCTCTTAAGGATAATTATCCACTTCCTAAAATGGATCACATCCTATAAAGGGTAGTTGGAGCAAATCGAATGTCTATGATAGATGGGTTTTCTGGATACAACCAAATCGCCATGAATGAAAAAGACAGAGAAAAAACCGCTTTCACCACACCCTGGGGAACATTCATGTATGATAAGATGCCTTTTGGTTTAATGAATGCAGGGGCTACCTTCCAGCGCGCCATGAATATCACTTTCGTTGGAGAAAGAGATAAGTTCGTAGTAATCTACCTTGACGACTTGACGGTTTTTTCTAAAAACGATGAAGAACATTTGATCCATTTAAAACAGACTTTCGAAAAATGCCGCAGGTATGGTCTATCTTTGAACCCAAATTAATCACATTTTGCCATGCAAGAAGGTAAGATTCTAGGGCATATCATATTTAAAGATGGAATCAAGATTGATCCTAAGAGAGTTGAAGCGATACAAACTATCAGTATCCCTAGAAATGTTAAAGAAATTCAAGCTTTCTTGGGTACAATAAATTTTTTACGAAGGTTTATACCAAATTTCGCTGAGATTGTCAAATTGATCACGGGAATGTTGAAAAAAGATAGCAGAGTAAATTGGACCACCGAGGCTAAAGCATCGTTTGAACGTATTAAAAAGGTTATCAGCAAGGCACTTGTGTTAACAAGCCCAGATTACTTGAAGGATTTCCTCATCTTCTCATTTGCTTCTCAACATACTATCGCCGCGGTGTTACTGCAAAAAGATGATGAAGGTTTTGAGCGCCCGATCACGTTTTTTAGCAAGAGACTTAGAGACGCCGAACTAAAATATGATATAATGGAGAAACAGGCGTACGCAATGGTGAAAGCGCTAAAGGCATTCAGAACTTACGTTCTACATTCAAAAATTATCGCATATGTACCAACCAGTGCTGTGAAGGATATATTGGTATAGCCGGACAGCGATGGAAAACGAGGGTGCTGGCTCGCTAAGATACAAGAATTTGATCTGGAAATCAAACCTACTAAATTGATAAAGGGAAAGGGTCTGGCCAAACTTTTGGCTGAATCAAACCTTACATCTCTTGATATCAATTGCCTATAGGGGGAAGACGGAGACACACATTTGCAAGAGCCGGATGACCAAACTTATCCGAGCAAGGTTGAAGGAAAATTCACGTCCTCGGGCTGGTATAAAGATATAGTTTTCTATTTGCTAAATCTAAAGTGTCCAGACGGACTAACACCAGCCAAATACAGGACCTTAAAACTCCACGCTGTAAAATATTTCATCTCCGAAAATCAACTATACTGGAAAGATCCACTAGGTTTCTTGTTGGTCTGTCTGGTCGAGTCAGAAACTCCATGAATCATAGAAGAATTTCATGAAGGAATATGTGGAGGGCACCATGCATGGAGAGCCACAGCCTATAAGATCTTGAGGGCTGGATACTATTGGCTGAAACTATTCCCAGACGTCAATGCCAAAGTACGTGCCTGTTACTCGTGTCAAATATTCACGGGTAAGCAGAAACTCCCCGCATTACCACTCATTCTAGTCAAAACTAAAGCCCCATTTCAACAATGGGGGTTAGATTTCATAGGGGAGATAAATCCACACTCCAGTGCTCAGCATAAGTGGATCTTAACCGCCACGGATTATTTCACTAAGTGGGTGGAAGCAATTCCAACTAAAAGGGCAACAGACTCAATGGTGATTGATTTCTTAGAAGATAACATTTTGTCGAGATTCGGGTGCCCCCGAAAGATTGTTACAGACAATGCCCAGGCTTTCAAATCCATGGCCATGATCAACTTCTGCCAGAAGTACAGTATCGTTCTCGGCCATTCCACTGCTTATTACCCTCAAGGAAATGGACTGGCTGAATCATCAAATAAGAGCCTGGTAAATGTGATCAAAAAGATACTAAACGAAAACAAGAGGTCCTGGCATGTACATTTGAAGCACGCATTATGTGCAAACCGCATCAGCACTAAAATATCTATCGGCATTTCGCCGTTTCAGATAGTATATGGGACCGAGGCGGTTCTGCCCATAAACTTAGCATTGCCAGTGATGAAGTTATGGCAGGATCAAAACGAAGAGCCCAATCATGTAACCAGAAGAATTAACCAACTGATTGAGGTTCAACAGCTCAGATTGGAGGTTGATGAAAAAATGCAAAAATACCAGGACGATATGAAAGCACTGTTCGACCTTAAGGTGAAGGACAGAGAGTTCCTCCCAGGTGACTTGGTGTTGAGATGGGATGCGAGAAGGGAAGAAGCCGCAAAACATGGTAAATCCGACCACCTTTGGTATGTACCATTCAGGGTCTCGGCTCCAGAAGGAAAGAATTCCTTCCTTCTGGAAAACATTG